>KN832555.1:311014-406159 GCA_000827205.1 Plicaturopsis crispa FD-325 SS-3
TTGCGGTGCTCCTCGAGAGCGATGCACCAAGGACCATTGGCGCCGCGCTGAGCACTTGGGGTGGGAGGTGCAGACGATGATGCGGCAGGTGAGTGACGCCGATCCTGAGGCGTGTGCGGAAGATATCGGCTGGGGGTGGCTCGGCAGCGGCAACAAAGTGCGCGCTCTCATACTTAGAGAGATGTGAGTCGTGGTTCATCTTTAGGCGGTGCAGACAATCAGAGGGAACGTACCTGTGTACTCCAGATGCAATGTATCCTATTCACCAATTTCATGCCAGGGCAGTTGTAGGGCAGGGCAGTGATAGCGTAAGTAGAGCAAGCAACAAGAGAAACAGAACTATGGTTGTAAACGCAAGCTACGAGACGGACGCAAGTGAAGCTGTGGGGAAGCGTGGGAACAAGCGCGCCCAATGAGGCAACAAAATTTGTGAAATCCCGAATCTTCCGGGATCCGAAAGCGCGAACCCGGTAAATGCCCAGTACTAAGTTAAATTAATTGACTGGACTGCGGATGTGCGACACGGCTGTGTGGCAATGTGTAGAATTTCTGGGAACAATTACAAGAGTGCTCCTGACCTCCAGAGGGCGTAGCAGTAAGAATGATAAATGCGAGGGGTAGCTCGTCGTAATTTAAAGTTGACTGCGACACCCGGTGTGAGGCGCGTATCTCCCATGCCGATGCCAGACCACGATGGCAAGTCATGCGAGAGTGACGAGGTGACCGTGACTCCGACGTCGTTCAAAAGAGGCGAGAACTGGATGTGTTTGCCGTCGATCCTAAAATGAGATATGGCATATCCTGCATTATAAAGGTTCTGTCAAAGCTGAGCTGAAGCTGAGGAGAGGGCAAGATGACACGCGTCGAGGTCGCGACGAACAAAACGATAGCACTGTCATCCGCTGCAGCTCTGAAGATCGTCGCTAAGATGTCGAGACTGTGGACACTGCAGCCACACGATCGCGTCGTCAGTACAGCCCTCCTGAGCGTGTAGGTGTCCACGTACCTGCGTACTGTCCGTACGCCTGCTACGGATGCCATAAACTCGCGTGCATTGACGCGTAAAACGCGAGCCCGATAGAGGTGAAGCCTCGGCGTTGCCAGCGTATCATCGAGCTGTATGTCCTCAGATACCACTAGTCCGGTATTGTTGATGCGAGGCTTGCAGCTGCACGCTCTAAGATGAGCGCTAAAATTCGCTGGAGCCTGATATGGAGTATTGGCAAGACTTTCGGACGTCGACAGAAAGCGGCGCTGCAGCAAGTGGCGGCATTTTCCGAGCTCGCGGAGTTCAAAAGTGGGGACGGTACACGACGAAGTTCCAGTACTGGTGAGTGACCTTGTAAACCAAGTAAACAAGGTAACTTCTGCCATTTCTTCGTACACGCCTCAGGACTCTACGACGCCGCATAACGACGCCGCATATCACGAATTCTAACACCGTTTGACGCAAATGCCGCCTCGAAGGTCCACGCGCTCTACGCGTGCCTCAATCGAACCAGAACCAGCACCCATCTCCGCCCCCAAGCGTAAACGCAGCACCTCTACCGCGGTCGAGGAGAAGGAAAATGCCGCACAGCCGCGTCGCTCGCGCACCTCGACGCGTTCGTCGCGTGGATCGCTGCGGGACGTTGCAGAGATGGACGACGTGCCCGAAACAGACGAGGAGAAAGAGGAGGACGATACACCGCCGGTGAAGAGGGCTAGGCCGTCGCCCGAGGCGGAGGATAGCGAGGAGGAGGACGCGCCGAAGACTAAAGGCAGGAAGGCTGCACCCGCGAAGAAGGCAGCGCCTGCGAAGAAGGGTCCTGCGGTGTCGAAGAAACCGGCGACGAAGGTCGAGGAGGGGGAGGAGAGCGAACGGCCTAGGAGTCGTCGGGGAAGCAAGGCGAAGAAGGCGCAGGATGCGTCGGACGGAGAAGGAAGCGATGAGGAGGTGCCCCCGCCCCCGCCTAAAGGTCGTCGTGGAAGCAAGGCCAAGGCCACCGCGACAAAGCAGCCGGAGGACGATGAGGACGAGGCGGAGCAGCCAGTGTCGAAAGGCCGCCGTGCCAAGGCTGCGAAGGAGGCGGTGGTTCAGGAAGAAGAGGACGAGGACAGCGAGGAGGTCCAGCCACGCAAGAGAGGGGGGAGGCGCGCGCCCGCGAAAGTGAGCCAAGGGTCCTCGTCGGGCGCCTCGTCGTCCAAAAAGGCCGACGTCGACGAACCGATGGAGGAGCACCCGCCTGAATCTGACGAGGAGATCCCCATCATGAGCGGTCGCAAATCCAAGCCCGCAGCGCAGCGCAAGCCAGCATCGCCCCCGCAAGCCGAGGGCTCTGAGGCATCTGCGGAAGAGGAGGAGCAGTCGCTTCTCGATCCCCCCTCTGTCGAGGAAAAATCACTACTCGACCCCCCTGCCCAATCTGCGCCCGCCGCTGCAACGGAGCCCAAAGTGGAGGAACCCAAAGGTCCCAAGTCGCGTCTTGTCATCCACAAGATGGCACTCGTGAACTTCAAGAGTTACGCTGGCCGCCAGGAGATCGGGCCGTTTCACAAAGTAAGTTCGTGTCCATGATCTCTCGTAACCCCATAGCTGACCAGTATGCACACAGTCGTTCTCGAGTATCGTCGGCCCCAACGGATCGGGCAAGTCCAACACGATCGACGCGCTGCTGTTCGTTTTCGGATACCGCGCAAGCAAGATGCGCCAGGGCAAGCTCTCGGAGCTCATCCACAACTCCGCGCGACACCCCGACCTCGACGAATGCAGCGTCGAAGTGCACTTCCGGGAGATCATCGACCTCGTGCGTTCACGCCCCGTTCACCTACCTACCCACCTTCGTTTACTGATGTAGATACGTGTAGCCCGGGCCGGATGCGTACAAGGTCGTGCCGGGCTCGCAGCTGGTGGTCGCGCGCACGGCGTTCAAGAATAACTCGAGCAAGTACACTGTCAACGCGCGCGCGAGCACGTTCACCGAGGTGCAGACGCTCCTCAAAGGCCGCGGCATCGACCTCGACCATAAACGGTTCCTCATCCTCCAGGTGCTTATCTCCCTTCCCCCCCTTCCTCCTCCCAGATAACTCACGGACTTATGACAACAGGGAGAAGTAGAGAGCATCGCGCAAATGAAGCCCAAAGCGCCCACAGAGCACGAAGACGGGCTGCTCGAGTACCTCGAGGACATCATCGGCACGTCGCGGTACAAGGCGCCCATCGAGGACGCGCTCGCCGGGATGGACGCGCTCTCGGAGGAGCGCGCGGAGAAGCTCGGAAGGCTGCGGCTCGTGGAGAAGGAGAAGAAGAGGCTGGAGGAGGGGAAGAGGGAGGCGGAGGGGTGGCTGAGGCTGCATAATGAGTGGACGCGCGCGCAGAGCAGGCTGTTCCAGTGGTACCTCTGGAAGTGTTTGGTCAATGATGAGACTTATACTGCTAAAATCGTACGTGCTCGCTCGCTCGTGGTTCCGCTCGGTTTGGAAGATAACTCATGCTGCGATTTAGGCAGAGGCAGAGAAGGAGTTGGCGCAGGAGACCGAGAATAACAAGGACGATCTGACGCATCTCGAAATGCTGCAGAATCACTACGAAGAGCGTGGCAAGCTGTACGAGGTAATGCATCCTTGCGGTCTATCAAGTACCATACAGGACTGACGATGCGCTCGTTGACAGGCAGTCAAAGCCGCTGCAGCGGAGGCTACGAAGGATCTTGCGGCGCACGAGAAGGAGGAGGTCGGGCTCGATGAGCGCCGCAAACATGCTAACGGCAAAGCCAAGAAACTGAAGAAATCTCTGCAAGATGTAAGTCTTCATTGTCATTGATC
Source organism: Plicaturopsis crispa FD-325 SS-3 (assembly GCA_000827205.1). Lineage (NCBI taxonomy): Eukaryota > Fungi > Basidiomycota > Agaricomycetes > Amylocorticiales > Amylocorticiaceae > Plicatura > Plicatura crispa. The sequence goes on from KN832555.1 coordinate 314,819, forward strand.
CACGCTTTGAGCCAAGCTAATCACTGTACGGGGTATATAGGATGAGAAGGCTAAGGCGGAAGCCGTACGGGCTATCTCGGACAGCGCGGAGAAGATGGAGCGCGAGAAGGCGAAGGTTGAAGAGCACGAAGAGAGCCTTGAGCGGGAGGAGAAAGTCCTCGAGGGGATCCGTGACAGTCTCAAAGGTATTATATCTGCCCCGCGTTCTCACACTTCCGCGTACTGACAACTTGACTACCGCGCACAGACAAGACCCAGGTTTTCCACGACCAGATCGAGGTCAAGCAGAAAGAGCTGCAGCCGTGGACGGCCAAGATCAACACCAAGCAGGCGGAAGTGGATGTCGCTACGAGCGAGCGCGATGCGCTGGCCAAGAAGGCAGAGGCGATCAAAGAGGCGGGCCGTGAAGCCAATGAAGCGCTGCAAAAGCTCCAGGAAGATCAGCAAGCCAAGGTATGTTTGGAGGACGTGCGAGGGCCAAAAGCGTTCCATACTTATGTTGCATATAGATCGCCGAATTGGACGAGGTGAAGGAGAACAGGGCGAATTTGCAGACGGAGGTCAGAGAAGGACAGAGGAAGCTTAATGTAAGCCCACCGTAGCTATCTATCCCTGTAAGTCATTGCTGACTTCCAAGTTCAGGAGACGCAAGCGCTCGTGCAGCAGCTGCGTACCAAAGCCTCTTCCTCCCGCCAGAAGGCCGAGGAGGCAAAGGCCTCGCAAGCTGCTAGCACCTCGCAGAACAAGGTCTTGGATAGTCTTACCCGCCTGAAGACCGCGGGGCGGATCTCTGGTTTCCACGTGAGTAACCCGTACCTTCTCCTTGTAGTCTCGCTTATACATGAACAGGGCCGCCTTGGGAGCCTTGGCACAATCCCGGACAAGTACGATGTCGCGGTCTCCACCGCATGCGGTGCCCTCAATAACCTGGTAGTCGACACCGTCGAGCAAGGCCAGAGCTGTATCGAGTACCTGCGAAAGCAGAACATCGGCCGCGCCTCCTTCCTCGTCCTCGAGAAGCTCTCGCAGACCAACGGCCTCGAGAAAATCGCCACCCCAGAGAACGTCCCTCGTCTCTTCGACCTCATCAAGCCGAAGGAACCTCGTTTCGCTCCGGCGTTCTTCAAAGGTGTGGGCAACACCCTCGTAGCGGACGACCTGGAGCAGGCGAACCGCATTGCGTTCGGAGGACAGCGCCGCTGGAGGGTCGTTACCCTCGCCGGACAGCTCATCGACTCCTCTGGCACCATGTCGGGTGGTGGAAACCACGTCGCAAGGGGCGGAATGAGCTCGAAGCTTGCCGCCGAGGCGGTTCGTCCTGAGACGCTCAGGGTGTATGAGCAGGAGAGCGAGGAGGCCAGTCAGCAGCTTGAGTCGGCGATACAGGAGCTGAGGAGGATAGAGAGCGAAGTCGAGGAGCTGGGGAGATCGGGTCCGCAATTGGACATTACCCTCGAGAAGATCGAACTCGATATCAAGAACGGCTCTAAGCGCATCGCGGATGCTGAGAAGCGTGTGCGCGAACTGAAGTAAGTCGTTCGACCGTGTGTATGGTAGCGTGCGCTTATTTGCTCGGGGTAGATCACAGAGTAAACCGGACGCCAGCGACATCGCACGCATTTCCTCGCTGGAAAAAGAGATTGCATCTTCGTCGCGAGAACTTGAAGCCCTCCAGGAGAAGTCGGGCGCCATCGAGAAAGCCATCCAAGACCTGGAGAAAAAGATCCTCGATATCGGAGGCGCCAAGCTCTTGACGCAGAAATCCAAGGTCGACGGTTTGCGGCTGCACATCAACCTAGCCAACGACGAGATCACCAAAGCTGAAGTCGCGAAAGCCAAAGCCGAGAAGGACTCTGTGAAATTTGAGAACGCCATCACTGCGAATCGGGCGGCCTTGGACGAGGTCGAACGCGAACTGGTCGAGCTGAATGAACAGCTGGAGGAATGTCAGCAATATGTGACTAGCCTACGCTCGAAAGTCGAGGACGCACAGGCTGCCGCAGAAAATTCGAAGGAGGACATCGAGAAACTGAAGTCCGAGCTTGATGCAAAGACAGAGGAAATCCAAGCATTCAGGCAAAAGGAGGTCAGCAATGCCATCTTTCTTGCTCTAGCGATCATGCATTGACTTTATCAATGTCAGATGGAGCTACAACAGACCTTGACTGACTTGAGAAAGGAAGTCGCTGAAAATGACCGGACGCTGAACCATTGGCAAAAAGAGCACGACAAGTTGAAGTTGGAAGAGATCGAGTAAGCTCGCCCTTATCTATCTCGTGTGTCTAGACTGATACTTTTGAAGTGATGATGACGAGGAGGACGAAGAGGAACGCAATGGCAATGAAGGCAATATCGATGCTGAACATGCCGAGGAGGATGCTGAGATGCGAGATGACGGCGACGGGCCTCGGGTTAAATCCGAGCCTAGCGAAGGTGCTCTACGACAGAGGAAAGAAAGCCGTGAGGGCACGCCATCTTTCGAGTTACACATATACAGTGTTGAGGAGCTTTCTACCTTCAAGAGGCGGGAGATGGTTGCAGATATCGAACTTCTCGACGGTGAGTCTTTCATATCCCGGCCCGTTCATTATTCTAATGCGTCTCTTGTCCAGAAAAACTGAAGAACGCGAAACCCAACATGAGCGTTCTCAAGGAATATCGCAAACGCGAAGAGGAGTTCTTGAAACGCGCCAAGGACCTTGAGCAAATCACCGCTCTCCGCGACGAGCAGAAGCAGAAATACGATAGCCTGCGCAAGCAACGCCTCGACGAATTCATGACTGGCTTCAGCTTGATTTCGATGAAGCTCAAGGAGATGTATCAGGTATGTCGCCATCCGCCGTGTCTGCGGTCCCCTCGCTGACGCTACCCAGATGATAACGCTTGGCGGGAACGCCGAACTTGAGCTCGTGGACAGCATGGACCCGTTCTCGGAGGGCATTATCTTTAGTGTCATGCCGCCTAAGAAGAGCTGGAAGAACATCTCGAATCTCTCGGGCGGTGAAAAGGTGTGCAACTACCCAACATTCTCCGGATCTTGGCTGAATATATACGGTTCAGACTCTGAGCTCTCTAGCTCTGGTATTCGCCCTTCATGTTTTCAAGGTACGAGAACAGTCTTCGTTGATCAAACCATGTCCTCATGACCTGAATACAGCCGACACCTCTGTACTTCATGGATGAGATCGACGCTGCCCTCGACTTCCGCAACGTGTCCATTGTCGCCAACTACATCAAGGACCGCACGAAGAATGCCCAGTTCATCATCATCTCACTTCGGTCAGTCTACTTTCCTTGTTCCCTGCGTACTGTTTACTCATGCTGCCGCACAGGAATGATATGTTCGAGCTTAGCCATCGCCTCATCGGTATTTACAAGACAGCCAACGCCACGCAGAGTATGTGGCAATGTTCAGCTCCGATCCTTGCGCCGACATTTAACGTTTGTTATTCAGGCATCTCTATCGACAATCACGCGTTGACGACACTGCCTATATCCTCTTCCACCAAAGCCAGCGCCTGAATTATGTATGCTATTTTCTTGCAAGTCTATTACTTCGTATTCCTGTACCTGTATCATGTAGAAGTGTGTAATCGAGGATTTCTACCGTAACGTCGCCTACTTTCGCCAAAATGATTGCACCAACTCCCCAAGGCTCATATGCTCCCACTGCGCACCAATAGTACGTTCCAGATCGGAGGAAACGTCCTCGTTCGGGTAGCGCTCTGGTAGTAGTATCAGCGGATCTGCAACAAACCATGGATGTCGCAATGCTTCTGCTGCATGCAAACGCTGATCAGGCGGATATACGAGAAACCGATGGAGAAGATCGAAGGCGGAAGGCGTTCGTTCGGCAGTGGGGAGGTGAGCGGTACCCTGCGCGGGCTTCTCGGATGGCGGGAGATTGGGAAGGAGCGACGACAAATCGACCGGAGGAACCTCCATAAACGTCAGTTTGGATGCATCTGGCAATTCTTTGAAAGTCTGTGTGGCGATCAGGACTGAAGGGGCAAGGGGCACAAGGCTTGATCATACCGGCCATGTTTGTTCAGTAGGGGTCCCCAGTATTTTGAATATACTCCAAGCCAGTCCAATCTGACCGCGTTCAGCGTCGAACAGGGCATCTCTGCACCACACTGTATCGGGGTCATTGATATCCAACGTACGAGGTACGATGAAGGGGCCTAGCGATTTCCCGCCGTCACGGCCATCTTCTTCGTCTTCGTCGGATTCATCGTCCGCTGGACAGAGCCTCAAGGCGGTGAAGAAATCTGTAAGGGTCACGCCGAAGCTCCAAAGGTCTGTCGCGCGAGCATCATACGACTGGGGGCCGAACAGGAGCTCAGGCGCACGATAATGTCTTCGTGAACAACAGTCAGTATGCAGTGGCAATGACTCTACGGAATGGCCTACCCTGTAGCGACATCAAAGTACATTCTATGGGCGTCCTCTGGCCACAGATCGTGGCGTTTTTCATCGTTGTTGTCCGTGTCTTCCCATGCAATACCGAAGTCGACCAATTTAACGCAGCCTTCGGCGTCGAGAAGAATATTTCCAGGCTTTATATCGCGGTGTGCGATTCCACGACGATGCAGATATGCGAGGGCTTGGAGTACCTGGAATACAATGGACTTCACCGCGACGAGGAAACGAGACTCCTGGATGCTTGACTTGGAACCTTTATCCAGGGACAGCAAGCAGTAAGGAGAGAAATCAGGCAGGGACAGAAGCACAGTCAAAACAATGGGCTCGTAAGGCATCCAAAAGCGCAAAAGCGACGCTTCCTTGTCAATGTCATGGCCGAGAACTTGTATGACCTACGAAAGGCTTAGAATACATCCACGGAGTAGGTAAAACATTCTGCACTCACGTTGACATGCGACAAGCTCAGCAGAATACGCAGTTCCTTCCGGATATCATGTGGCGCTTTGGAGAATTTGCGACGTATTGTCGCCGATTTGATAGCTATCCATTGCGGGTGGTTCCCTTGTGACACGACCTGGACACAGGAAACAGTTGACACGGGGCCCTCTCCTATGATCGTCGGTGACCCTATAAACTAAATCACTAGGTAAGCATGCACATAAAATAGTACACTGTAGCAGACGTACAGTGAAAGGGTATTTTCCCTCGGTGTCCATGATTTAATCCTCAGGTGGACAAGCTAGTTGGCAATGGTACCTCGACGCGCTCCAAGCGCTCGGCCTGTCACGTTCGCGCGCGCTGCCGCGTCCAATTCTTGACAAATGTCAAGTACTAGTGGCCAACTTGTTCTGGAGAGATCTTTCTGAACAATCTGCTTCGAACGACAATCAGCGGAGGAGAAATGTTGAGTTCGTGTACTGACTTACGTTCGTGGATCGAGAGATCTGTCGCTGGCCTCTATCCGATACTCGAGTGAGCTCCGACGCCGCGGCGCTTGCTTTCAGCATCCCTTCATTCCGACGACCACGAGCATAAGGGGCGCAGAGGCTCCGGAGGACTGCGCTCTTGGGTGAGACTTCAAGTTGTATCTTGGACAACCTGTTGAAGTGACTACATATGGCTGACGCGACGAGCTGGGGCAGGGCTTTCTGTCGGTGTGGATAAGGCGCGTTGACCGAAATTCACCTGCGCGCCACTTGCAGAGCATTCTCATGCATCGCTGCCTAACGATTCTCGATGTACTCCTGGTCATATTCGAATCGCAGGGGATTACGAGCCGCGACCTTTCGCGGCTAGCCAGAACGTGTACGACATTCTGCGCGCCAGCATTGGATATACTCTGGCGCGGCCAGGAAGGGCTCTGTGCCCTTCTCGAGTGTATGCCGCCGGATCTGTGGAACATTGGAACATGGGAGCATGAACCGGGTCTTGGTGGGCCTCCTAGAAAGCACATGGTACGCCTGTATCAATAATCTATACGTCGGTGCACTTATTCATCTCAATTTAGACATTACGGAGGCCTATCGTTGCCAATGACTGGACGAGATTCAAGTTCTATGCCAACCGAATGCGGACTCTTGACTTGGGAAGAAGTGGGAGTGGCGTTATTCTTGACCTCTGGGATTCTAGTGCGCTGTTGGCTGCCCCCGAAATACCTGCGATGCGCAACATCAAAAAGCTCAGCATCGACCTCGGTGCTCCGAACGGTGTCTTAATGTGGTTTCGACTGATTGCTAGGGACCGCATCGTCACGCTCACAATCTACAACTACTACTTCGGGGCCTACTCCGAAATGGGCACTTCCTTCCTATCGAATATGCCAGCTGCGTTGCCGAACGTCAGAAAATTCAAAATAAGCTATGAGCTCGTCGGCACAGCAGTCATTCAGACCGCCTGCAATGGCTGGCCACAACTCCATAAATTGGTGGCAGACGACGTAGACCTCTCTGCGACGGCTCTGTTGAGTCTTTCCGCGTTGCCCAAGCTCTCCATGCTCCGGTTCGATTGGCACGGGCTTCCCGAGGACCTTTGGGAACTATCCAGAGCGCCATCCCAACATCGTTTCCCGGCGCTCCGTAGGCTCGTCATCTATCTCCCCGACGAGTGTACATTGGACACCTGCTGTCCACTCCTGGCCCTCTCGAAATTTCCGCAGCTGGAAGAAATAAACTGTTTCGAAGAAGCCGAGGAAGGCTCAGCAAACTCGGTTTCAGCCTGGAACCTCTTGTTAACGACGTTGGGGAACGCGTGCTCTCCCACTACCATAAAGAAAATTAACCTTGGTGAAGAGAGTAAACCCGAAGCTGACCCCCCGGCTTCTTGGAGTCCTACTCCACTACTAGATATCGCGTCGCTGGAGCCTTTGCTGCCCTTTCGCCACCTTGTCGAATTTTCTTGCTCCGCCTACTTTGCATTCGACTTGGGCGACGCCGATGTCGAGAAAATGGCACGCGCTTGGCCCTCGCTGAACGTCCTGGAACTTGCTTATGATTTGTGGGGCTGGAGAAAGCCATCGAGGATCACCATTAAAGGACTGATGTCCCTCATCCGCCTCTGTCCGGATCTAGCCAGGCTGTCTATCGTCATCAACGCCAGTGCGGTCAACATTCCCTTCCCAAACGACCTTCCAGTACCGGCGAACGACAAGCTTATCACCATTGCCCTCCAGAACTCCGAGATCGACGATCCATCAGCCATCGCTGCCCTATTTTCCACCACACTCCCCAACCTTCGTTCCATCAAATACTGGTGCGGGACGCGGCCCATATCAGACATCAGCCCTACAGCGCAAGAGATAGAACAGTACCGCGCTCGATGGGCGGAAGTAGAGAAGGTCTTAAGCTCTACCGACGGTCATAACGCCCTTGGACGGTAGGGTCACCAGGCGTAGGATCCTAGGAGTGTCAATTATAAACTACATACCACTGAATATTGACCGAGTGCACCTACACCTCTAAGGACTTGATACAAAACCGCGCCGTTCCATACTTAGTACTAGAGTGCAGCATTCGCGTGCATGTGAGTTGTATGTGAGGTATAGATTGGTTCCAAGCAGTCCACCAGATACGTAGCACATGCCTCGAAGCAAAGAATCGTGAAGATTGGATTTAGGGTATATAAACGAAGTTTACAGACGTGGACTCAACGACTGCCACACCCCGTCCAGAAAGTGCAATTGGGACTTGGACGACGCGCGATCAATCCACCCAAGTGGGTTCCACTCGCCACTGCGCCCTGGGTTTGTAAGGCCCGACCTTCCTCCCCTTGTGGTCAATCAAATCTCCGGCGTCCATTCGAAGCTTTACCGTCCGGTGGAGTTTGACACCCTGTCTCTTTTGATTGGGGATGACGCGGCCCCGACCCATGTTTACCCTGGACAACATATACAATGAGGGACAGCAAATGAGCCAAGACAATTGTTATAACTCACGAAAACACTTTCGCCCAAGAATCGTCGTCCTTCTGGAATCTCTGCCTCTGAGGAATGACCTCGAGCAGCCACCATCCGCGCGCCAATGAGAGTTGGTCGAACATGGGGCTATACGCGTCCAAGAGGTCTTCTTCCTCCTCGCTGACGAAGTCATTACAATCCGGATGAAGGAGCGTTCCGGCGAGTCCCATGCCGCTCGCCGACCGCTGGGGCACGACGTGTGGGTTTTTTCCGGGCGGAAACTCCGTAACAGGCGGCGGTCGCGGCTTTACGATGGGGTACAGCGTCGCGGGATCAAGACCGACGGACTGGAACATCCCTCGGTGGAAAAGAATGCCGGTATTGAGGAGAAAACACTGCCTGATCATCCACCGGAGCGGAATACGGGCAAGACTGTGGCGGGTGCCATTCACAACCGAGCCTCCCCCAACATCTGTGCAGATATTTATGTTAGCATCAGCGGGATATCTCGAGTCCGAAATCGGTGCGAACCAGTATGGCATCCGGCAAACCAGACTTCTTCGACATCGGTGGAAAACTCCAATGACGACGGGTACGTTTGCTCAAGGCCATGCATGTCGTGGATCTTTTTCCTAATACTCCTTGGCATTTCTCCTTTTCGAACCCCAAGTGTGTGGTCCTTCTCAATGGAATGGACCCAATGATTGGCGTGGAAGCGTGAGCGCCGTTCGTCGAGCGAAATGGCGTGACGAAAATATCGCACATGGGTGTTCGACTTGACGAATGGCAGGAAACGCGGGACTATACCTACGGAGCCTACCGTATCCCTGCGCGTGAGTGCGGTGGTGAGAGCGGTTCAAGAAGGGAATAAAAAGTTAAGGATTACCATGTACCAAGAAATTCAATGTCGACGTCCATCGAAAACGCCTTCTTGAAAGCACTGCTTTGTTTCCAACCCAGCTCGTTGTCCGACGAGTACATCTTGTACGCGAATGGTACTTGTTGATGATTACTTGCGGGAAGTAGCCCAACCTGCGCTCTCATTATTATTTGGATCTACTCTACTTGCCTCTTGGTGACATACCTTGTGGATCCTAGCCGTCAAGTCGATGTATAGTCAATGGTGATGCATGGCCGACGCAAGTGAATTAACGTACATTCCTGCCAAGGCCCTATGGAGTTGCATCACGTTAGTGTGAAGCAAGTACATTGCGAGCGCTTTGAACTACTCACCTGGCGGTGTAAGCACCGCGAGAGAAACCAAATATACAAATTTTGTCGCCGGCTTCATCTGTTCGGGTACTATGTTAACGATCGTCGTGGACAGCGAGGGAGAAAGACATACAATGCTGCATGAGGAATTCGTATCCGCCTAAGCCAAACCTGATCAAGATGGGCGTTGGATTTATAAGGACATGTGTACCTACCCATGACGTGCGCGTCAAGGTGTATTCCAATCATCACTGTATGAGCGACCTTGGAGGTCAAGAGAAAGCCATGTACTTTGACGCGTACGTACTGTCAATAGTCTTCGATAGATTGGCGTTTGCGGGGGTGGCAATCTGAGGAATGGTATATGTACCAATTCCAGCCTTCCGTAGAGAATCAGGCTACAGGACAACATATTAGTCTCGCAGACGTACCTGATAATACACCTGCGAGATATTCCAAAATGAGGCGGTAATTAGTATTTGATTGGGCAGCATCCGCCGTCCGGTATACGCGCCATTTGCTGACTACGGTCATCTTTCTTCAACATGGAGAAGAACTGAACAACATTAGAGTTCTAACGAAAGCGAAAGTCAGCAGAATTTCACGCGTCTAATGTTGCAACGAACATCGCCATCTGGTTGACTGGTTAACGCGTGATGCTATCTGGCAGTGCACAACAGGAGATGCTCACCGAATTGGTCCCCCGTCCCGTCAAAACACAAAACGAGTGTCCTTTGCGAGTGGTTGGGCGGAATAACGTCGTCGAACACGTACCCCGACTCTGCGCTTACGGATGCCTGCGGAGAATAGGTCTTAGGGAATCCATGTGCGCCATCCTCGCTAACGTCTGCCGGCTTATGCCTCGACGTTAAGGTGTTGGAGGCGCTGTCGGCAAACGGGTCCTTCAGAGCAGACATGGCAGGGGCAGAGTGCAAGGACTGCTGCTCAATGTCGACTTATTCAGGATAGTTCCTTGTGACAGCTGGCTGGGTATCAAGCGACTTGATTGTCATTCGTGTGCACTGCCCGAGCAACGGAGCCGAAAAGAATCCTAGATTTCGGACAGCGCGAGTTAGTCTCCTATGCTGACCTAATACATTGAGTATGATAGTCGATACTCTGTATAAGGTCTGCCCCAACTAAACGGTGGCGCGGTGGGGGGGTACATGTTCGGGATTCGGATCCTTCCGCCACTGCTTTCCACTCTGTGGACTCTCTGTGGCATGGCTCTCCCGACCTTATATCTTATCGATAATCTCGCAACCTCACGAAAACGCTCGAGACTCGGATACAACTTCGTGTATAAGTGTTTCTGTGAAATACATCATCATAGTCAACAGTATGCATTTTGAACATGTCACATCAGCCTATAACGCAGCACTCGGGGTCGTCGCGAAAAAGCCGCAGCGTCTCCGCGTTGTGCTCCGACGACACGAGCAAATTCCATATGCGAACACGGACTAGCCGCTTCGCCCCCGGTGCCATGTTGTGCCAAAGGTAAATAGCAACTCGAAATCCGAGATCGATCATGAGACTGCGTAGGAAACAGCTTTTTGGCCGTCCTTGATCGCGATGTCGGGGAAATTGAATCCATCGAGGCTATGGCTGAGCTCATGAATCATGGTGCGTACATTGCGTCGTTCTGTCGGTAGTCGCAAAATCTTGTAATGACCTTCGCGTAGATGGAGATTTGCGACGACAGCTTAAGTATCGTTTCCTAGCGCAAGTGTAGCGGTTCCTGTGACGATCCGCGTATGCGATGGCGCGCGTTTCCAGATGGAGTACGTCCGGTTGGACGATTTGCGGAAACCGCGACCCCACGGTACCAAGACGTGCACCTCGTCGAAGCCCAAAATCACCCAGTTTCTCAAAAACCCCTCGTCTTGAAGGATGGGAGCAAATTCGTGTGAAGTGAGTCGTTCGGGGTTACGAGCACGACCGAGAACTGACACTGCCGAATCTCTGTGTGCAGGTCACGGCCCATACGGCGTGCAGCCAGTATGTCCTCGCTGTTCAGGGCAACGGCATTAATGCCCAGCTCATGTATTTCGATTACCTGGGGTTTAGTGCGTGATTTAGCTTCTACAGGGCTCCCAATATCTTCTCCTTTGACTTACCTGAGTATTGCCCAGCTCAATAAGCGGGCTCACAATTATTGCAACTGGCTTGCGGGGGAGAATACGCTGAGTGGACGCATCTGGCAGCGGGTGGCTCAATAGATACCAATATATTAATATGGGCCCGTAGTATATGGCTGTTTTTCCTCCCCCGGTAGCAACGACTGCAAGGAGAGGAGTGCCGTCGAGTATGTACCCCCAGGCTTCGATTTGAAAGTCGCGAGGCCCGTGCGTCCACTGTGGTAGTCGTTCCCGAAAAATCCGGCGTAGAGGGTCCTGCCGTTCAGTTGGAGCCAAGATGTGTTTCCTACCGCAGGAGCAGCATCGCGACTCATGCACTCATGAGCGCAGACGCGACGCGTCAATATTGAGTCAAATCGAAAACAAATGTTCAAGTCCCATTGACCACATGTACCGGTCCGACCATCGCCGATGACTAAAATTAGGAACATGTACCCCCCCACTGCGCCACCGTTTAGTTGGTACAGACTAAGCGCGAGTTCCACAAGCGCGTCAAGAGGATATACTAGCAGCCCCGAGCTGCATACATAGCGTGCATAGTAGTTCCAGTCTAAGGCAGTTTCCATACGATACCAAGTCAGCTTTAACCAAGAAGGATCTGCGATTGACGGAGGAAAAACTTTCGATTTTGCGATAATTTGCCCTTAATATGGTTAGGTTTGACTCTAAAACTCAATTTTCGCGGGGAAATGAAGCGCACTCAGGGGCCTTCAGTACTCGGCGCCTCGTTCCTACCTGCTATCGACTCTATGTAAAGCGCTCGTAGCGATTCACGACGTATCACTCACCTCTTACGCGTAATAGAAACGACTCTCCTCGAAGACGTGTCTTGAGATGGCAGGTGGTGATTCGGAGGACCATACCCGGGCAAGGCGTCGTCCAGGACGGGCGCCTACTTCGTGCGCAGAGTGTCGAAGGTACGTAGTCCTCGCGAGCTTGAAGTACCCTGGGACTTTCTAAGCCCAGATCATTTCATTCAAAGACTTAAACTACGATGTGATCGAAAAGTCTGCAATTTCCATCTAGGATCTTTTCAGGAGACCAGTATTAATTCGACATACCTTAGGTACCTTGCGCGACGTGCGTGAAGAGGAAGTGCGACTCGATATGCCCAGATGGTGTGCCGTACGAATGTCCCATAGCATCGCAGATGCTGATTTCGGCACAGGCTGTCTCACTAGTATCAAAGGCAGTCGGTGAGCTTGCATCACCGACAATTGAACGCGATTACAATGTATCCCCGCAGTCTCATCCTCGCAAACACGGAGGAATTGCATGAACAAATACAGCGTCTTCAAAACCGCGTTCAGGAGCTTGAGGCTGCCCTCTCTACTCTTCAGGCGCGTGTCGCAGATGGGCCTCATCCGCTGTTGGTTCATAGAGATCAATCTCCCGAATCAGATGTCCCCGCGGCACGGGTAAGGCACCAAAATTCCCATACACCCCCCTCGGGTAGTGCAAGTCCCATGCTGGACGAGGGCGACAACCTCGTAGACAATTTTGGTGCGAATTCTTTTCATCGGTTTGTTTCAAAAGATTTCATCTGTTTCCCAGGTACCCTCACCATTGGACCTAGCGGCGAGATGGAATTCTTCGGAAGAACCGCACGTTCAGACGTACGTCTCTGCTGTCGAATTCTACACTCAGGAACTTATATGTTCATAAATCTATAGTATCTTGTCCAGGTATTACCCCCCTTCGTGTGTGGACATATCATTTACTAACTCTATCCTAAGGCCTCACAATCGAAACCCGATGCATTCCCCGGAATGCTCCCGCATATTTCGGACCGCATGCAGCGCGCATTCAAGAATCTGAGTCATTCATCTGTAGACATAGAGATAGGGCCAGAAGTAATGGGACTACTTCCACCACTTCCCGATGCACTGAAGATGTGCGACATATACCTAGAACATGGACGATACCTGTAAGTCATTTCGCCCAAGAATATGGAATCTTTCGACGTGTATTAATCTTCGCGTATAGCTGGACACCTATTACACGCGAGGAACTTGTAGACGAGATCATTCCGAACACGTATAGCACCAAGTGGGCTTCAATATTACATTGCCTCATCGATTTCCTCTAACTTACCTCCTTTGAAGGTCTTTCGAATCGCAAGACAAACACACACTGTCCCTATTGTTTTGTATCTTCTCCTTGGCAGCTCTTATGGATGAAACACGTCCTGCTTTCTCCGTTGAAGCGCACGAATTCTATATCATCTCGTGTGTTGTGTTTTCGTTCTTGTTATCATGCCAGCAGACGACAACGCGAAGCATACAAGCCTTGGTAAGCTTTTCCAACCTGGGGTACACCAACAATGCTCAACTCGTCTAGGTACACATGTCATACTATCTAGACCTCAGTGATATCGAGGAGAAAGGATGTGCGATGGCGTGGTTGCGCGCTGGGCACGCCGTTACCACGAGCCACATGGTGTGCATGACAAACCTCTCTAGTGTGGATCATGTGCTTATGTTTCTTATACCGAATAGATTGGACTACGTAGGTGTTTGCATGGTCTATTGGCTGGATGGCTCACAATTGTGCCAATTAGACACGAGCAGCGCTCGGTGGAAATTCCCGAAAGCCGTCTCTGAGAAGCGCAGTCGCACTTTTTGGATAGTGTATCATCTAGATACGTGGCTGGTAAGGCGCCCACCCCTCCATTCAATCTGGAGGTCATCAACGTTGAACGTTGCGTTGATAATATAGAGTTTCTCGTGCGGTCGACCACCAAACATATCGCCCGCTTACATCGACTGCGCTCTTCCGGAAGACCTCGACGAGCATGTTGACGATGACGGAAAGAAGCAAATGGGATGTAAGTGTCCTCACATTCTCATCTACGTCGCTGGAGATTGAATCTACGCAGTTCACATGTGGACCTGGAGGTATACATCTCTTTTACAGAAAGTGATATCTACAGCGTGGGGCGCCACCATACCGCCGTACGAGTCCATCATCGAATTGGACCGCCAGGTGCGCGAGTTCCATGTCCCGCCACATCTGCGACCCTCGCAAGTGGACCTTGCTCCGTGGGTAGCTATGCAGAAATGGACTGTATTGAGCAGCAAAGAAACCAGTGCGCGTTTCCCTCGTTTCATATTCGGTGTACCTTTCCGGACTGACTACGGGCGGATAGCACTGCTGCACCTTCATCGGTCATATTTCGCGCAAGCCCTGAATGACAAGCCACACGATCTGACGACGCATAAATACGGGCCGTCGGTGATGGCTGCGTACCGCTCTGCATGGCGTCTTATTGAAGGAATCCAGTGCCCCATGAACAATGCGGCGCCCTTGATTGCGAGATCAGCACTTGCGTGGAGCCAGGTCTTGAGCGCTGCGGTACGTCTGTCATCACTCACTATCTGAATACGAACTCACGAGGATTTTAGATTGTCATGTGTCTCCTAGCGACGCGGGCACCGTGGTCTAAGTTGACAAAATCAGGGTTAGAGCAGTTGGACCGCTTGCTAGAGCTCGTTGAAGAGGCGGCACCGACCTCCAAACCAGCTGCACAAAACCTGGTATGCCAGCTTCTACCATAATTGTCTACAGCTTACTTATTATCCCGACCCGCGGGTGCATAGGATGCGGTCCAGAGACTGCAGCGTAAGGCCCACGAAGCTGCTGACTTCTCCCAAACGCATATGCCGACTGCAGCACTGTCGCCCGCCGAGCTCGACCGTCTCGGCGGGAAGACTCACCTCATTTCCCGCCGTTCCAGATCTTCGGGCCCCTCGTCGTCTCCGAGCTCATATTCAAATGGCGCGAGCTCGACATATGCGCCTGACTTCAGCGCGATCCACCCCACCATCGTGCAAGACATGCGGATCTTCGATGGACTGGACTTTTCGAACATGAACGCCATTTTTGATTATCCTATGACTGATGTACCCGAGGCGCCTCCGCAGCCTACGTATGGGCTAGGACATGGCCCGTTGCATCTAGGGGACCAGGTGCAGCAGCAGCCACAGCCTTCGGATTTTTATCTCAGTGGCCCGGGATACGATCCTCTTTCTCTGGATTCTGCATGGAATGCCTTCGTCGAGCAACTTGGTTTCTAGGTCTTCTCAGGTCTTTAAGTATAATCGTGATGTACATATATATTTTCTGGATATCCTAGCATGGTGACTGGTCCTTTCACTCATTGGACGGTTAATAGTACTTCACTCCCAGTGAAAATCGACTTGAAGCTTCACTACTCAGTACTCAGTAAGTTACTTGTGTCGGCCCTTTCACGGTCCAGTGTGAGGGTAATCCCGCAGTTGAGCGTAGCGTAGGTTTCTCAATTACAGTTATACAACAAAGCATATACATGCCGTTCCACTGTGTGCTGTCCAGCTCCAGTCCAGCCAATATTACCGAGAGCAGCTATAGCTTCGAGGACACTGGCTTGTCGCGCGACCGGCGCGCCTGAATTGCGCGTCCTGCCCGGCTGGCGTTTTCCCGTCCAAGGACTCCGGAGATCCACGACCCAATCTCCACCACCTTCTCCAGTTCGATGTCTCCGGCAACTGCGTACTCCGATGGCGCCTCAACACCGGGGTATAGATAACTGGACCCCTGCAGCGCGTAGAGCAAGTCTTCGGTTGCAAGATTTCCAGTCGCGCCTGGCGAATATGGGCAGCCGCCGAGTCCGCCCACTGACGCATCGAAGGTGCGCACCCCAAGCCTCAGTGCTGCAAACACATTTGCGATCGCCGTGCCAAACGTGTCGTGGAACTATGAATGCAAGCTGTAACCGGCACGGTGTGATGACAACGGATCTGGGACTTACATGTCCCGCAAGCCTGTCTACAGGAATATCTTTCGTCACCTCCTCAAGCAATGCCGCCGTGCTTTGAGGAGTGGCGGTACCCGTCGTGTCGCCCAAACTGACTTCGTAACAGCCCATGTCAAGTAATTCCTTGGCAACCTCCCGCACTCGACGTTTATCCACGCGTCCACTGTATGGGCATGTGTCTACAACACTCACATACCCGCGGACGCGCAGGCCACGCTGCAGGGCGTCATGGGCGACAGGGGCAAGCGCGGCGAGGGATGCAGCGGTCGTCGTGTTCGTGTTCGCCTTGGTGAAGGCGTCGGTTGCGGCGGTAAAAATGGATATTTCGGATGCGGGCAAAGGTGACAGTGGAGAGGGAGACGCTGCGAGTAGCGAAAAGTAATTTTGGAGGCCGCGTGCGTTGGGGACGAGCACTTGGTAGTTCACCCCTGCAGTCTTCTTCATCTTCGTGAGGACTTCAGCTGTCCCGGCCATCTGAGTACCATTTCGTGGTCAGTATCCGTGAACTGGGCCCAAAGCAGAGAGAAAGCACGGTTGTGCATTTAGGTGCCATAGAAATGCACGATGTCTGCATTGACCCCTGACGGAGAGGACCACAGACCACTCACCTGCGGCACCCACTTCGGGCTCACAAAACTCCCTGCCTCGATGGTCTTCAAGCCAGCAGCAGCGAGACGATCAATGAGCTCGACCTTCACATCGACCGGGATCGTACCCTTCTCATTCTGCAGCCCATCCCGCGGACCGACCTCAACAATATGCACAGAGTTTTTCGTCGTCGCATAAGACCGACGTGCGTGCATCGAGGAGACACTGCGGGGCTTGGCAGCTCGTAGGCATTGCATGTTGAGAGTTATGGTGGTTTAGAATGGGTTAGGCGACGAGTGTCCTGGTCGTAGTACAGAACAAAAAGCGCGTCCGGTTATAAACCATTCTGCCAGTGTAACATGTCCAGTGAGTAAAAAATCACGGTTGTGTCGGGTGAGTACTGGGATGCGGGGTAAGGCCGACAGACGGCTTTCTTCGGAGCAACGTCCGTCCCCCTCGGTTACAGCGTTAAAAACTACCCGTCAATCTGCAAGTACAGTCGGAGTCCTAAGCGCCAAAAGGCGGAAAGTAAGGTCTACCTCTGCCATTTCTATGTATGCAAGTGCGTGTGCGAGCTACTACGAAGGAGACAAGAGTGTCAGATGCATGGTCGTCGTGTTTGTCGTGAAAGTGAAGTTCCTCTACTCCTACTCTTTTTTTATTTCGCCCGCGTCCCTCCATACGCCACCACCGTCCTTCTTCCGTACAGTGAAGCATGCGATCCCCATATACTCCGTGATATCGCCAATCACCAGCGTGCAGAAGCGGATGTACGCCGCAAGAGACAATGCGAGCGTCAGCCACACGTATACCGCCGCCCCTCCCGCCGTCGCCTGGATGATCGACGGGCGACCGAGCAGCGCCGGCAACGCCGCATCGAGAGCCCCGATGATGCTCCAGAGCCACATCCAGTCCCAGAGCGGGAACGCGGTCTTCGTGACGTGCGCGAGGATCATGCGGCCGACTTGGTGGGCGAACTGCAGACCCCACGCGCAGAGGAAGGGGACGAGCAGTGAGGAGTGCACGAGCGTCGATCCTGCGCAGTAGAGCCAGACCACTTGGAGGGCAGCGGAGAACGGGAAGGGGATGAGACGAAGCAGGGGCCGGAGGGCTGATTTATGCGCCTTGTGTACGTTAAGGTAGCTGAGCCTGCGCGTTAGGTAGTGTAAATATGACGAGGGGCAAACACCTTACCTAGATATGATGTTGTAGCCAAGTCCGACCGCCCCAAAAAGCATAAATGCCTCGTTCAGTTTGGCATCCGGCACGTACGCCAAGATGTCGGGGACGACTTGGTCCAAACCTGTAACCGTCCAAATGCTATTATCCCAAAATGCAGGGCCTGAATGGAGGCATATTCATCAAGCTAAGTGCGTATTGACAACTGTAAAGAATACGCACCGTACAAGCCAGAGATCGTGTATATCACACATACGATGATAATGCCCTCTACGGGGCCAGAAAATTCAGCCAGGTAGAGCTGGCCTATACGTTGTGCGCAAGACAATCATTAGGAGGCCTGAGAGTGCTGATGCCCCATACAAAGGCGGGCCTACCAGTATGATATTCCTCCCATGTCGTCAGATAGAAATTTGCAAGGCTTGCGATTTGGGAGATCACCGTCCACCACGAACGGCCCAAATTTAACGCACGAGCCGCTAGGATGACCTCCAGCTAACAGGGATACCATTAGTCCTGCATTTCCGATACTATTGTCCTGGTTTCCGCACGAACCGTTGTATTAATCGCATCGCAGCCTGGGAGTGTCTGTCGTTGTTACACATGTGGTCTTGACGGTGCGAGATAGAATGAGACGCACCGTGATCGAACATTTCTCCGAGCGGCCCCGCCATGCCTGTCCTTCTCGCTTGTTTGCTTTGATTCGCGTGTAAGCACATCGTATTTCACCACGGCACAGTACGCGTCGTACCCATCTATAGCATCAAAACTCTGGTACAAGAACAACCCAGCACCCCATCTACGTTATGCGTCAGACGATGACACAATTCAGACGCGCAAGTAGTACTGACGTGAAATAGATCCAGTTGGGAGGCTCGTCCTTGGAAGCCCCATCTTTAGACGTTAAGTAGGCAGGGTCATAGTAAAGCAGCGTCAGAAAGTTCACGAAGACGATTGAGAGTCCCAACAGCGTGATCTACAAAGTCAGAATGCCGACGATAAGTCTTATCTTCAAATATACTCATGGTGCGAACGCACGGTATTTGGGGCAATATTGAGAGGCCAGAGAGTCACGAACCAATTCCAGAACGGCGTCAAGACGTGCTTTGACAAGAGGGATCTAGGAGCATTTTTTTGACGCGCTCAGCGTTGTGCGATTATAAGAGGTGGTTGGACTCACTTGTCAACGCCTTTGTAGGAATACTTTTTTAGATTCGCGAGAGCATCTCGTGGAATATAGCCCATAGCCACGTCTATCCTCCGCCCTCTGGGTAGCAGGAGGTAATTGTACAAGAACCTGGATGGCAAGAGTAGAGAACGAGAAATTTGGGACGTCGCCGAGGTTTGCTCTGACGTAATTCCATACCTGAAGGCTGAAGCCTCTCCTCCAGCGTCGTCCGAGTCCATCTGATCATTGCCTTTTGCTTCAAGTTGTCCACCAACCACCGCTACGCTAAGTACTATGCATCGTTGTTTAACGACATTGGACATTCTCTTCATCATTTTCGAGTACCAGGATATCGAAAACTATGACCTCGCATGCCTGGCGACAACGTGCAGAACCTTCTCTGGGCCTGCGTTGGATATCCTTTGGCGCGAACAGAAGGAACTCCCGGTTCTTCTCAAGAGCATGTCGTCAGATTTGTGGGGAACCCTTCAGCTGGATGACGGATCTACGCGTCTAGTGAGTAACTACTGTACCTGGCATTTCGGAGCCATGTTCCAAGATTCATGTATCCCCAGGAGCTACAGCGACCCATTACCGACGACGATTGGCAAAGATTCAAATTCTATGCGGACAGAATGAGGACCCTCCAGTTGTTCAGTAGCCTCGAGGGAGACATTGACTCGTGGGACTCGAGCGCGCTACTGGCCTCTGCGCCAGGATTACCCGTCCTGCGTAATATCAAAACTCTCGAGGTCGAAGTACGTGCTCCGGACGGAGTTCTGCTCTGTCTCCGGCTTTTGTCGGGGCGTAGCATCGTCAGCTTGCGTCTCTTCCTAGGACTCTCTTCAGGTGCCGATGAGGGCGCGCCGTTCTCGGAGATGGGCGGATCATGCTTGCACAAGATCCAAGCCGAATGTCCCAATGTCCGCGCACTCTTTTGCGATAGATATACGATACCATGGCCCACTACGATCAATAGAAATTGGCCGGACCTGGAATCCTTCGTCTCGGGTCTGCTTTCTGCGGAGGCTCTGTTGGATCTTTCAACCTTTCGCAGCTTGTCCATGCTCCAATTTGAGTGGGATGGGTGCGAGGAGGAAGAGGAGACACTTTCGGAAGACGTGCACACCCAAGATCGATTCCCGGTGCTCCGTTCTCTGCACCTCGGACTCATTGGTTACACCACCATCCGCAGTGCCCTCCCAATCCTAGACCTCGCCAAGTGGTCACGACTGGAAGAGCTCGATATCGCCTGCTATCCGGCGCTTCCTCCACTCTACGTTCCGGACTGGGCACCTTTGACGCAAATGCTGCGCAGTACATGCTCGCACACCGTGCTCAAGAGCATAACCCTACGAGACGATGCCTGCTTCCCATCGACCCAACCTGGCCCTATTCTACTCGAGATGCGGGTGTTGGAGCCTCTGCTTTCGTTTGGACGCCTCTTGGAGCTGTCTTGCCGCACATTCCACGTTTTTCATCTGGGGGATGCAGACGTGGCCAAAATGGCACGGGCCTGGCCTTCCCTCCGGAAGCTACATCTCTACACCGATTATTCTAGGCCATACCGTATGATTCCAATAAAATCCAAAATCACTGTCCACGGACTTGCGTCTTTGGTCTGCGGTTGCCCGGACCTTCAGGATCTGTCCATTGTCATCGACGCGACCACCGCCACCGCCTCCTCCACCGACGGCCTCATGTCGTCGGCCGCGAATCACAAAGTCACCTACCTCGATCTCCAGAACTCGACGATCAGTGATCCAACGGCCGTCGCTGCCATATTCTCGGTCATACTTCCCAGCCTTCGCGACATCAGATACCTGAACGGGGATGTGTCGGACAATGACATGAGTCCTGCCGCGAACGATCTTAGGCGGTGCGCTCGCCAGTGGGAGGAAGTGGCTGCCTTGCTTGTTGCTGGCGCTCAAAGAGCAGATCAAGAGAGACCGTGAATATTAAGACGAGGTCGGTTCTTCTCTAGCTACGAATTTGGTGCTGCCTTTCGTTTTTATCTGCGTTGGTTATTCAGGTCGGCTTGGTTTTAGGATCGACGGCAAAGACATCAAGTTCTCGCCTCTTTCGAACGACGTTGGTGTGCCACGGTCGCCTTGTCACTCCCGCGTGAATTGCGTGGCATCTGCACGAGATACGCGCCGGGTGTCGCAGTCAACTTGAAATTGCCGGCGAG
Source organism: Plicaturopsis crispa FD-325 SS-3 (assembly GCA_000827205.1). NCBI lineage: Eukaryota > Fungi > Basidiomycota > Agaricomycetes > Amylocorticiales > Amylocorticiaceae > Plicatura > Plicatura crispa. The sequence goes on from KN832555.1 coordinate 335,906, forward strand.
CTACCCCTCGCATTTATCATTCTTACTGCTACGCCCTCTGGAGATTGGGAGCACTCTCGTCATCGTTTCCAGAAATTCGACACATTGCCACACAGCCGTGTCGCACATCCACAACCGAGTCATTTGATTTAACTTATTCAAAAGACAGGTCAAACTGTCTCATGTTGACGATTCTTCATCCGTCGCGATCGAATAGACATCGCTTTCCATGCCAGAGTCATCTGAATCAGAGTCCTCCGAGCAAGAGTCCTCCCACGACCCATCGTCGTCCGACTCCTCAAACCTCTCAGACCCCTCATCCCAGAGATAGGGACCTGCGTCAATATCCGACAAGTTAGCATCGTCGCGCGCGTGATAAAGCATGTCGGCGCGGTACACGCGCCCATTGCGGTGGCAGATATGCACACCGGGGAACCGCCACTCAAAGGCCCCCAGCGCACAGCTCGGCGGAATCGCGCGGGAGATGCCGCGCAGGGTGCTCAGCCCGTCGTCGATAACGCGTACGCCCCTCAGGGCGGGCAGGTTTGCGGTGGTCAGCGCGCGGCGCGCGGCCGCGAGGTGGGCGGACTCGAGCGCGTAGCGCGACTGGATGTCTACCCATTCGATGGTGGGGTGCCGGAAGGGCGCGAGATGCTCTGTGCACGTCGCAAAGTGCCGCAGCACTGGAAGTGCATCGAGGACCTCCTGGAACCTGAAGGGTGAGGGCATATAAGACGTGAGGCGGCGGCGCTGTGGCCAGCCGTACACGCCAAAGTACTCCACGCGTGCACCGTGGGCATGGCAGAACTGCGACATGAATGGGATGAACGGCCAGTCGTCATCCGCTGTGTGTGGATACTCCTTGACAGATAGGTATTTCAGTGCGGGCAGAGACCAGGCGTTGATGAGGGGCTTGATGCATCTTACACATCCAGCAGCCGACCATTCGATGTGCAGGGTCTCCAGGCAACGCAGTTCTATATCGACTCCACAGGCCACACTCCGAGGTCGACCACCATCATCTAAAAAGTGAAAATCGCTCTACTCGCTGTTCTGCTAGCCACGAAGTCCTCAGCGCACGGCGGGGCATGTCAATTGCTCGTATTGCCGAGAAATACCTACACCAGTTGGCTCCAGCAACCTGGTGACCATCTTGGTGAAAACCGGTAGATGCAACGACGGGACTGTAGATGATAAATGCCTACGCCGCGAGCACTGCTAGGCTGTCCCATTCCTGCACGGCATGTAGACTCGAGCAATGTACACCGCTTCATAGAGAGCAGGATGACTTGCTCGCTACCCGTGACAGAGAATGCGGCATGATCGATGATCCCTTGCTACGGCTGCCCGAAAAACGGGCATACCGTGAAGGAGACACGACAGGCTGTTATTACCTGACCGACCCACCGAATTGGCAGGATCACAACGAAAAGGGTGCACAACTTGAGCTCATGAGGCCTGCAATATCGTGAGTCGACTGCCAGCAATGCGGTGGACGATCGCCCTCTCGGACTGTCCCGGGCAAGGTTTTCAATCGGGTAAAAGCGGAGAAAATACCGCGGCCAGCGAAATGACCACCGTATGCAGTCTGTGCTTATTGCGGCGCTACATTGCAGCGACCTGACGAGCCTTGGGAGTATCACTTATTACTTGCCAATCATGACTCCGATACATTAGAGAAAAGCGCCTATGGCTCGGAACATGTGCCATGGAATCTATCCCTTCACACGAGGGTCGGATCGCTGCCTCCTTTCGAGGGGAGGCAGTCATACATGACACGCGTGGACACCGACTTGTGGTTCGGTTGCAAGCTTCCAATGGATGTCAACTCCTCATTAACTTATTTTGACCTAGCACTTGCACGACGACTCGAAACGGCAGATACAGATGTGTCTGCTCTTTTGGTCGGGCTGAACCCAAGGTCCACGGTTCGCATTATACTTACCGAGACCAGAACACTGTCTACCTAACAGCTTTGGAAACTGATGTATCCGCTGCCGTCTGAGCTATCTGCAATGAATTGTGAAGTATCCACGAGATACTGACTGTCTACGACGCAGAGGAACTCGAGTGCCTCACGGTTACCCCCAATGAGGACTATCATAGTAAACTGTGACAAGCTGGATAGATGTGATGTTACTAGGATCTCTCATGTCCTCACCATGGAGACCCTGCGACGGACTGACGGTCTCAGCTTGCTAGTACCTGGATGCTGACGTGTTAAGTGTTATACTAGGGGACTGGTATAGGACTCCTCAAGTGAGGTTTGCGTGGAGCTTTCCTGCCATACTGGCCGGGGTATCTAGGGGATGAGACGGGCTGCTCAGAGGGGTTCGGTGGGAGGGTGTCCAGGTATCATACAGCAGGCGCGCATGTATGTAGTCCGGAAAACCGGTAGTTCCGCGTTGGTACCGCGCCGGAATACACCTCCTCCTCCTCCTCCACCGCCCTTGTAGACGTAGGGGAGCTCGAAGGCTAGCGAGAGCAGAGTGGTGCGGACTGGCTGCAGTGCCGCGACGAGATCGCGTAGGGAAGTTATTGTATTCCCGCACTCGAGATGCGTGAGATTTCGAGCTGCATCGAAAGAGACCAGGAGGGTTGAGAATGCAGGCAGAGGAATTGACGGACCACCTGTGACATCCCACTCAAAATTGCTGACGCGGGAGCAACGGCTCAGAACAGCAGTCAAGTCACTCTTGATAGCGTCCGTGGATTCCCGCGGGATGAATGCACATACTTTTATTTTGCGGACGGAGGACTCGACGTCGAAGGCGGAGGTTTCGAGGGTGCGTAGGAATGCAGATATCTGCCCCGGACGTCGAAATGTGACATCCTCGTATAGAATGTCCATCGCGACACTCCACCACGCCTTGCAGACCAGGACAAACGATTTCTTTGTCCGTAAAGTAAGGGACCAGGGGGAGTCCGGGCCACCGTACAAGCCAGGATCGAGGAATCCAGTCGGCGGTATGGCATACGAGAAGATGGCCCACAGAATCTCGTTTGGCAGGTGTACCTGGTGCGGCTCCGACTGTGGGCGATAGTAAGTTCTTGCTTGAGTGTAGTGACACTGATTAACGCGCCTCCGAGACCGTGACAGCCTCGCGAGAACTGTCATGGTGTATCGCATCATCATCTCGTTCATCTTCGTCAGTTCGAGACGCAAGTTGAAGATTTTCCGCTAGTCGCACGATATCCTCGTCCAATTCTTGGTTCCGCTGCACAGCATGAGCATGAGCGTGGGCATGGATCAGACCATGTCCTGCGTCGCATTTCGATCCAGGGTCCGCGTCGCGGTGGTGCTTAGAAGCTGTTTCACTAGCAATCGTCAGTCTGTACGGAACCATACTTGCTCATTGCCAGAATTACTATCGCAGCCGTATAGATGGAAACTGAAGGCCGCTTAGAAGAGGTTTGCAGACAAATATGAAGGACAACTTGAAGCTGCACGCAATGCCAAAGGCATGGCCAGCCACGTGGTCATCGCCAGGTACAGTATCCTCCTCGGGAATCGGGATTTACTACCTCGTATCCTCAAGCTGTCCATTTCATAGGGCTATCGACTTTCCAACGTCCTGCCAGCGCTCTCATACACCGTCTCAGGTCAACCGTCTCACTGGCATCTCAAGTCGTCAACGCGCGGCTGGTGCTCATGACATACTGGCATGTACAACACCTCTCAGGCGCTCTGCCGCGCCCACTTCTCGACAGTCCCATACCGACCAAATACCGGCAGTCTCATACCGACGTCAGGCATCGAAATCACTCTGAAGACAAATGTCTCCCTCTATCTCAGCCTCCACCTCGAAGGAGAAATTTGCCGCCTAGGGCTCAACACTGCCCCCTCTCGTATGCTACAGCTCACTACGCTGAAAGTTTTGGCCAGGGCCCGCCTCAGATGATACGGATACGGATACCCCGGCGACTTCAACTTACACGGACTCGGATCTGTCGCCCAACGGCTTTTATCACGCGTACTCCCGGCTATCGTATTGGCCGCAAAGGAGCGTTGTTGTGCAGAGGAACCCGCGCCCGCCTGTGGGGGAGGTGTACTTAGTTCGGAAAGGGCGCGGATGACGGGATTCGTTGGGGGAGCTTCATTCGTGGTGGAGTCTACGACAGGGCGACATGGGGCATGTAGTCTGTCCAAAAGGTCGGCGAAGTGAAGATGCGGGCTCTGCATTCCCAGCCGCCGTCGAAGTTGCCTGAGGCGGAAGTTGCCCAGGAGGACCGTGCGTCGTGAGTCCAAGGATATGCTTGTATGTCGGTCTTGCGGTGTCTTCGTTTAGTCACTGCGTCGCTCGATGCTGCCCATCAGTCGCGCTCAGCATGGGAGAGACATGGGGCGTTGAAGCTTTGACGTGCACACGGTCCGGCTGAGGTCTTTCTTGTCTTTTCCTTCGTTAGCCTGCAGGCTCACAGTCCGCTGCGCTCTTCTCCGTAGTACTGCTTTTTGTGCATACGAGGATTGTAAACAAGATTGAATGCATCATGATCATTGCCATCGTCGTAGTCGTAGTAGTACTGGTAGATATCCAAACACCTAAATCCTCCGTCGTCCAAGGCCGCATAGCGCCAACGCAGCCTTCATCATATCCTCGTCATCCGCCGCCTTCCCCTCCCCGCCCATCGCTTTCCCAGACGCGTCCACCGCTTTCCCAGACGCGTCCACCGCTTTCCCAGACGCGTCCACACCCGAATGCTCCCCATCTCCCGCGTACACCGCCCGCGCGCTAAAGCTCCCCTTCGGCGTGACCGCCTCATGCGCGTCATCGTCCTCCTCCGTCTCGTCCCCATCGTCCAGAAGCCCCTCCACCTCGATCTTCTCCTCCCTCCGCCCACTCCCATTTCCATTCCGCGCCGCCGCAGCCGCGCACGCCCACTCCAGCGTCCGCGGCCGCGCGCGGCGCAGGTGGATCGGCGAGGACGGCGGGCTGGGCGGCGGCGAGGAGGGCATGCTCGCCCACAGGGGCAGCGGTGTCGACGCGTGAGCGCTGGGCGTGTACGTGTAGGTCCGCGACGAGGTCGAGGGGGTGCGCAGCTCGGACATGGTGGCGACGCGGTCGAGGGAGAGCGCGTGCTGGCGCCGCGTGGGCTCGGAAGGCGCGGCGCGGTGTTTGGTGGTGGTTTTGGCGCTGCTCGCGAGCGAGACTTTGCGTTCCGTCTGCCTTTTGTTTTGGAACCACACGGTCACGGACTTGGGGTCGCTATGTAAAGTTAGGACGCGTCAGCAGGCGCGTGGAGGTATGGTGTGAGAGTGGATGATGACGAGACGTACACAGCGGCTTCGCGCGCGACACGTTCGCGCGCCTCGCGCGTCGGGTGTGCGGTGGTGTGGTACAGGGCCTCCAGCATAGTCACCTGCGCGCTGGAGAACCGCCTGCGCGTGCGCGAGCTCGTCGTCGGGACGACGGTTGCGTCAGACGCGACGCTTGTGCTGGAAGATGTGCGCGAGAGAGCGGGGTTGAGGCGGCGTGCAGAAGACATGGTGGTGGTTAGAGGAAGAGGAGGAGGAGGAGGAAAGGGGACGGAAGAGGGATGGGCGGTGGCCCGGGGGTATTTATGTAAAGTTGGCTATTGGCGATGGTGGGCGCACACTACACAGAAAACACGCGAGGCGCGATTTACACGTGACACGCGTCCTCGACGAGCGTCAAACGTCGTCTTTTTCTCCGTTTCTTCCCAGTTTCCTTTGTTTTTTCTACGTTTTATAAAGTGCATTTACAATGGCCCTCGATGAAATGGTAGGGAACCAGGGTTTCCTGATGCGGTGGTCTCTGGGCTGATGCTAGGTAGCCAGGCGCAGTGTCCATGCAAGGAAATGTGACGGAGGACACGCCCAAAAGTTTGATACCCGCTCGCGCTGATCTCTCGAAACGGTCCCGTGAAGTCCAGGAGGAGGATCTGCGACTGGCGGGAAAGCTTGTAGCGCTCCGAGTTGACGACGGAGATGAAGTGCAGGCGTGTGTTGTCGGTTTCATCGCGAACAGGCGACAACTGATAATACCTGATCGCAGTCGAAACGGCACCACAAAATGCATCTACCAAACGAGATTCTGTGGACCATCTTTTCGTACGCATTACCGCCAACTGATTTTCTCGATCCTGGCTTGTACGGTGGCCCGGACTCCCCCTGGTCCCTTACTTTACGGTCTTGAATTTCTGCCGTACACACTGCAAGCGCGTGGAATACTTCCGCGTGCACTGCTGGCCCAACCACCGGCAAACACTCCGCTCGTCCTCGACCAGCTCCCGGTGCTACGACATCTAGCGGTCCGCGCACAAGATTTCGAACCTCTCACGCACCCGACTCTCGAATCGGTCGTCCTTCGAAATGGGACGCCTGAGCGTTATACGCTGCGAACTGAGTGACCGCCTCCACTCCGCCAGCCCTGAAGGGGGGGCGCGTCATCGACGACGGGCGTGCGATTCCGCCAAGCTACGCGCTGGAGGCTGACCCCGCTCTCGAGTGGCGGCTCCCTGGCGTCACCACAAGGAGCGCATATGCCACCGGAAGGAGCGCGTGTACCGGCCGGAAATGCTGTATGATGGACGCGACGACGATGCCCACGATGTGGGTCCTTACGTCTGGAAGGATGGATCTCAGAGTTCGGACCAGTCGGACGACGTATCATGGGAGGATACTGGCACGGAAGACTCTGACACGGAAAGCGATGTGTATTCTACGGATGAGGTGTTATAGACTCTGTAATTCACAGAGGAGTTGAAAGCGAAATGGCCGAGTGCCAGTGCGACGCCGCGGGGTGCGCACGTGGCAAATCCCTGGACAAGCGCTCACTGCGGCGGCAGCGTACTTGCAAGCCCCATATTCTCCGATCCAAGTCTCACATCTCAACCGCTCTTGTCTTAACTACTTGAAAACATCTATGCCATACACTCGTTTCTAAGTACCGCAGCGCAGCACAGAGCTGAAGGTACACTGGACACAGCAGGTGAGTGACCGACCCCTCCTTAAGCGAAGCGCAATGGATCAGTCGGAATTGGAGCAAGTACGTCGCGAATCTATCCACCGAACAAATCACCCAACCTTCATTGCAGCTTAGCCTAGACGCGTTCCTGCAAATTCACGGGAGTGCAGAGCAATTTGTTCGAAAGCTCAAGAGCGTCAACGAGAATCTACTCGCGAAGAACAAAGAACTCGTTGCCACCAATGAGGGACTCGTGCAGCAGACGCAAACCTTAGCCCAGGAAGTTCAGTCCTTGGCGAGCGGAAAGCTGGCCGTAGAGAATAGGGAACTCGTCGCGCGAAACGAGGAGCTCATGCGACGGACTCAAGCATTGAACGAGGAAGTGCGCGCGTTCACGGAGAGATTCCGCGAGCAGGCAGGGCAACTACAGGTGAGTGGCGTGCACAGTCTTGTCGGGATGACTATCAAGCCCACTCCACAGGCGAAAATATACCAGCCCAATCTACCCAATGAAATCCTCCGAATGATCTTCGTCTACGCGATCCCCCCATCCGAGTTCGTCGACCCAAACCTGTATGGCGGCCCCGAGTCACCGTGGTGCTTGACTTTGCGGACGAAAAAGTCGTTGACGCTGGTCTGCAAAGCGTGGTGGAGCGTCGCGATGGACGTTCTCTACGAGGAGGTGGCCTTCCGTCGTCCGTGGCAAATCGCAGCATTCTCGCGCACGCTAGAGACATCCCTATTTGACTGCTGCTCTTACGTCCGCAAGTTTGACGTCGCCTGCCTCCTCGCCCTGGATTCCATAGCCTCTATCGAAAGTGATTTGGCCCAGATTCTTTGTCGCTGCACTCGTATCACCCAGGTCAGATGGAACCCCTGCTTGGACGACGGGGTCGCGCCGGGACACCCATTCGATCGCGTCTGGCACCCCTGGCCTAATTTGAACCTTACCCATCTCGAATGCGGTCCTACAGTCGATTTTCCGAGTCTCGCGGTGGGATTGCAGGACGTGGGCCGGACTCTGCTGTCGCTGTCCTTCACAGTCCCCCCAACCAGATCTGACACCCCGCCTATTGATGTGCGGCTCGACCGACTAGAGTCTCTCCATATGCAGTGGCTGGAGCAGCTCGAGTACTCCCACCTTGAAAGTATCACGACACAGTGGTCGATGCCGCAGCTCAAAGCACTCACTGTCGACAACAGCGCGTATTGGCGCAAAAGCACGGTGCTGTGGCTGGAATTCTGCCCCGCCCTCATATCGTTCTGCAAAGCGCACGGCAAAGGTATCGACTATCTGCGCATCCACGTCCAGAACGTCCTCTCGCCGGAGGGGATCAAGATGCCATCTACGGACGATTACCAGCCGATCTTGGACGCGTGCCCGAGCCTGCAGCATCTGGTCCTCGACGCCAAGAGCGGTTCGCCCCTCTCCCACCCGCGCATACAGTGGGTCGACGTCGAATGGATGGACGCCGAGGCGAGCCACGGACCGGAGTCGAGCGGATACCTCGGGCTCATGCTGAACACGAAGCGCCTGCCGTCCCTGAAGGGCGTGCGCGTCATAGACCGGCCGCTGCACTTCATCCGCGACCTCCCCCGGATGGTGCCGCCCCAGTACATGCTCGGTGAACACACGGATTTCGAGTGGCGATTCCCTGGTGTCCACATATGCCACAGGAAGGGGCGCGTGTATCGCGCGGACATGCAGTACCTCGAAGACGAGGAAGATAGCGACTATGAGTACCCATCTGCCGACTCCTCTGCCGATGACTCCGCGGAAGACTCTTCGTCGGACGAGGACGATGACTACTCGACAGACATTGGGAGCACAGGATCTACGATGGGCGAATCATAGAATGCGAACCTCAGGTGAAATCGGCGTTTTCGTAGACATTTTGCTGCCCGTGTATAACACATCTTTCTGGGATGACGCACTGCATCTGAGCGGACTGAACATACCAAGGCAGAATTAGATTATCGTTGTTAACTAAAGAAGGAAGAAGAGTATCTAAATGGGCCTCTATCAGTCATCTTTGAGGTGCATGCAATGTGTTGTCGATAGGCAGTAAAGGAGGGCTTTCCCTCATTCCGCTTGTGCAAGTGCACCCAGTGTGCGCTTCAGAGTAGCAAACTTTGTTTCTACCGCTACGCGTGCGTTGTTTGCAACTTCGAGCGACGTGGACACTGCGAAGACAGACGTTCGAAATTGACACAAAAGCTGAATGAAGAGGATGGACGCACAGCGCAGTCTCTCGTCCACGGCAGCGTTGAGCAGTGTACCCAGCTCGCGAATAGCTTCATCCCGCTCACGAATGGCTTCGGATAGTCGACGGGCTCCGGCCTCTCGAGCTCTCTCAGCCTCGTCGCGCTCGCGCTCAGCGGCCTTCTGCGCCTCGCGGGCAGCTTGGAGCGATTCGAGGATGATGCGGACTGCGGGGTAACAAATATGAGCATGTGAGGCCACTACAGTAGGTAGCAGATGCTTACTGTGATCTGCTAGGATGTACTGGGAAGAGTTATCTGAGTCCTCAGATGTTTTCGCATCAAGGAAAATGTCCACATCTTCAGTTTTTACCTCCGACTTGATGTTAGTGGACAAGGGTACGTGTTCTTCTTCCTCTAAGTTTGCGGTATCGCTGCCCGCGCATGATCCTACGAGGTTGGGCTTCAGGTATGTTCAACTCAGGGAAGATGCAGCGATACTTACTGTATAAGCTCTCCAACTCTGATTCGGTTTTCTGCTTCTTAGACGAAGTACTTGCGTGCAGCTCGGAGGACGAGTCGGGAAGCTTCCGTTTTGCATTGTCAAGATGCATGATTTCTGCGAAGGCGGCGCTGAGCAATGAATGATACTTACTTATAGGCAACGGCAAGCTCAGTGTCCTACCTTTTTTGACGGACTCAATTTGAGATATTGCCGTGAGCTCCGAGTCGGTACCTGCTGTGCCGCATTTCGAAGAGTCGCCGACAAGCTTGGAAAGCCACTCAAATACAGCAGGTGAGAATGTTGCACCCGTTGCAGCATCTCTCAGGACAGCCTGTTCGACCTGGACTTTTCCTGAACAAAGTCAGTATGTTCATCCTCTGGATCTGATAGGCAACCCATACCTCCGTTCTCTTTCGAGAGAAAGATAGCCGTTTCATCTGGCTTGACAGCATAGAATTCAGCCGGATCATTCATGAGAACGGTGTTATCTGCCCCGGAGCCTGTCTCGGCCACGAATTCGGGATTCCTGGTGTCATTTGAAGATGGTTCTCGCTCTCCGAGTCTCCAAACAACACGGGCAGAGTCAGTCTCGTGGAGGGTCTGGCAAATTTTTGGATCAAGTAGATTACCACCAGCGAATGGCTTGCTGCCAAGTCCAAGCTGGCGAACCTACAGTTGTTGCCGCACGTCAGCATGCATCCTTTCTGCTGCACTATAGAATTACGCACTAAGCGTCTCTTCTCGCGGTGGGACGCCTGCGAAGACGCGGTCCGCACCTCAGTGCTGGCTTCCCGCTGAAGGCGGAGGAGGCGTTCAAAGGGTAACTGAAGACTTGGATACATCTTGGAACGCTCCAGGGCTACACTGATCAGTGTCTCCATCTACAGATTGTCAGACAGTTGTATCGGATAGAATATAGTGTTACTCGCATTCGACACCTTCTGTGTAGCTTTGCCATCGTAGAAGCGGTGAACGTCATCAAGGAGCTGTTGTATGCGGGGTGTGGTATCCCGCAAGTCCTCAAGCTGCAGTTCGTCCAGTCTTTGCAGGGTCTCTGGGGCTTGGAGAAATTTCATGACTGCTTGATTTGTTAGATACTCGGCAACCTTGACAGTTAGGATAGGATTAGGGACATACGCTCGCCCGTGGCAGCAGCCTTTGCCTGCTTCTTGGCCCGACGACCCACTGGCAGCATGCTTCACTGGCAGGTCTTTCTAGGCAGACAGTCAGTGCACCATGCCAGAATTGGGATGTAAAGACATAGCTGACGAGAAGCAAATGATAGATGTGAGCCTCGAGGGCTCTCGAGGGCCGGGTCGCGTCCGTCGCGTCGTCGCGTCGTCAACATCCGATAACCGACAGTCTCTTTCGCCGCTGGGAAGTGCGACTAAGAAGTCCAGTCGTACAACAAGATCATTCGAGCAAGGGAGAGTACCAAGTCTGATACATACTTATGTCTACGCAATACCGGCGGCCCGAATATACACCGCCGCGACCAGCAGACCCGCCCCAAAAGCGACGAGCAGCTTCATCTCCTCCGGCACCCTAACGCGGCGCTGCGAAACAGCCACAACCGCCTGCTTTTCATCCTTCACCGCCACCTTCCCATCCTTCCCCTCCCGCTCGTCCGACGCCAACCAGCTCTTCCCCCCGCCCTCGAGGCTCGCCGGTGGCGTCAACGGACGATTACCAGCCAATCTTGGACGCGTGTCCGAGCCTGCAGCATCTGGTCATCGACGCCAAAAGCGGTACGCCCCTCTCCCACCCGCGCATCCAGTGGGTCGACGTCGAGTGGATGGACGCCGAGGCGAGCCGCGGACCGGAGTCGAGCGATTTCCTCGGGCTCGCGGAGATGCTGAACACAAAGCGCCTGCCGTCCCTGAAGGGCGTGCGCGTCATAGACCGGCCGCTGCACTTCATCTGCGACCTTCCCCGGATGGTGCCGCCCGACTACATGCTCGGTGAGCACATGGATTTCGAGTGGCGATTCCCTGGGGTCCACATATGCCACAGGAAGGGCCGCGTGTATCGCGCGGACATGCAGTACCTCGAAGACGAGGAAGATAGCGACTACGAGTACCCATCTGCCGACTCCTCTGCCGATGACTCCACGGAAGACTCTTCGTCGGACGAGGACGATGACTACTCGACAGACAGTGAGAGCATGGGATCTACGAGGAGCGACTCATGATAGAATGCGAACCTCTGGGGACTTCGTACTCGTGTAAGTATTCTGCTGGTGTGTATCATACTACATAGGAAAAAACTAACTAGCTCACGCCGTAATTCTGATTATTGAAGAAGATGTACATTCGAATTCTTGAACGGTGTTCATGTAGGAAATGTCTACCTCAGTTATCACCATAGCCAGCTGATGTGTAAATGCACTTTCCAACGAGCCCAATAGAATAGACGTTCACGATTTTCGCAAACATTTGCGGCAGCATGCGTAGGGAGTATGGAAATAGTCATACTCGTCGCCTACATGCACTGGCACGTACTGAAGAAAACAATGGCCCGTCGTCCAGAGACGTAGCTGGTGGGAGGCAGAAGGGGTTTGCTTGAGCCACAAGGACTCAAGGTACGTCACTGGGACTCTGTGATCGTACGGACCAGGGTGTCCTTTAGTGCAGCATACTTCTCCTTTTCTGCTAAACGAGCGTCCTCTGCAGCCTTAAGCATCGCGGAAACTGCAGAGATATTAGGTAGTTGGCGAGTGTCACCGAAATCGCACGAAGATAGCGGACGCACGGTGGGTATTCTCGTCCTGAGACGCTCTGAGCAGCGTCTCGAGCTTGCGGATCGTTTCGTCCCGTTCGTCGCGCTCGCGTTCAGCCGCCATCTGCGCCTTGCGGGCATCGTGAAGCGACTCGAGAACGGTTCCGACTGAGGGGGTAAGGCAAGTTTGAGCATGCAATCAATACCCTATATCAAGAAAAAACGTGTACTATGCTCCGCCAGGACGTGCCCAGATGGGCTGTGTTGCGCGTCCGCAGACGGACCTGCGCCGTCCCACAAAGTGATATCCACATCTTCGTTCTTCTGCTCAGACTTGATATTGGCAGATGCGGAGGTCGAATTTTGCTCGGTGGCATCATCGGAGATTTCATGATTGCATTCCGCGGGGTGCACTGAGTCCTGCGCGTTAATGGTAGAAGTGCGCACAGGGGACTGCTCGGCATTTGCGTCATGGCTGCCCTCAGACTGGGATGAACCTAGGGGCGCCTTCTCAGTTTCCCCATGCCAGAGGGAGAGCAAGGATGCATGAGTTACCGGGTTCAGTCTCCTCCGCTATTTTTCGCTTTTTGAGGGGCGGACCAGATTGGGAATGTAAGTCTGACTCTGGTAGCTTCCGTATAATGGCGGAGAATTTTTTGATCCCTTGTATAAAGGATGAATAACTATTGGCAGACCAATGAATATATCTGACCTTTTTTGACCCACGAGTTTCTCGATATCGCGATATGCTCGGTGATCAGCCACGCCTTCCGTGGTACATCGCACCGTGCTTGAACACCCCACACAAGTTGGCCAGTGGGATAGATCCAAAGAAGCACGTTGTCAATGAGGGGGTGTCGAGTCGTAGCGGGGTCGGCACGTCTGCGGCTCCCATAATACCCATCTTCCTTTGGCTGCCAATGGTGGTACCGACTCCATTGAGCGAGATCACGGTAGTACAAGCAGTACCGCCTTGGATTCAGATCGACGTATATATCCCCGGGATACCCAATATCATCCGGCGGGGGGCCCCGCCCGTGCATCTCGAAGTAGTGCACAGTGGCCGACCCGCGAGAAGGCTGTGATTTACGACGTTTGCCCCACGGTGGTGGCTCACTCAGGAAGGGTACGATGGGCCTATACGGGTACCCTTCTGGCGGCCAAGATGCTGGATCTTGGCCATCGCCGAAACCGAGCCGGAATGTCTTCAGCTTGACCTTGATGTTTGGCTGGATTTTCGAGGTCGGTTTGGGGTTGTCAAGCCATGGTAGCGGGCGCTGATCAGCGGTATTGCTCTTTGCCTGGGCAGGCCGCAACAAATTGATTCTTTGGAATGTACGTTTCCGAACAGGACCACTGGATGCCCGGTTTGGCGGTGACATGGCTTGCGAGAGGAGATGGCGACTGCGCCCCAATCCATAGGCGCCGGCGTGCGCCGCGAGTCTGTTCGATGATCGCACGTATTGGCGGCTCAATTAATCACCGTATTGAACGATATCAATGAAAGACATCCAATACATACATGGGTACCCAGGACGAGTAAACGGGATAACACCAAGTTCAAGACTTCAAATTCGTCGCGTTGTCGCCTGGCGCTGATGGGCCGAGCTTCCAAAAGTAACAACCGTCAACAAACGGTGGCTGTACCTCAGGCTTGCCTCGTGGTCAGAGTGATAACCGAAGAAAACAAAATAAGTACAACCGTAGCATGATTGAGGAAGCAAAAATACTCAGTGATACTTGAGTGATACGTATACCTACGCGATGCCAGCAATTCGAATATACACAGCCGCGACCAGCAGACCCGCCCCAAAAGCGACGAGCAGCTTCACCTCCTCCGGCACCCCAGTGCGCTTCAAAACAGCCACAGCCGCCGGCTTTCCATCCTTCACAGTCTGCACCCCGCCCTTCACTGTCTGCTTCCCATCCTTCCCCTCCCGCTTGTCCGCCGCCAGCCAGCTCTTCCCCCCGCCCTCGAGGCTCGCCGGCGGCGTCTCCACCGCGTGCCCCTGCAGCATACCAGGCAAGCCGTCGAGGCTCGTCGTGTTCTCCTTCGCCCAGTACGCCTTGAGCCCGTCCACCGCAATCCCGCCCGCCGCAGCCACGTCGCGCGCCTCGAGCTTCGACATCCAGTTCACGAGCGAGACACGGTGCGCTTTGAACTCGTACCGCGGGATCGCGTACCCGCACGACTGCCATCAAGGTTAGTATTTTTTATGGTATTGATGGAGGATTGAGGTGGAGATGGAGAGGGGACGCACGGAGCCGACTTTGTACACGTCTACGACGATGGCGCTGCGTGTGCCGGGCTTCCGCGCCGCCGCGGGCACGAGCGCGTTATACTCGGGTGAGCCGTACTCGTGCACCGTCCCTGTGCATGTGAGCGGCGCACACATACGACAAGTGAGTGGCGCGCATCATATAGTGCATATAGACGGCAGACGCGGTGGCGCACCTCTTCCGAAGAGCCGCACGATGCGCGGGGGGGCATCGAAGGCCTGAAACATGATCGTGATGCGCGCGTTCTCGCGCAGGTGCGCGATCGTCTCCGCACCGCTTCCTGTGAGGTCCTCGTACCACACACGGCGCGTGTCGACGACGTGGAACGTGCCCGGGAGGCTCTTAGGCGAGACGTTCACGTGCCCGTCCGCCTTGAGCGGCGCTGAGGCGACCCAGAAGAGCTTTTGCTCGCGGATCCAGGGGATGAGTTCGCTGGGGATTTCGGTGGAGAAGGCGCCCATGGTGGTTGGTGGTCGCGGTATAAGTACAGAGAGTGGGATGGGTACGGTACTAAGTATCTGCACGAAGATGAGTATGTAAGTAGGATGTCGGTCCGACAAGGTGCGTGACGCCATGGCGGAGTCAAGAGCACCTTCATCAGCTGCTGCGACCTTCCTTCATCATTGCGACATTGGCGCAAAGTGCGCTGAGAAACGATAAATGACAAGTACTTTGTAGGTCCCTGTTGGTCCCGCGACGAAAGCGCGAACGAACAAGCGGCAGGTAGCATACACCGTAATAAGGGCAGAACATAAGACGTGCCAATCCGTATCATAAGTAAGAGGAATGGGTGAGGGAGCGCGAGTGTGCACTGCGCGAGGATATGCAGCACATGTACATATGCGATGATGTCCGATACTGTGACACGGCAATCTTCTCCCGCCGTCTACGTCGCGTAGGTAGCATGCCCGGCTTGAAGCACAGCCAGACATTCCTCGAGAACCGTGTCGGCGTCGAAACTTTCCAGCGGATAGAGAGGACGAGCACACAGAGGGAGAAGGCGCGTGCCATGGAAGATGCGCGCTAGATCAATCATCAACTTGAAGCGCGAGGGGCGTGCAGCATGTCGCCGTGCGGTGGCCCATCCACGGCTCCAGTGAACGACATGCGACGTAGTCCGATACTGGCTTGAAGCACGGCCAGATATAAGAGGGACAGCGGGCGGGACAGCGGGCGAGACTTCAGTCCATACGGCGTGCAGGCACTCGAATCGTCGTGCAGGCACTCGAATCGTCATCGCCAGCTAAGTCGGAGAACGATAGATACACAAGCCGCGGGAGGCGTAGTGTCCCTTCGTGTCGTACCGGTACGTGCGCCTGTGTGTTGCGACAGATACGAAGGAGAGGGGACGAATGCTTCTCTCTGCTGTATCTCGCTGCGAGGAGGATACAGTGCGCGAGGAGGAGCCTCTACAGTGCACGATGTAGTGCGCCGTGCATTGTGGAGCCAAGGTCCAAGTAGCAGAAGGGAGCTGTCGAGCAACGTAGCAATATACGCCACCCGTGACCGTACCTGCCATGCGGATCGCCCGAATGATCCAAGGATATCGCCCCGTGACCCCACTACATATCGTACTCCGACCGGGTAGCTGGACCGCTCCTGGTGTTGAATTGGCCTCTCGTGTAGCAGTGTTGAGATGGTATCCAGGGAAGAGGGCGTCGGCTGGTGTTGGAAAGGCGGTTGGAGGTGTTGGAAGGGACATGATTGAATTGACTGGGGAGCGCAATTTACGTGCCGTCGAAGATGGGCACGCCCGTGCGTCGCGGGCTTGCGCAATTCAGATCTCTGGGCTTATACAGTTCAAACCTGTCGCCCCTGCACAATTCAAACCACGGGGCCCGTATAATTCAACCCTCCCGGATCCTACGCGGTACACACCGCGAGAGTACGCCGGAGATGCACTGCAAACGTACAAACAATATACACAGCGAACCCACACACAGTATACGCCGCGCGCGTACATGCGCCGTACGCCGCGAGAAGTGAGGACCATTGAGACAGGATGTGAACAGAGGCCGTCGAGAGCGGTGGGCGTGGGCGGTAGTGAACAGAGAGTATCAGCGTCGTAGTGTAGTGAGCATCAGCGGTAGCGAACAGAAACCATCGTCCGTAGGGAGGCGTCCGTGAGGAGTAGAGTGTATCAGCCATCGCAGTGCAGTCAGCGCTGGCCCTTGAGAACGCGAGAACAGTACCCATCGGCCGTCGTCAACTGGCGTATCGGCCGACAGGCGTAAGCTCTATGTAGGCCGACAGGCGTAGGCTCTACGTAGGTCGCCGGTTCCCCCAAGAGGTAGCGCCAAGTGGTCTCCCGGGAGTGGTTTGAGTGCTGCAGAACTGCAGAAGGTTAGATGCTGGAGCAGATTGAGTGCTGTCCTTGGTGCTGAAGATGGTTTGATGCTGTAAAAGCTTGAGGGCTGAACAAGCTTGAGTAATTACTAGAGAGGGAAGATTGAGTGCTGGAGAGAAGTAAGGGTCCGTGATGGAGGGGATCGCCCAGAAGATGGAATGAAGCATGAAGGAACGGGAATGAAGTGCGGGGTGTGGGGAGGTGGGGTAATCGCATACTAGAACGAGAAGGAGGACCAGCAGCCGGGGCGAGGTCAAGCAGCCGGTGTCATGACGAGCAGTTGCCTGGATGAACTGTGCAAGCAATTCATCCCATACCGGGTGCAGCTGCTCCCACGCCAGTAGACGGAACGCAGAGCATACGCAGACGGAACGCAACCTGCACCACGGCACGATGACACTCACACGAATTCCGACACGGTTGTCAACGATGTCGGAACGAAGGCCAAGGATGCCGACATTGCCGTCAACGATGTGGACACGAATGTCAACGATGCCAACGCGAAGGGCAACAAGGTCGACACGAAGGTCAACAAGGTCGACACGAAGGTCAACGAGGTCAACACGAACGTCCACGATGCCGACACGGCTAGCAACGATGTGGACACCAAGGTCGACAAGAATGCCAATGATGTCAACACGAAGGTCGAAGATGTGGACGCGGCGTCCTAGAAGGCTGACACGGTTGTCAATGTCAATACCGGACAACATGGAGCACGCACGAAGTTCGAACAAGTAGGCGGAACGGATCAGAACAAGACAGCGGATCAGAAGGTAGACGCGCACGATGACGAGACAGACAAGCGCGTTTAGGCCAATGGGTGTGTGTGCGCGACTGGCCGACGAAGGTGCACGGAGGATGCTCGACGCACGTGTGCAGGCTGGACAAACACGCAACGATACTGCACGACGCGTAGGCGCGACGTCGGCGAATGATATGGGGCAAACACACAGTACCAGTGCCAGTGCTCCTTCGCATCGAAGCGTGGCGGGAGTGCTGGGGAATATCAGTGGGTCGACACGAAGTCGTACGTCTCCGAGCGATGCATGAGCAACCAGTCGGCGGATAATAAAAGAGCAACTATATGCCGGACGAAGAATGGGCAAGGAGTCGGCGGCGGATAATGAATGATCAATAAGTCGCCGTGCAGCATCGTGTATATGAATGGGAAACGGAGGGCTTATCTGTGCTCCGCCAGAGCGTCGAGGATGATGTTCTCCCGCCGCAAGCGAAGCGGAGGAGACGGGAAGGCCGCGGGTGAGCGCATAGTGCAAAAGGAGGAAAGAAAGGCGAAACGATGACGAGTGGAGGCAAAGAACAAGGAAAGAACGCTAGTAGGTCCAGAAGGAAAGTACGATAGCGAGCGTAACAGACAGACGCGCCAACGAAAAGCATCCTGCCTCAGCTTGAAGCATCGACGCTCCAGCGTGAGGCAGATAAAAGGACAGACGTACGAGTACAAGGGACAGATATCTGATACGCTGGTGCATAGGACCACTAGAGCCGTACCATCGCTCCAGACCTGTGCATGTGCAAGGAACTAGGGACCTAGCACGGCCAGACGAGACTGTCTTGGCCATTGACGAGGCCCTTGGGAAGGTGAACATGCTCCCATGGATCCAGGGAAACCGATGAGCTCACACGAAAGGCAAGATCACCTCGCCCACCTGGGAAACAGCCAAGGTTCGTTGGAAATGAACTCGAACAAGAGCAAGGGAAGCTCTAGATTTTAGGGTTGCCCCAATGGCGCCGAGAGTGGGGATTGTCATCGAGAACACGGACAAGAACGGGAAAGGGATGATGGAAAGACAGAACGTAGAAGGCAGAGCACGATGGACGGGTGGGACGGGCGTACGGGGGTTGCTGCAAACAGCAGTCCATGACGCAAGGGTCGACAGGCGCAGAGAATGATTCAGACGTGGGAGGTGGCCGTACGCGTTATCGAGTCCAGTCTAGAGCGCAAAGACGAAAGGGCGGGCGCACGGGGGCTGCTTGAACAGGCCGTCATAGCGCAGGCCACGCCACAAGCCCGGTCAACGCTGCGCCCAACGACGAGCTCGCTAACCCCTAAAGCGGGCGTAGAATAGAGTTATCGTGGAGCCGGACTCAATAGCACGCGACCTTACCTCCTTCTTTTCATTCTCGCTGATAAGCAAAACGAACCATCGACAACAGACTCTTTCACCCGCTCTGCTCTTTGTCGTTGGTCCCCCCCTGCGTTCGTTCCCTAGGTAAGTGCTGTGTCCAAGTCGCTGGCTAGGACGGGCATTGATCCCGGGGGGTGTAGACGCAACGCTATACGGCTGGTCCATTCATCAATCCGACCAATTTTTGGGGAGGTAATCGTATCGTATTGGCCATGCCCTACGCCGTCCCCGCGCACCACCGTTCCCGCTCCTTCGACGCACGCCCCACGGGCCCTGGAGCGTTCTCCTCCCTCGGCCACCTCCCCCGCCGCAAATCCTCCTCAGGCTCCTCCGCTGCCCCATCATCGTCCTCCTCCTCGTCGCACGCATCACCGCAATCGAATTACGGCACATACCCATCCTCGCCCTCCCCACACTCGCCATACGTCCTCCCGCGACTCAAGCTGCGCAAACCCATCTTCACGCTCGACGATGACGAGGACGAGGACGAGGGCTCGAATATCATCCTCGAGGACGACGACTGCGATGACGAGCGCGCTGTGCCATTCCCCCGCGCCTCCCCTTTATCTCCACCACCCGTATCCGCCGCACCGCCCGTGCGTTTCCCCACCCTCTCCTCCTCCCGCCCTTCCCGGCCCTCCTTCCAGCGCGCAGACTCCCCCCTACGACCGACATTGCCGAGAACGGAGTCGACGCCCTCTCCGCGCCTCCCCTCAGCACCGACGCGCACTAGCTCGTCGCTGTCGTTGAGCAATGGGAAGCCGATATACTTGTCGAATGGGAAGCCGCTCAAGTCGTCGTTGAAGAGTAGTAGTAGCACGCCGGCGCTCGCCGACTTACCCTCCTCCTCCTCCCATCCTTCCTCCTCCTATACCTCCAATACCTCGAATACGGACGCTGGTCCCAATACCACTGCGTCTAGTCCTGGTGAAGTAGGTGGTGTAGGAAAGGGCAGTGGACAGGAACACCGCCGCGCCATCCACCTGCGCGTCCAATCCGCCCCCTCCACGCCCTCCGCGCGCCCCAAGAGCGTGCACTTCGCAGAGAAAGACCGTGGCCTCGAGGACGTGCGCGTCTTTCGGCGCGGGGCTGTGCCCGCTAGCGTCGGCTCTCTCGCTAATGGGGGAGGCGCTCATAACGGTGAGGGAGGGGCGAGTGATAACGAGGGTACGAGCGGAGGGGAGAGTGGTGGCGAGGGAGGGGGAAGTGGGGGAGGGGAGGATACGGATGCGGATGAGGAGAGGTTCCCGTTCCCGCGTATGCCTGCTAAAGAGGTGAGGGTGAACGAGGAGAGGTATGTTATAGATGCAACGGCATCGTCGCCCGTCCCCGCTGCGCCGCGCAGCTGGGAGGGGGTGAATGTTTTGTTGGAGCGGGTGTGGCTTGCGTCTCCCCATAACGAGGGTAGAAGCGAGCATGACGAGGAAAGTGAAGCGCCCTTACTGCACGGAACCATTCTCGTACGCAACCTCGCATTCGCCAAATCCGTCGCAGTGCGCTTCACAGCCGACGCGTGGCACACCACCTCAGAGGTCGGCGCGCGCTGGGAGGCCTCTCTCCCCTCTTTGCCCCTTCCCCTTTTGTACGGTCACCACCGTTCCCTTACTATGGGCGACCTCGTCCTTCCTCACAATAGCACAGGAGGAGGGAATGGGAGAATAGAGGGAGGAGGAGGAGAATGGGACCGCTTCGCCTTCCGCCTCCCCCCCTCTGCGCCCTCCACCGTCCGCCTCGCCGTGCGCTTCCTCGCGCCCGAGGTGGGAGGGGAGTGGTGGGATAATAATGGGGGGAGGGATTATGTTGTTGCTTTTAGACGCGATCTTGGTAGTGGGGAGAGGGTGGAGGGGGTGAAGGGGAGGAGAGAGGTGGTTGTTAGCGCGCCGGCTGGTACGTCCCCCTTTTCCTCTATACATGCTAGAAGAGAGGATACTGATGTGTGGGGGTAGCACCGCGCACGCGCGTGGAACAACCGCTCCCGCTGCCTCTTCCGCTGCCGCGCCTGAGGGGGGTGGCGGCACCTGTCGTGTCGCCTGTCGTGTCGCCGGGTGTGGTGTCCTCACCGCCAGTCGCGGTGTACTCAGCGGGTGGGTTGGCGTCGCCATCCATCCTGTCGCCACCTGTCCTGTCGACACCAGCTGCAGTATTCTCGCCAGCTACGGTAGCGGCGTCGTTGCCGACGCCTGCAGCGGAACTACCGACACCTGCAGCAGAAATGCCGACTCCGGCCACGACGTCGTCCTTGCCAGTGCCTGCGCCGATCCTCTCGCCTACGACAAACCTTGCCGCGCCTCCGACGTCAACGTCTGCACCCGCGACGACAACGACGAAACCACCCTCACCCACGTTGTCGAAGTTGTCCTTCGCGCCGGGCCACTACGTCCCGCCCAGTGTGCCCTCGCGCGCGCCTGTGCCTGCTGTGTTGCGTGCATCGCCATCGGGTACATTGTCGAAAGACACGACGACGGGGAAGGACGTGGCGTCGAGCTCCTCCGCGCTCATCACACCGCCCGCAACGCCAGAGGAACGACGATCCACTGCATCACCCACTTCCACCATGCATCGCGCCGCGTCGCCAGAAGCAGTCATATCGCCCGCCGCACGTGCCGAAATATCGCCCGCTGCGCAAGCCGTGCTATCCCCGACAGTCGCGCGCCCCGCACTGCCGACGTTCACCAGCTCGATCTTGCCCGCGTCGACGAGCGCGAGCGTCGTGGTGCCCACGTCGACGCCCCCGTCTGCTGTCTTGCATACGCCCACATCGCATGCACACGCATCGCACGCACACGCGACGCACGCACACGCGCATGCACGCGGGATGGCGCTTCATTGGCCGTGGGGCGCGTCGTCTTCGCCGCCTGTGTCGTCGCCGCGGACTGAGTCGCCATCGCCGCGCGTGGACTCGTCTTATGCACCCGCAAATCGCGTTGACTCGCCCTCGAACGTGTCGTCCTCGCCATCGCCCGTGTACACATCCCCAACGCCGGCGCCCTCGCCCAGCCTCAACGCACCCTCGCCGCCATCCACTACCACTACCACGCCTGCCGACGCGTCGCCCAATTCTACCCCTGCCGATGCGTCGCCCAACCTCGACGCGCACGCGCCGAACCTGGACGCCCTCTCGAACGTACCCTCCCCGGGCCTCAACGTACCCTCACCGGGCCTCAACGTACCCTCGCCGGGCCCTAATGCAAACCCGCAGAGCCTGGACACGGACAGCCTGTACCAGGCGTTCGTGCGGCAGTGGTGCTTCGCGCAGAGCCCGGCGCCGCTCGGGCCGACGGCGGGGGTGTTGGTTGGGTGAGCTCGCGACGTGCGCGTTGGGTGAATTTCCGCAGACCTAACACGGCTGCGCGAGGAGGCAGAGAAAGGGTATAGAGGAGGTATATAGAGGAAGTAGAAGTAGAGAGAAGTGGACTTTCACATATCGTTATCCCGTTCCGTTCTCTCGTTATCCCGTTTTCTTTGGTCTTGGTCGTTCTTGGTTGCATCCCCCCACCGGCTTTTTCTTGTTTCTTGTTTTATGTTTTTTTTTCTTGGGTTCACGCACTCACATCCACCCCGACTCATATACATATCCCTTTCCCCCCACCCCCGACTCGTAACGACAGCGCGCACGGACACTCAACAACGATAGATATTGTATGCGCCGCGGACGTTTCCCCTCTCCATCTCATCTTTCCCTTTCCCTTTCGCTTGCTTGCTTTTCCTCTCTTTTTCGTTTTGCACGCGCGCATATACCGACGGACGTTCGCGCACCACCACACAAAAGGCCGCCCCGCCACTGCTGGCCAAATCTACACCATCCCCACACCAGGCGCCGTCGCCCAAAACCAAAAACCCCAACACAAAACTCAAACACAAAAAATGACACAACTCGGAATATCATTATCGCCCCCCTCCGCCCTCTCCCGAGCCATATACACGCCGGCCTGTACAACAACAACAGGTTACAGTTACAGCGCCCATAAACGCCTCCGCCCTCCTTTCCCTGTACCACCACCATCACCGCCTTCATACCGCCGGATTTATTGCTGGCGCGCCCATACCGTGCTCGCCCGCTGCTCCTATCGCGACCCTATACCGCGCTGCTCATCCATCGCGGGCTCTCGCTAGCCCCTCTCGTTCCTCACTCAACAACGACATCGACATCATGCATCCATTCATCTGTGTACCACCATCATCAATTAAGCTCACCGACCAGGCTCGTTCGCTCGCTTCGCTTTTCACTGTCTCCCGTCATCCCTATCGCCCGCGCCGTTTAAGCGGTTGTGTGGCGTCATTTACCGTCACCCGTGCGCGTCGTTTACCGTCACCCGTGCGCGTCGTTTACCGTCGCCCGTGCGCCGACATTCACATTCGCCCGTGTGGCGTCGTTTCCAATCACCCGTGCTACATAGATCTGTCATGCCATTTGGTCAATTAGTGTCCTCTTTCTCTTACATACTTATCGTGGGCTGCGCATGCACGGAATACATTGGGTTATCTTGATGAATTTTCGGGTCGCATTTGTGAAGATACAGTGAGCGTCTGTTGAAAAGGTCAAGAACA
Source organism: Plicaturopsis crispa FD-325 SS-3 (assembly GCA_000827205.1). NCBI lineage: Eukaryota > Fungi > Basidiomycota > Agaricomycetes > Amylocorticiales > Amylocorticiaceae > Plicatura > Plicatura crispa. The sequence goes on from KN832555.1 coordinate 359,561, forward strand.
GATTCCCGAGACGCTGTCTCAATCTTACGCCCCCAGTGGCAAGCCCTGTATCTGTTAGCTACTTGCTTGTGGGTGGCATTGACGGGCTCACGTAGCATTTTCGCCGTGGGACCTACAGGGACCTACAGGCAGTAGCACAAGGACTGGCACTCAGTACTCAGGTTGAAAAACAAATAAGCTGGACGAGTTTAGGGGAGAAGGTGCAAGTCGTGAGATGGCGCTGACGAACAACGAAATCAAATTGAGTACCGCAACAGACAAGATATCCAACACCAGCATCTGTCGTGGTTCTAGCAGCTCCCAGGCTCAGGCGCTCAGCTAGCTTGAGAGTCGTCAGTCGTATTCCTCGTCTTCGTCAAAGATCTAGTAAAGTACTAGGTATATCGAAAAGGTGCGCACAAGGCAAGTATGAGCGTTTGGGATTCTGCCACGTGCGCCGTGCGGACCCCGCGGCGCACGTAGTTGCCGTTTACAAGATGGACTCGAAATTTCTTTCTAGTAAGTACTAGTACTACTACGATCACACCGCTGAGCGCTCAGACTTCCAGCGCTGTCCCATAGCCAAAATCTCAGTCTCCAGCTGCGACACGACATACGTACGCCTGGGTATCTGCCAACGTCGACACCGTCCGACATCGTACCACGGTCGCAGTCTCGCAGTCGCGACCTGACTCGGAGTCATGGCCAAAGCCACTACGGGGAACGATCTGCCATTACCTTGGATCGACAACCCCATCCCATCCTCCAAAATCCAGCCAGACGTTAAAATTCAGCTGCGGACGCGAGACATATTGTTTGGCCCCGGGTATAAGCGGGATGTATGGCCGCCAGTAGGGTATCCATACCGGCCTATTATCGTGACTACATACTCCTCCAGCAGTGGGCCCGACATTGTTTTAAAGTCACCTTATGGCACCTTACACTACTTCGAGATCCTTGGCCAGGGTGACCCTCCGTCTGATATTGGTTATCCCGGGGATTTATACGTAGATCTAACCCCGAGAAAACACCGCATACATTACCGAGACCGGACGCGGTGGAGACGATACTCTCCGCCAACCCTCGCGGAGGAGCCCAGGGCCGATGGACGCGTCGGCTGGATTCCAACGTATGTCAAGGTCACAGCTACTTGTACTCGGCATCCGTTCGCCGACGAGTTCTGTGTCTGGATTGACAGAGAGGGTATAGGGTGGTCGGAGAGCAACAATTGGTCACTGCTGGAGACTTTATGGCGTCAGCGATTCAATGCCCGTCGGGTAACCGACGAGCACGCTGCGCTGACGCGTGTCCGAGATCTCCAAGATGGTCAGTCGATGTGTTCGCAAGTCATCATTCGTCGCTCATCAGTATATACGTACACAACCCGTCTCAGACTACGCAAATAGGAAAAGAGACCTTGCATTGGATTCAGCCTCGGCGGCACAGTCAAGTACACCCTTCAAAAAGCGGAAAATCACCCTAGACAGCGACGAAAGTGAGCGTTCTTCCTTTCATCTGAGGGGAGCCGCTTACGCGATCTTACAGGCTCATCCGAGGACGGCGATGGCGCGAGTTCTACGCAGAACGACGAGGATGCCTCTGTAGACGCGCCCGAGCCTGACGCTGCACCAGAGGAAACTCATCATGATATCCTCGACGATAACAACGAGGAAGAAAGTGCGCCACCATCTACCGATATCACATCCGAACAGAAGCCCGAAGTATGCATGGATAAAAAGCCCACCAATATGGGCGCAGCTGCAGACACGGTGATCTCGTCTGAAGACATCCTCGTGGAACACAGTGCGTTTTGTTCGTCTGCGTGCATATGTTTCACGTTCATGTTTTTTTCCTCCCATCCCAGTCAGCAATGTTCTCGGCTCGCTCAAAGCTGCCCGCGAGGCGCAGAAGGCAGCTGTGCGCGAGCGCGACGAGGCCAAGAGCGCGCGAGAGGCGGAGGCGCGTCGTCTATCTGACGCCGTCCGTGAGCGGGATGAAATTACGCGCGAACGGGACAAAGCCATCCGCAAACTCGAGACGCAGCTCAAAGCCTCTGAGGACGAGAAAACGCGTCGTGCGCCCATTCTTCCCTGTTATTTTTCCAACACTCATCAAATGTGTCTTCGCAGTCTCCGCGTCACTTAAGATCGCAGACAAGGCTCGTTTAGCGGCGGAGAAGAAGTATGCTGCACTAAAGGACACACTGGCTGGTGTACTTGCTGCGTCCGAGTGAGGTGGCGTCGTGTAAGAAGTGCGCTTATCTGTCTACACTGAGCACTGAAGCCTGCTCCCAAAATCGATGCGTTTCAGGCCTAAACGACTGTGATAAGTCCGCGGGTTTCCCGCGGAACGAAAACTTCGGCCAAAATTGAAATGGTGCCTTGGACTCTCACCACCTGCTGTGACTGTAAATACCCCCTTTTCCGCTGCCACCTCCCAAGCTGCCTATGTCTGACTCATCTGGACCCCACTCGGAAAGCGACTCGGATACACCGCAGCCCAATGCGGTGAACATGGCAACACTGACGCTGCCCTGGCTCGACGCCCCTAAACCAACCTCGAAAGACGGTCGACAGGAGTTCAAGATCAAACTGAAGCAGTGCCCGCATATCTATATCGGCGAGGGGCAGCTGCGACAAACCTGGCCACCAGCAGACTATCCGTATCGGCCCTACGTTGTGACTTCGCGCGCCGTCACCTGTGCGATCACTCTTCCACTGAAAAAGCCCTATGCTATCTTGCACTACTTTGAGATCCTTGGCCAGGGCGACCCTCCGCATGACATCGGCTATCCTGGGGATATATACGTGGATCTGACCCCGAGAAAGTATCGCTTACATTACCGCGACCGGACGCAGTGGAGACGCTACTCTTCGCCAACCCTCATGGAATCACTTTCGTCCGACGGTCGTGGCTACATTCCTCCGCAGTTTTTCAAGAAAATCGGAGATGGCACTCGGCATCCGTTTGTCCAGGAGCTGATTCTCTGGATCGACAAAGACGGTGTAGGGTGGACGAAGAACGACGACGAGTTGATGCTACAAACTCTATATAATCGACCATGGATGTCGCGTGGACCCACAGAGCATGCTGCGCTGGCGCGTATCCGGCATATTCAAGAAGGTCAGTCGATGCATTCGCGAGTCACCGTTCACCGTTCATCATTCCGTGCATGCACAGCCGTCGCAGACTTCAAAAATAGCAAGAGACCCCTCGCTTTGGACTCGGCTCCGGCAGAACAATCAAAAACACCCTCCAAAAAGCGGAGGATCGTCCTGGACAGCGACGAAAGTGAGTAATTTTCCTTCAAATGTGGTAGGATTTGCTGACACGATCTCACAGGCTCATCCGAGGACGGCGATGACACAAATTCTGTGCAGGACGACGAGGATGCCTCTGTGGACGCGCCCGAGCCTGAGGTTGTACCAGAGGAAACCAATTTCGATATCCTTGACGATAAAGAAAATAGCGCATCGCCATCTACCGATGACACATCCGAACAGAAGCCCGAAGTATGCACGGAGCAAAAGCCCCTTAATGCGAGTGCAGCTGTAGACACGAGCGTCCCCTCTGAGGACAACCTAGTGGAACACAGTGCGCTTGTTTTTCTTTGCGTGCATATGCTTCACATTCATATATTTCTCCACTCCCATCTAGTCGGCAACGTTCTCGGATCGCTCAAGGCCGCACGCGAGGCACAGAAGGCGGCTGAGCATGAACGGGATGAAACTAAGGGCTCGCTCGAAGCGGCTGTTTCCCAGCAGTCCGCGGCCATCCGCGAACGGGACGACGCTCGGCGAGGACGGGATGAACGTGATAAAACTATCAGCGAGCTGCAGACTTCGCTCAAGTTTGCCGAGGATGAAAACGCGCGAGGTAAGTTCACTGTTTTCGCTTTCTTTGCGTCTTTCATCTCGAGCATCTGTCGTCCCACTCCCAGTTGCCGCAGCGCTTCGACTTTCCGACCAGGCGAATCTAATGAGGGCGGAGAAGCGTTCCAAACTCAAAGAGGCATTGCTTGCGCTAGCACAGAGTCTTTAGGTTCTCTGTTCGGGCTTGTCCAGGATATACACACAGGGCCGGCTTTCGTAACGGCCACTTTTCATCACTTCCCCCGGCGCGGTAGTCTTTCCATGTATGTGATTCATTTCTGTCTTATTGCTAGTAGAATCCTACGGGTTGTTCAAACGTTCGGGGCGCTTAATCATTGAAGGAGGCGTTATAAGCACTTAAGCGTTTAGTACGTTTAGTAGCAAGACACGTCCGAAACACGCTACAGCCCCAGGGAGTCTTCCCCTTCGAAAACCTCGTCGTCCCAAGACTCGCCGCCCATCAAGTACTCATCTTAGTACGAGATTCCGACAAAGGTAGATACTGTCCGTCCTGAGAAGATTAATGGGAGTCCGACTCGGTTCCACTGGCTCTATCCTCTCCGTCATAGTACTCCATGTCCGCACGGTACAGACGGCCCTGTCTGTGGCGTACGTGAACTCCAGGAAATCTCCACTCGAAGTCCGCGTCCTTGTCCAGCATGTAATGAGGAGCAACGAGTCTGGCAAGCTCGGCAACAGCATGCAGCGCTGGGTCTACGGTCCGTACGCCCTTCAAAGACGGCAAGTCGAACTCGGTGACAAACTGCGCGACGAAACGACAATCCGGACTGAACGGCGACTCCAAGTCGATCCACTGGATCTTTGGGTGCGTGAGGGGGATGGAGAATGATGGGTTGATAAATAGATGCCTCACGTTGGGGCATACATCCAAGATTGGCTGGTAGAATGACCACCGGCATCTCGGAGTCGTGGGATAACCAAGCATACGGATGGAGATGTAAACAATGTTTTGGCCGTGAGCTTGGCAAAATGCAACGATCGAAGGGCGGAGGGCTATGAGCCTATCAGTGGACGGATCCGCGCGACTAGTCATGGCAAATATTTTCAGGCATGGCAGCGACCAGTGTGTGGTGATGCACTGGAGTGTAGATTCCTTCCACAACCATTCAATGTGAAGGTTTTCCAGTCGATCCAATCGAACAGCAGGTGTTTCATCTGGGGCAGTGGGGGGAAGCACAAGGGAGAACGATACCAGAGTTTTGCTGACAGCCTGCAGTCCGATGGCGAGTGGCAAGGCCCACTGAACTGTTGCATTCGAAATGTGTGAGGCTCGAGCTGGAGCAGTGGGTCCAGAGACGGGTAAACAGTAAATCTGGCGTCTCATAATCGTCGAAGTGAGGATTCCATGTGAGCTCGGTGATTTGTGGGCAGCCGCTGAATATTCGCGCCAAGTCGCCCTCGAGATCGGCTACGAGATCGCTGTTCAAGAAGCAAGCCACGGAAACCTTTCGAACGGATGACCGACAGTCGAACATCGATGTGTCGAGGGTGTGCACGAATGCTGGAATCTGTTCCGGACGACGAAACACAACCTCTTTGTAGAGTATGTCCATTGCGGTGCCCCACCATGATTTGCAGACAAGGGCAAGCGACTTCTTAGTTCGCAAGGTCAAGCACCACGGCGACTCGGGACCACCGCACAGGCTGGGATCGACGAACTGAGATGGGGGAATGGCATAGGTGAAGATCATATGGAGTATTTCGTTCGGCAGGCGTATGTGGGCCTGGTAAACGCTCTCCTACAAGGTATGAGTGATCATTGGTTTCGATTTTGCACGACAGAGCCACTGGAAGAATCATGTAGGACTACCTACCTGGTGCATGCTGGTATGGTCGTTGGATCCCTCGGGCAGTGCGCGTATATCCTGGGTGGATTTTTGTACAAGTTCTTCGTTCCTCGCGACAAGCTCTTTGCTCTCCGCGACTGGCCTTTCGTTCGATATTGTTAGTTTCCGAACGACCTCATCTATATTTCCGTGTAGATGCAAGGATGCGCGTAGGCCAAGCTACGATGAAAGGGTCAAATCAGTAGCAGATTCACGGGATAGAATCTTTCAGCCATACTTGCTCTGATTCTGAGTTAGAGTCCATTGTGTTGGCAGCGCCCCCTTGCAGTGGCTCTGGTATGTTACGATCTCTATTCATCGACCCTTTTTCGTTCCAATGTGCGCTGCATATCACTGTCAGTACCTCGCGGGAGGAAAGGTTTGGGTGTTATTGGGACTCACAAGGATGAACTGAGTCAAACGCGTGGAACGAGTTTTCATTGAGGTGCAGCAACAACCATGCGATGGTCAACCGCGAACCACGCCGTTGAGTCGTGGGCCTGCGCCACGTGTGCTGTGATATCACCGTATCGGGGGTTTCCTTGGGGCTGCCTACAGAATGGAGGTACGACGGTACTTGTTGGTGTCCGTCTATGGCTAGGAGACACTAAGGCTTTCCCAGGTTTTGCTCCGGTCCAGGTTGAAGCCTTGAAAAGAGGCTGTATTCGATCTGTATTAGTATTGATACGCGGAACATGCAAAATGCTGGCACACCAGCACATATATAATCGATTGCAAGACCAGACGCCGTCCCGAAAACCGCTCTCCCTGCCCGCTATCCCAGCTCGAGAGATCCAGGCGGTTGAGCATTGCACCGTCCATCGAAAGATGCCTTGTCCATTGGATAGTACTGTGTCCGTCGAATACTCCTCTCCATCCGAGGCTAACGTCTGATTGCAGGAGGGCGCGAAGCATGAATGCAGAGTGTCTTAACAGCAAATACAGCAACGTGTCCTAGTCCCCAGAGTACTGCAGAATGCAAATGTCGCGATTATGTGGATTCTGCGCGTTCTTCTGGTGCCTCCGCTTGTTTTGGAACCTGGGCACGCACAACGTCAACTCGCCATCGCAGGTCGAGTGCACGTAAGTAAACAGGCATAGGACGCACCAGATTTGTACACTCCGAGGTGTCATGTAGAGCTCCTCGGCAAGCCTTAGCCGCTCGCGCGTGCTCGGGAAGGGCGATGCTGCGAAAGCCTTGTTCAGGACGGCGAGCTCGTCTTCGTACACGCGGCGGCCCTTGCGCTTTATGAGATCTTGTATTGTGTTGAATCGAGGTCAGTAAGCGTGCACTTACAGCGTGAATGGGCGACGTACGAGGCGGTATTTGACGAGGTGGCGGGTCGGCATTTGGTATAGTCCCGGTTCGAGGTTGAGGCGACTTTGTTTGTTCGCCGGTGTCCCCAGACGATGCTAGCGACGACGACTCGACTGGAATGGCCACGCACCGCTGAGCGTCCGCTTCGATGGCTGCTGAGCGGGTAGCGTAAGCGACTAAGGTCGAATGCCACGTAGAGATAACGTTGAGTATTACTCACGTCTTCTCCGCGACGCCTCAAATCCGTCTGGCACTTGGTTTGGGTGCTCCGGGCGGTTGCATTGTTGGCGATAAACTTGGAGAGCAAGTCAGTAAAGTCCAGAATGACATGCAAATCTACTCACCAGCACGGTATTGAACATAAGCAGAAGCTGAAGATGTCAGGACTCGTGGATCTGGTAGTATGATTTTCCCGTGGCTATTTTGTCTGAACAATCCGACCATTATATAGAGATAGGTATAGGCAATAGGTAGGAGCTGTAAGCCGTCCAGTCAGTGAGTTCCAGACATTGGATGTGGTTCAAGAATTAGAACTAGTTAGTGAATGAGTCGACGTACATGTCGAAGACGGTCAACGTAACATAAGTGATCGTCTTGTCGACTGGTGTTGTTCCAAGAACTCTCCGGGACTCGCCAGGATTGTCACTCACCACCGGAAACGCACCGTGTACCATCGAAAACGCTGCACTCGCTGCGACTTGACTGTACTTAAGTACATCTGGATCCGGGGATGAGTTCTATGCGAGACCTCATATCCGGGCCAATTTCTCTGTTTTGATGAAGGTTTGTACTGCGCGGCATTGTGACGCGTTTTTGCCGGCCCTAACTTGCCCTTATTAGGTGACTTACCTTGGACATACCGGCGCGCGTGTCGTCGTAGAATACTGAGCGTATTGCGGCACCTACTTGGGCGACGTGACAATAGTATCATGTACAGATGTGTACCTCCAGCGTGATGTCTTGAAGTCAAGATCTCACCCACACACTCACCAGGCTATTACTTTGCCTGTGTGGTCAAGGAATGCGCCGCCCATATTCTCGCGCGTCGCTTCGTCGACCCTTTCCAGCACGCCCTTGGCGCTCTCTTCTACAGTAATCCTCGCAAATTTGCTCAGCGTTGGGACCGCCTTCGCTGCCTCTTGCGCTATTCGAACCGTCAGCATATGCTCGACGCACAGTGTCATTGCCAGTAAAATTACGCACCACCTTCGGTCGCGACTCCTCCCGGATGCAATGCAAAGGAGACTAGCGGCAACAGCGTTTCAGCCGTAAGCAAGATGCTTTTTCGTAGGGCTTGGCCGGAGACTCACTGAAGCCTGGGTTCTCAGCGTGGATCTTGCGTGTTATGTAGTTCACCGCAGCCTTCGAGGCGCCAAGGGCAACAAACTCTATAGGCGAGTTTGTGCCGATAGTGATGCTCCCCGAGATGCTGGATATCACCACAAATTTGGGAGGTTGCGGGGCGGCCTGGAGCAGCGGGTATAGCGCCTGAAAAAGCACGAGCGGGCCTATGGCATTGACCTGTCCGGATGCGATTTAGCAATGTCACCAAGACTGGCCGCACCTGCAAAGACACTCACCTCGAAATGCCGCCGCACATCTTCGGCGGGTGCTTTGTGGACGGGCGCCCAGGTCTCAGCGATCCCTGTAAATCATCTCAGGACTACTAGTGCATGCCGGTCAGTCGAGACACTCGCCGGCATTGGCGATGATGACGTCGACATGGCCCGCAACCTTCTGCACGAGCGCGGCAGCGGCTTGGTTGTCCTCCTCATTACCCGACGTGAGCTTCACGACGTGTAATTTTGCGGGATGTTCTGTCGCGAGCGCCTGCAAGTTCTTGGCAGCAGCGGGGTCGCGTGCACCGGCAAATACGACTACGTCGTCCCGGAGAACGAGCGACTGGACGATTCCAAAACCTGGGCACAAGTTATTGTTGGGATACAAATATCATACTAAGACTCGTCAGACGTACCTATGCCGCGGTTAGCGCCAGAAACGAGATATACGGTGGCTGGAGACATTGCAGGGTAATAACAGAGAGAAATCAGTTCGCGTTGAAGAGGCTCTTAGACGTCTATTTGCCTCCGCTTTAAATGATGCTTGCTGTTGATGATAGCAGGAGGATAACAATCTGTGCAAGATGCCAGAAGGACGCGCACGAGCAAGCCGGTCACCACTGGTGCTTAGTATTCAAAAGCCACGCGGCGCTGCGGCACCTCATGATATAAGTAAGTAAGTACTTACGGTGCTTTATAAATAAAGGTACACGTACTGCAAGAGACTGCAAGCGTTCCACGTTCCACGACGAAGATGTGGCTGCTGAATCCTCAAATTTCGTAGTCAGCGATGCCTCCGCGACTTCAACGGAAAACAAATCAGATTGAAGTGTTCGATCTTACGCGTCGGGACGGGCAAACCTGCAATGATGGGCAGCTTTCTCTGAGGTTCCCTCAGCCGAAGGGATTCCGCAAACGGGACCCACAGCAAGTACGCGGCCTGGGGCAGAAGTCAGCTGCCATTATATGTCCACTGCGACTCACATGAAGAGAGGGCCCAATGACGCATGTATTCAGCAAAGATGAAACGGCAGAGGATTTATATCAACACATCCCATCTGACCTCGAATACACGGTACCCACTCTCGTCCGCCCTCCCAACACCGTCGATCCGCCCCACCTCGTCCCTACTCCTGATGACAAGTCCCCCTTCTCGCCGAACACCAAAGACGGCATCGACAGTCCCCGCCAGGCCGCCATGGCGCCCCGTTTCCCGCACAGGAATCGCGAGCCAAAACACGCTCTCCGGGGACCGCCGCAGAAAGCGCTCCACACACGCCTTGATCCACACCGCATGCAGCGGATCGTAGATCACGTCCGCCGCCAGCAGCACGTCGAACTCGCCGCCGCCACCAAACGCCCCGGGCGCCTCCCAGTCGAGCGCGCACACGTCGATGGGCGTGGCGCACGCGTTGGCGGGGGCGCTGACGTTGCGGCGGAGGTTCGCGAGCACGTCGGCGTGGTAGTCCGTCGCGACGACTGACGCTGCGCCGAGCTTGGCGGCGGCGATGCTGAGCAGGCCGGTGCCCGCGCCCAGCTCGAGCACGCGGCGTGCGCGGAATGCGGACGCAGATGCGGGGGAGGCGCAGAGGCGCGTGGCGAGGATGATGGAGGCGGCCCAGCTCTGCAGGCCGACGCTCGTGTGGTCTGTCTGCGAGAGCGGCGCGTCGTTCAGCTCGACTGTCACCGGAGGCTCGTTGTCCGTCGGAGCACGCGGGAAGGAAAATTGGCGGGTAATATGAGGAGGTGCTTCGTCTTCGGGTGATTCAGTATTTCGAGAAAAACGCGCGAGGAGAGTACAGGCTGCGTCGACGGTTTCAAGGCATTCTTCCTCTGTCGACGCGGCGTCGGAACCGCCGGCAGCTGACCAGGTGTCGGAGCGTGATATGAAGCCTGTTAGCCATTTCACAGCAAACGACCGCTCGTACGCGTCAGTACGTAACATGTCTGCATCGACATCGAGCTCATCTGCGCAGTCATCTCGCGGCGAGACGACGACATCAAGGATGGTATCGTCCTCGTTCTCGTCATCATCCTCGGCACTGGCGTATCCAGAGTCTGGGGGTCCGTCCAGACGCTTTAGCCGATGCACAGGATGCAGCGCATGTTTCGGGAGGGACAGCGAGATCGTGTTTAACGCCGGAGCGGGACCAGGGAAGTAAAGCATCTCGAGATCATGCAGGGCGCACTCGATCTGTGCGCGCGCGTACTCATGGAGACGTGCGAGCGGGGGCAGCATGGCCGTAGGCGACTTGAGCGCGGGCATAATCGTGAACGATATCGTCTGCTGTATAAATTCTATGTTGCAAGCAGTTATTACTTGCTCGAGATCTAGGATCTATGAGGTCTATCGCAATTCCGGGGTATGAGTCTAGAGAGTATCAGCAAGTAAAGCTCTAGTAGTTGAAGCGCAAAGGCGCGGTCGGTTATCGTGCAAGGACAGGCATCGTTGGCGACGTGGTGGTTGGAGGGCAAGAGTAAATTTGCGCCGGGTACGGAAGTCACATACCAGTCGCCGTCACGCGTCCGTGTTCGCCGCTGGTCGTGTATCCTGGACGGTAACAACGATGTCCTCCGCAATCACAATCTCATATGATCTACATCCTCCTACCGGGGTCGCAGCCCCCAGTGGTCTGAGCACCACCAAAGCACAAGAGTTCGCGGTGAAGCCGAGCGAGGGGCAGAAGGCGTACTATGAGGCGCTGCAGGTCGCATTGAAGCAGGCGAAGGAAGCGATCGGGGAGGATCTGACAGCTTGGAGAGACGCGGTTGGAAGCGGAGAGCGGGATAAGGAGGGCAAGAAACCCCCGAAAGAGGATGAGGACGACGAGGAGGAGGAAGAACTCGAAGAAGAGGTGTAGCCATCGAAGGTCTGTACAATCATCTCCCCGAACGCTCGATGATCTTGACGGATTCGTTCCAACATACAGAGCTCGAAACGCACCGCTACGTCGTATTAAAACAAGCATTATAGCCATTACAATTCCGTACAAGTAGATCATCCGCTAATGTCTACGTTCAATGAACGGGTACTTTTCACTGAGCTTCCATCATCTCCTCCGGGGGAGGACCGCCACCGCCACCCTGCTCGCGGTCTTTCCGGGTCGCTTGAACGACATCGTCGACCCGCAAGAGCATGCGTGCAGCCTAAAGATAACGCGATCAGTATATATTCGCCTTTTCACGGACGTATGATGTTGACGAACCTCGATGGCAGTTTTGAAGGTTTGGATCTGAGCGATGTGACTTTAAATGACTACTCGACGAGCGCAGAACAGAACGGACGCACCTTTACGCTCGCAGACTCGTAGAGACCGTACTCTTTCATATCGACGATCTTGCCCGTCTCGCCGTTGACTCCCCAGGAGTGCTCGCCGTTTGCATGCTTCGCCTGAAAAAATAATGAGCCCTGGCACAGAACAAAAAACATAACACAAGCGCACCCGGAGCTCGGTCAATACCCGGATAGCATTCCCACCACTGTTCTGCACCAATGTTCTCGGTATAACCTCCATCGCGTCAGCGACGGCGCGGAACGGCCACCCCTCGACGCCAACGATGCTCCGTGCCTTTGCCTGCAGGCCCACGCTCACAGCCATCTCTGTCGCTCCACCGCCTGGCGCGAGCATTGGGTTGAAGACGACATTTCGCGCAACAGACATCGCATCTGCGAGATTGCGGTCGATCTCGTTGAGGATGTCTTTTGACGGCCCGCGGAGGAGGATCGTGCACGCTTTTGGCGTGGTGCACTCGGTAAGGAATGTGAAGTATCTACAAGCAAAGGAGTTGACCGTAAGTGAAGCAGGATGTAGTATGGGAGGCGGTAGCCGTACTCATCGCCAATTTTCTCGATGTTGAAGAGACCGCACTTCGTCCCGATGTCAGATTCCCGGAGGTCTTCAATCCGATTAACGATTGTCGCCCCAACGGCAAGTGCAATACGGTTGTTGTCGGACTTGCGGACACGACGGAGGGCGGAGACACCGGCACGCTCGAAAACAGCTTGCGCAAGGTCTGCGCGTCGAGCGCATTAGCGGAGACACTATGACTAGGATGGGATAGACTCACCGGAGACACCCTTCTCAGTGATGACCAAATCGGGCTTGAACTCCAAGATTTTGTTCGCGAGTGCTTTCACCTGCTCCTCCTCAATGTCCTGCGCGCGCGACCAGTCGCCCTCCTTCGAAAACTCCATATTCGTCTGGGACTCTCCCTTTTTGTACTCCAGCGGGCAGTCAAGGAGGACGATCCTTGGGTTCACGATCCGCCTGCGCATGTTCGGGTGCGTGATGTCCTTGTTGAGCATCACGCCGTTCAGCACGCGGCTCTGCTCAATCTCGCCGCCGGGGACCTTCTCCACGCGCGCGTAGCGCTTGATGTCGACGGTCTTCATCCCGCCGTCGTCCTGCGCGACGGTGCGCACGGCCTGCAGGGCGAGCTTGCACATGAGGTCGGACCAGCGCATGACGAATTTCGTGCCGATCGAGGTCTTGATGAGCGCGAGCATCTCTTCGTCGTTGGACGTGTCGATCGGGACCGATATCCGTTTGATGATTTCGAGGGCCTCCTTCAGGGCTTTGTTGTAGGCCGAAATAATCACGACGGGGTGGATGTCGCGCTCGAGTTGCGATAACGATTGCGCGAGGATTTCTCCAGCTGGTTTGGGATGGATTCGTGTCAATGGTGATATTTTCCCGAAAGTTTGCAGACGCACCTAGGATAATCACGCTAGTTGTCCCATCACCGCACTCCTCGTCCTGCGTGCGACTCAGCTCGATCATGTTTTTTGCGGCGGGGTGAGCGACGTCAATTTCACGGAGAATCGCGTTTCCATCGTTCGTGAGCCTGTCGTCCCACGTATGAGACCAGTGCTGCACGGAGTAGGACTGAAGGACTCACAATATGCCTCCCATAGGATCTAAAATCATTTTCAGCATCGCCTTTGGGCCCAAACACGTCCGAATAACATCGGCGACGGTCTAATGTGCAAGCGACGTGTTCATCAGAGGCTCGATTGTGCGATGAAGACCAAATGCACGCACTTTTGCGGCAGTAATATTGGACGTCTGCGCCTTCCTGCCAGACTGCCTCTCCGGCGCCGAGTCTGCATGGATTATTGTTAGCATGACACGGGCATCGCACCACAGTTCCGCACGCACTCATAACAAAAATTGGGGATTGGCCTGGGGCTTGCATGATGGCTGATATCTCGTGGACGGTGTCGTGAGCCTTGAGGTCAAGTTTCAAGAGATGAGGGACGCGTCCAAGTATTTCCTTAGGTAATTCTTATCTTAGGTAATCAGCGTGCGTAGAACGCGTCCGCCTTGTCGCGTCGCGCCGCGGCTGTTCTCTGCACTGATGACCTCTTGCCTGGCATACCTGCCTGATCTATGCCTCCCAAGGATCTGGTATGTGGACTCCAGAATCTGAGCAGAGTCTCCCTTTCTGCAGGTCTCAAATCTATGGTCATTTTAACAGGTCCCACACATAAAATACAGGGTCGGGAACGAGAAGAACCGGAGAGCACAATCGTGAAGAGACATCTCAGCTAGAAACAAATCCGTCAACATCCGTCTTCGCTCCAAATTGGCCCCATTCGTCCAGTATGGACTTCTGCGCCTCCAGATATGTCGCGACATTCTCCACAGCGTCGTCGCCCAACGGGAATCGCTTCGGAAGCCCCGTCTTTCCCTTAAACGGCCCTTCAAGCGTTGCAAGATCGACGAGTCGCTCCGCCGCTTTCCTGACATCCCCCCGCTCCGTTCCCGCTTTCGCGATGAACCCGTCATGCCAGGCGTGCGCACCGTCGTAGCCTTCGATGTGTTTTGCAGGCTCTGGAGTGCGTCCCGGCTGCCCGACAGCCGTGCGGAAGGCTCCCAGCTGCGGTATGCATCAATCACTGCACGATAAACTATATGGCGTAGGGCATTTACCGTCACAGCGGTTACTTTTACTCCCCATGGTGCAAGCTCCTGCGCCCACACGTCCGAAGCGCCTGGATTATCCCTGCGGTCAGTAATTCCACTCGAGGATTTGATTCTGAAGTAGAGGGCGTACTGTCGACGGCTGCCTTAGCGGCGCAATATATGCCTCCACCGGCGATGTTGAGCAGTGCACCCTGAGACGATATATTTATGATCGTGCCCGATCGCCGCTGGCGAAAGTGCGGCAGGAAGGCATTCGTGAGCGCGAACACGCCGAAGAAGAGCGAGTCAAACTGGCTTCGCGCCTGCTCAAGGCTATCGTACGGCTTCAGCCCCGTCCAAGTACAAATCACGACTCGAAGGTAAGCGCACCTAATCTCCTCGAGCGCACCGCCTTGCAGCCATCCTGCGTTGTTGATCAGGACGTCGACGTGCCCGTACACGCGAATAGCGCGTTCAGCGAACGCCTGCAGCTCCTCCTCTGGAGCCGTCACGTCGAGATGCAGGGTGCTCGCGCCTTTGCTTTTCAGCTCATCGAGTGCTTCGATTTTGCGCGCGGTCGCGATAACACGATACCCTTTCTCCAGAGCAGCTGTTGACGGCTATGTTAGTCAGGTGCGAACCAAAGGGGGGAAGTAAGCGGTAATCTCACCGAGCGCAAGGTCTTTCCCCAAACCACTGGAGCACCCACTGATAACGAAAACTGCGGGTCCGGATCCAGACATTTCGCGAGGTTGAGGTATTAGCAGCTAAAGACGTAGAACTCAAACTATGCAGTCAGTGTGTATTGCAAGAGATGCTGTGAACTTTTACTGGTGCTTACTTGTACTTATACTTTACACAGTTGTCTTGTGGAGTCTAGCGACTCGGACTCCGGAGTCTGGAGAAGAATCTACATAAAATAGTCCGCGGATGACCTATTTATAAGCAGGCCTGCCGCAGTGACGCAGCCCTCGGCCAGCTTGCTTTGAAACAACGCGAACTAGACGCGAACTTGCGAAATGCGCATCTCAAGTTCTGTCGTGCCATGGCCACTTATCTATACTTATCAGCGAAGACATCAGCTCCAGATTCTTTGAGTCGCCTACTTATCAGAGAACGTCGCACCTTCTGCAGTCTCAAAGACCCTGAGATGGTAGTCAAATGACCTTCTCTGCTGTCCTGTTCAGCGTAATATTTATTCTGGATACCTGGAGAGCCCGAGCCCGAGCCCGGCACCCACCATACCGACAATCGGACTCGAACTGCATGCACAACCCACTGCCAATCGCAGATTTCCGCCGTGCTCGGATTTTGGTCTTCCACGGCGACTGCGAATTGATAAAACCCATTCTCAAAAGCGTTCCATGAATGAGAACATTTGATATGGCAACCGTGACAACACTATCATAGTAGGTCTGCGGTGAGGCACTAACGATAACTGTACGGGGTAGAACAGCGATGTCATTAGCATCCGTATAGACAAACGTTGGGGCAAACAAGAAAATGGCATCGCGAGGCTTGCCCAACCATCCCCTCGCTCAGTCTAGCGATGCGCACTCTCTCCTCCTTGCGAACCGCGGCGAACATCAAGAGGGCCCTCTCCATTTCCGCCGAATTTTCAATGTGGCCCCCGATGCCAGATGATATTGATGGCGCATTTTAAAAAGGACTCTGGTGAACACAGCGGCGACGGCAAGCGGATATTTGATCAGTGACCGCCCAAGGGAGATACGGGTGATTGCAATTCGCCCTCGTGGCACCGCTCGCCGCGCAGTCGACAACAAAGGTAGCGTCGAAATCAATGGTCAGATGGTGCAAGTGCGGGGAGAGTTCTATGAGCTTTACCAGCCCGCGAAGAGTGACGTCTTCCAGGAGGCGCAAGGCAGGCATACTAGAAGCCTCGTCGGGTCGCGCCCCAGTTCGGCGATAAACGAGGACCAGTCTGGAAGCGAGTTCCCGGAATCGTGCGTATTGAGTACGCAGACCTTGATAGCCTCCAAGCAAGGCTAATGAGAAGGTTGCAGCATGCGAGCGCAGCTGTCGACTGTTCCAGTGTCGTAGCAGCGCAACGTGAGCGAGCGTAGCTCCAGAAAACGCGCGGACTGGGGGAAATTGGCAAGCATCTCGAGGTCTTCGAGTGTAGGGTCCCAGCAGAGGTCCATTCGTCGTAGTGTTGTGGCTGTGGAGAGGCTGAGCAGCGTAGGCCCGAGGAATGTCATAGACATGAAAGCTACGTGTCGGGATCATCGATATCGGTCATTAGTTTCTTGATATTGCGTACGACGAGGAGAGTTGGGGCGGACAATATCGGCGCGCCAACGGCAGACTGGGTGAAGCGAGAGGGGTGTAGGGCGTCCGGGTTGTGTGTATCCTCGGGAAAGGTTCTCAGAGTTTTGACGCGATCCGCATAGCACATGAGCCTGAACCAATGGTCGGATGTAACGAATTTTTCCTGAGACTGGGAAATATCATGCAGTCTCAATTCCTGGCTCGGGTCCACTACGAGATGGTGATGTTACTCGCCAAGTTCTGCCTTAGTAAAGTTCCGAGTCCCGTGTCTTTCCATATGTCTGGGCCCATACAGGCCGATAGTGCAGAGAGGTCATCTAGTTCGCGCCAAAGAAGATCGATTGTTGGCCCAGAGAAGGTCTCGCACGCCCTAGCAAGCTGTGCTAAGTCGTTGCGAGAAATAACATCCTCCTCAAAGACGGGAATGTCCAAAATCGAGAGGTAGCGATGCATTTCTGTCAAGAAGAAGACCCTTGCCAGCGTTGAGGACCATGTTGACGCCATCGAGACATGATGGTCTGCAATTTTCCATGAAAATGAATATCAAGTTGCAATCTGAGTATTTTGACCGGGACGCGAGACGTGGAGCGGAGGCTATTCCTTTGCCTTGCAAAAATAACAAGCGCAAACAAACGAGCTTCCAAATACGATACTGTGTGAGTGTCTGTCATATCTGCGTACAGAAGCCTGTCAGCAGCTGTAAGCAGACATCAAGCCCCTGAGAACTCTCCATGCTACATCCCTAGCTTTCTGCTACTGTTGCCGCGCTCTACAGGATGGACTCGTAAATATTCTGACATGTCACGCAATAACTAGCGATTTTTCGGACGCTATAGGGGCAAAGCACTGTTAACTGATTCTCCTCGGGCTGTCTTTATCGTCGCATGTTTTTATTCACCTTGTCATCCCCGTAAGCAGAAACTGCTAAGCCGCTGTTAATCCTCCAACAGTCGCCGGGACGTACATGCGCAAAATCGCTATAAAATCGGCTGGGTGCAGCCAATATGATCCAAAAATCAACGCACCTAAATCCTCCTCCCCCCTTGTCGCAAGTCTACTAGATGTCGTACAAGAAATCCGACGACCGGAAGAACGTGGTCATCGTAGGAGGCGGCCTCGGGGGCACCGGACTTGCGAGAGAGCTCTCCGCGAAGCTCAACCCAGCGACGCACAACCTCATCCTCATCAACCCGCGCGGCTACCTTATATACTACACCGCCACCCCGCGCATCATCGTCGACCCGTCCTCGCATCTTGAGGACACCGCGTTTATCCCGTACGACAAGCTCTTCGTCAACGGGAACGGCACCCTCAAGCAGGGCACCGTCACCAGTATCCAGCAGAACAAGGGTAGCAAGGGCGGCCGCATCGCCCTAGCGAGCGGAGAGGAGATCTTGTACGATGTGCTTGCACTCGCACCGGGGTCAAACTGGACGGGTCCCTTGGCCTTCCCAGTGGATCCGAGTGAAGTGACCGCCTTCATAGAGACGTCGCGCGCGCAGTTCAAGGCCGCAAAGCACGTCGTCATCGCCGGCGGAGGTGCCGTGGGTATCGGTGCGCGTCCCCGCCCTAACATGTTTCTTCAACGTGCTGATTTCCTCGTAGAGATTGCCGGCGAAATCAAGGATATCTGGCCGACGAAGAAGGTCACGATAGTGCAGAGCGGCGACATGCTCCTCAGCAAAGCGTTCCCCGAGAGGCTCCGCACCGCCATGGGCCACAACGTCGCCAAGCGCGGCATAGAGATCGTCTACGGCGACTACATCGACGAGATCCCCGCGCCCGGCGCCGGAACCGTTAAGACGCGCAAGGGCAAGACCATCGAAAGCGACCTCGTCGTACGTGTCCTCACTTTCTCCAATGCTAGTCCCAATCGCTCATTCCCCGCAGATCAGCGCACGCCGCACCTTGAACACCGAGTTTATCCAGTCGCTCGGGCCGGATGTGCTGACGCGCGACGGCTACATCCGCGTGCGCCCGACGCTGCAGCTCGTCGGCGCAGACGACATCTTCGCGGTCGGCGACGCCATCGACTGGGAGGAGAAGAAGCAGGTTGTGAAGGTGCATGGGCACGTCGCCGTTGCCGTCCCGAACATCCTGAGCTACGTCGCGGGGCAGCCCGTGGCGAAGCAGTACAAGGGCAGCTTCGAGTTGGCCATCATCACGAACGGAAAGGTGCGTGTTATTTTCGTGTCCATTCAGTCTCCATGTGCGCGTGCTGACGGTGCCGCAGGGAGGTGGGGTCGGGTACATTGGTATTCTGTGGGGCATCGTAATCGGCGACTGGGCGACGCGCCTCATCAAGTCGAAAGGGCTCCTGTTACCTTTGGTGCGGAAGGGTCTTGGATATTGATCTGCATGGCTGTGTATCATGATATTCAGATATGGGAATTCGCAAGTACTTACTTACCAACCTCGTGCGCTCCGTCTGAGTCCGGTCCATTTCGATTCCTCTGTACGCACGGCAGCATTATAATTGCATTTGGTAGCCCTTTGATCCCGAATGGCGTGCAGTGCTATTAGTACTTGGCGAAAAACCTCGTCGCGGTCTGTTCGAGACTTGGACCAGCTAAGAGAGTGAGTATATATCCTTTGCGTGTACCTATTGGCATTGCGTCCACGCCAGCCCACAGATCTTCAGGTCCTCCAGGAGAGCAACTTGGACGACAGATGGCAGATTTGCCCTGGCCAGTTACGCGTGCTTTTTGGCGAGGAACGTGAAAATTTGAGCAAGGCTGTGGGAGGGCTCATGGCGAGTCTTTGCATTAATATTGGCGGTAGTGTTTTCTGAGATAACAGCGGCTCACCATGCATCACGGCTACCTACCTCATGCTGCAAACGTGTGCGTATGTGGCAAGGGCCTGATCTAATCCAGGTCTGATCCCGACCTTGCCGCAAATTATCTTCATCTCGGGGCTTGGAGAGTCCGGTGCAACTGGTACTTTTGTGCACCTTTATATTTCCAGTGAACAGCGTACGCTGGTAAACTGGATAGCATTGGAATATATGTTGTGTTGTTGCAGCAGGGAAAGAACAGCGAAGACGCCGCCGCATGTATCGCCACTTGGTGTATCGGGGAGAGCCGAGATCCGATCTGTTCATTCCGAGCCCTGGTAAACTGATCGTGCCCAGCTGGTTTGTTCGCCGTCCTCACCGAAAGTCATATCTGCTGTCAATATATCGGGCTATCGGACGTCCTCGTGTAGCATTTCTCTGCTGGTTCAAAGTGCGTATCTTTGCCACCATCTGCATCCGCCGTCCAGTCGCTAAAACATATCTTGTTTCCAGGAATTACCGCCCACTGCTGCTTATACTATACTGCGACCTGTGATATAGGTACTCCTTGGCCCGGCATGCTCTACATGCCAGGGCTCGTCTCCGGCCTCGCGGATGCTGACCATGACTCTCCATTTCCCCCCGTGCCGACTAGGCCTCGCAAGAAGAAAATGGCCCGCCCGGGTACTGCGCCCTCGCGCTTCTCCGCCAACGGCCCCGCAGCCTCGCTCTTCAACGATCCCTCTGCAACACCGTCGCTCTTCAGTGCCAAACCTGCGCCGTCGCTAGCGGATACACTCGTAAATGGCTCCGCTTCCGTGCTCAACGGCCGTGCAGGGAGCGTCAAGCGCCAGGGCACGCGCCAGAAGGAGAACATGTTCGCGCTCAAGCACGGCGCGCGACACCATGCTTTCGACTCGGAGAAGGCGCCATACCCGATGTCGTATGACCGCCATGTGCTGGAGCTGTGAGTGCTGGCCCATGCGAGCGAAATGGCCGTGGCTGATGGACTTCACGACGGGCAGGCAGAACCTGGACCGAGCCGTATTCCAATACCTCAAGGGCAGCGTATCGTTCGTCGACTTCAAGGATGGTGTTCCGGAGCGCTCACTAGATCTCGGATGTGGGGTATGTCCCTACTACATTGTCGCCTCCGTCAACAGCTTCACGGAATTAACATGTGAAATATTTGCGTAGTCTGGTGCGTGGGCAATCGACGCTGCCAAAGAGTGGCCGGACTGTCATTTCGTGCGCATTGCTACATCTATGGTGGCGATAAAGACGCTAACGCGCTAGTCCTCAACGGCATGCAGGTTGGCATCGATCTTGTAAATGTGCAATTACCAACATATATGCTCCCGGAATCGATAGCAAAACGCATATCATGGGTGCACGGAAACTTGTACGTGTTCCTCATTCGCTGCTGCCCATACGAGTTTTATTTACATGTTTTGGCGCACACAGTTTGACGACCAAGTTGCCGTTCGATGACGACGAATTCGACCATGTGCATATCGCTTCTATTGCGCGAGGTGTACCCGAAAACAAGGTGATACCTCTTTCGAGCTCTTAGCGTTGTGCGCCTAAACCGTGTCCTCAGTGGAATGTTCTATTTGACGAAGTGAACCGGGTGCTGCGACCAGGCGGCATCGTCGAGGTTCACGAACAAGGTCTTCTACTTGTTCTATCTTTGCAGCCACATGTCTCACGCTGCGTGCTATAGATATAATATTCCCTACCCTTCCACGGTGGTTCACCGCACCACTCCGTGTACGAACACGGCGCGCAGACTCGATTTACAGACCGAATGGGCCTCCTCCACCTGTCCATAACGATACACGGAATCAGCCAGCGCATGACCATGCGCTACTCGAGTCGCTCTTCAATTCTGTCTTCGAATCTCGATTTATAAGTCGACGACCTACCGGTGAGTCTCTCGTTAATGCACAAGCCATCTGGATATCTGATTCGTGTCGTTCAGCTGTGTTGCCCATATATTTCACTCCTTATTTCCGACAGGTCATATCCTCGCCAGTCATCAATTTTCCTATGCCTTCATTACCACCTTTACCTCCGCTTCCCGAACAGCTCATCACTCCAGATCCCTTGACTGCCAACCTCGAAGCATCCGAGGAGGACTTCCTGAATGGCCTGCACAACGGCTCATCGTCCATACGCACCCGTCCAGCATCGTTATCAGTATCCTCCACCGCCTCTGCAGCCTCTACCGCCGCGTCGACAAATCCATCCCTCCTCAGCGCAGGACACATAACGCCGTCCGCCTCCGACACCATCGCGTCCAAGGCAAGCGTGTCAATGACCACCCTAAATTCACAGTCCTCCACCTCATCGGACAAGGAGAACGGCTCGCGCAGGAGCCGCTTCGTGGACGGGAACGCCGCGGCGGACAGCACGTCCCTCGGCGGCTTCTCGCACGCGCGGCTGTTGATGCCCGTGGAGTCGATGATGCAGCTCAACGAAGAGCGCACGCTGGCGATGCACCTGTACCACTCTTACCAGAGCGTGCTCGCGTGCCAGGAGAGCATGTGGGAGGTGCTGAAGGACTTAATCCTGAATAAGAAGGAGGAGCTTGTGGCGCTGGGGTGGGATGATGACGAGGAGCTTGAGGAGCTCCAGAGCCGGAAGAAATTTGAACTGCTGGTGGACAGATATCGCACGTAAGACAAGTCTCTGTCCTCTCATCGCGCGCCAGACTGACACTTCGTTGCAGCGATATGCAAGCGAGAGTGTCGTTATGGTGCTCGCTGACAGAGATGGGGTGGACCCTCCCCCCGCGCGAGCCGCTATCGAAAGCAGAGCTCCTGGAGGAGGAGCGTGTTCACCAAGCCATGCTCGAGGGGCGGCGGCACGCAGTAGAGGAGGACTTCGAGCAGGTCTGCCGCTCCATGCGCGTCATGGTCGGCTTCAAAGGCTCTAGCTAAGCCGCCACTCCCTCCCGCTCCCGTCATTCCTTTCATATTTTTGGGCTTGGATTGCAGTCATTCGGATTCCCGTTATACCGTGCGTGGGGCGCCGAAATTGATACCGTACATTATTGCTGCTGACTCTCGGGCCCCGTCCCCTCATGTTCCATGGACCTCCCTCTCGGATAGATTTGCATGTCTGTATTATATACCTCGCTGTGCGCAATGCTCTGTACTGTCGCTATAATTGCAGAATGTACTCCTTACAGTTGACCAACCGTTTCCTATATCTTATTTGCCTTGCACACCAAACCTGTATACTGACTGGAAGCATACAACAGTCCTGGCACGATTCGTTGACTCTTCATGTTTCCTGCTTCCTTCTTCAGACATATTTACCCCCTATGATCTTCCACCAGTCTTCCACCAAGTCTCGACAGACTGAGCATGCTCTCTTTACTGTTCTGAGAGCCAGCACAGTACATACCTTCGTTGCCGCAATATGCTCGGGCACTGGTTCAACAAACCAGAAGAAACCACAGCGGACACAGCTCCAAAATCCTCAACGTCGTTGCCCCCGCAGCATGTCCCCCAACCTGTCCCTGACAGCGCTGCTAATCCACCCGAACGCGCCTTCTCTACTCCCCACGATGCCGCCCTAGCTGCTCTCGTTGGGAAGACCAGGACCGACGCACCAGCCGGAGATGCGCTATCGACGTCAGAGACGTTAGGCGAAGGCTTCAGGCCAGGCTACAACTCGGCCATGGCACACTCCTCATCCACGCACACGCATAACCTCTCCTCCGCATTTCTACCCCCGCTTTCCCCTGGAGACGATGCCGGGAACAACGAGAAAGACGAATTACTCCATGATCCATTCACCGGCGCAGAGCTGGGCATTCTGCATAATGCGGACGCGACGGATGACGAGGGGCTGTGGACACATCTTGCACGTGTGTCGGAATTGCAGAGTGAAATCGCCGGCCTTCACGTCGCAATGGAGGGTGTGGGTGGTGAGGGGCGACGCGCTGACGTCGATGTGGGTGTACGAGTCGGCGCAGAGGTGGCGGAGGAGGACGAGGAAGCTGAAGGCCATCGGAGACGGGAGAACGAGTTTGCAAAACTAACAGATAAATTTACCGGGCGCAAGGATCGAATAGACGAGATCATGAACAAAGTACGCATGCTCTTTAAAGATCTCAACTAATTCACTAATCTTCGGTGTGGTGTTGATTAGCTAGACGCTCTCTCACAAGAGGTCACTCTATTTCACAGTCTTATCACGCCGACCATCGAATTCTCCTCCAACCCAAGCACTCGCAATAATACGAACGATAGCTCTAATACCTCCAGACCTATCCCGCAGTCCGCCCTCTCGAAGCCTACCCCGCGCTCCTCTAAGCCCGGGCATCAGTCGACTGCGCTGTCCCCACCGCATATGTCGAATATACATCCTACGCCCGCGCCCGTACAGATGGCAAGCCCTCCGCTATCGCTCGCCGTTCCTCCACCAATGTTTGGTGAGCATGGGCGACACGACGGCCTCATAGAGAGCCCGATATCTGTCGGAGGGTCTTCTGCGGGCGAATGATGCATGATGTGCCGAGAGTTGGACTCTTTTTTCTACAGGATCGGAATGCCTACACTCCCATGGACCTTGTACGAGTACAGTAAGTAATAACTAATATAAAACAAATATCCCCTCGACATGCAATAGAAACGACAATGATCCAAGACACGCTCATTAGGTATGTGCATGATCACCACCAGGCGTCAGCCGTGTCCTCTCAACGGCCAAGATACTGATGACGATGTGGTCGAAATACTTTTGCCCCTCCGGCATCACCGTGAGCTCCGCCATCTGCGGTGCAACACCATGTTTGCGAAGAAGAGTGCGCGGTGTGAATTTCGCGAGGACGACATCCGAGCGTTTAGGCGCACTGTTGGGGGCGAACACTGCGCGATAGCAAGTAGCGGACTTGACATGTCCCGTCTTTTGCCACTGCCAGCAGAGAGGGTTTTGGACGTATCGCCAGTACCACGTCTATGGAACGGTGTCCGCGCGTGATTGAGCAACAGGTCATGCGGGAGCGGTACGTAGAGGGAACACTCACGCTGTTATCGCTCACGACATAGTTGCGCGCAAATATAAGCGCGCTGGACAGGATGGCCTCGGACCCGCGTATACACACTGTGCCGACGTTCGCCGATTTCCCCGTCCTATCCGCTTCGATTAACAGAGGTGTGTAACAGCGATCATTGCATACGTGGACGTACTCGAAGTCGCCCACTTCCTCTCCGTTCTCCGTCCCGCCCCTCCGGATCGTCGTGATGTAGGAGCTCGGGATGAAGCAGTTCATCGAGACGGATATATGGTATTTGGGGCGCGTATCCGCTACTGTCGCGGGTGGAACGAGTATCATGGAGTTTGTCCCCGCCAGAGGCGAGAATTGGTATGTGAGGGGTACGATGGGTACTGGTGCGTCCTCATACCTGACAATGACGCGTAAGAAATTTGAGCCGCTGCTGAGCGCTAGACCGCTCACCGTGGCGGATCCTCCTGCTCCAGTGGGTTAATGTTTGACATTGGTGGTGTCGGCGCCATTTCAGCGATGACTGCATACGCCGAGAGTTGTGAGTACTCATATACTCATAAATGAACGGACAACGTACGGTGCTGATGCACAGGGTCCACACGTTGAGGCAGTGCCAGTCCAGTGTACAGCAACACGCTCAGGCCTGATCACAAACTATTCTCTCATCAAGCGGCATGAGGAACATGGGTTCTCTCAGTGATGTATGTGCATTCGCTGTGAGTAACACGCTGTAACACAGAGCACGGATATTAAATTAATCAGTATAAGGTATCGAGATCTTAGAACATCACAGTCAGATAATACCACATAAATTCATGACAGAGCAGGACAGAGCCCGCATCCAACGCTTTCACAGAGACATGTTCTCAGAGACGCATGCCAAGGACTTCCAGCGCGCTCAGCAACTCCCGCCGCGCCTGCGCAGCGTCTTCATAATCAAGCGCACTGATCGCGAAGCGGCAGTGTCTCTGGGCACGGGCGATCTGCTGTGGCGAAAGCTCAGGGTCCGGCTCTTCTTCGTAGGGCGGCGCGGACGGAATAGCAGCGGGCTGCACAGCCGGTGGAGAGGGCGGGAGAGGCGGCTGAGAAGGCAGAGTGGGTGTGGGAAGTGAAGGCGTAGACGGCACAGACGGAGAGCGGGAAGGTGGCAGCGGGGTCACCGCTGGGTCGGGTGGCGACAGCGACGAGAAGAGCGGGCCGTTGGGGTAGGGCGGCCGAAGTCCCATCGTGCTTCCAGCGCCGTTCCCAGATCCCGCACCATAATCAGGCGATACAGCCGCGCCTGGCCTGGAGTAAGCGCCGCCTGCATTGTGGTCATTCGTGGTAGGATACGGGTATCCGTCCCTCGCGTAGCGCGCGGGCTGTACTTCGTTCTCTTCCGAGCCCTCTTCGCTCCCAGACCCGCCAATGGCGTTCTTGAGTCTACTGCTTCCACTGCGCCTTTTGTTCCGCACGGGCGTCTCGTCAAACATGTCCGAACCGGGGCCGTATGAGGATCCGGGCGTGGCTGCGGTGCTCCACGTACCCTCCCCGCCGTCGCCTCCGCGAGGGGGAGTCTGAGGCGCGTAGGGGCGAGCCGGAGGGCGAAGGGAGTGTGCCTGGGGTGGCGGGGGAGACACGCGTTTAGGGGAGGCGGAGCTGCGCCTGGGTGGGGATGCATTGCCTTTGGGCGGAGATATGCTACGCCTTCGCGGGGACCTAGGAGGAGACGAAGAGGGAGCCATTCCAGGGACCCTTGGTAGGTCGAACGCTGGCATGCCCGGCGAGGTAGAATGGGTGGGTATTTCGGCATATGGCACGAAGCCGGCGGGCGGCGAAGGCAGTGCGTCGGGTGGGGGAGGAGGGGGTAGCGTCGCCTCAGGAATTGCAGGACCTGAGATAGGTTTGCGGTTTTCGCGGAGGGCGCGTGCGATGTCTACAGCCTTCCATTTTGCGTACTTGATCTTTTCCTCTATCTGTGCGCGGTACACAATTCGTCAGCTTTGTGGAACAAAAGCGACGTCGCGATTATTACTCACCCCTTCGTCTATAGCATCAGGCCAGTTGCCCGCCAGTACTTCCAGGAAGTGTGCGGCGGCGTGAAACTTCTTCGCAGTTCCTCGTCCCCACTCCCCTTTCCTGTCTTCATCGTCGGCGCGTGCGAATACGCGCAGGGCGAAGTTCTCGACGTATGCCGCCGCCGCCGGCTCCGAAGAGATGGCGTCGTTTGGCTCAATGGCAACTTTCATGAGCTCGAGCGTCGTGAGGAGGGAAGAGAGGATCGACCGCACTGCGGGCGTCGGTGGTAGTGAGATGCCAACTTGGGCGGCGTGATATGCACCTGTTTCCCTTGGTTAGCACGTCGGTTTAGTGAAAGAAAGGCGACTGCACACGCACACCAGTATGCAATAACAGGGTCCTTGAACTTGAGTTCGTCTGCGCGTTGGAGGAAAGGGACAACAGCCTTCATTTCAGGTGGGATTGGAGGTAGCTCGAGCAAGCGCTCTTGGGTGGGAGGGGCCATTTTGGGGCGAGTGGTGTTGGGTGAGTGGCGACGGAGTAGGGAGACAAGCTGGTTTTATAGGATAGGGCAAGAATAGAGAATGAGCGCCGCAGCAAGCACCGGATGACTCCAGCTAGTGCGTCTGTTTGCACGAGTACAATCAGATCCGCCGCCTCGCGGTATACTGCAGTTGGGGCTGATGAGCGTCAAAGGGAAAACGCGGACACGAGAAAAGCAGTCGGCGGGCGGTGTCCGTTGTTGTGTTTGAGCCCTTGGAGCGTGTCTGTGATTAAGTAGGACCGTGTAGGCCTGCACGTTTCCTGGAGCAAGGACAAAGGGAGTTCACCGAGCTCAAACGGCTTTCTCAAAGCGTAGATATCGTAGTGTAATGGGGTGCAATCCAGGAAATGGAAAGGTAGCCAGGAAGCGAAACGGTGCGAAAGCAAAGTCGGTGTCTTCGAAAAGGGAACGATGCAACTCAACGCTCGCGATTGCGCGTCATTCAAGTGCCACTCTTTCAAATGAAGACACCGTCTTGCCGCGATACAATATCGATTTGCCCACAGAGATGGTTATCGGACACCAGCAGACCTCGCGAAAATGCCTCAAATACATCGACTTTGGAATCTGCGAACAATAGTGAGACCCGGATCCTAGCAGTAAGATCCTCCCTCGACGCGCGCCATCACCGCGCGCGATCCTCGTGGCGTTTCAAAAAGCAATGTCTCCAATTTTGTAGGCGCTAGCAGTGCACCGTGGGGCACAATAAGCCAAGGGCCGCATGAATAGGCATCCGCAGGCAGATGCATCAGGCTGATTCCGACCCGCTATCGTCATCTTCATCAGCCATCCCGTTTTTCCAGATTCCGTACATCCGTCTCCGGTTCGCGTCCCTCGTGTCCTCCTGACTGGCTACTTCAAACACCTTTCGTAGCAATGCTTTCCGCAGCGGAGACCGTGCCATGGCCCCCGCGGGAGAGGGTAAAGTGAAGCAGGCATTTGGAAGGAGGTTTGGGTATGTAGGTGTGCTCAGCCGCGGCCTTTTGCGACTCCGTGATTCCGAGTCCTCGGATGGGGGTGGCTTTAGGGCATCAAATAGTGAGTCAAAAAGCGCGGATTGGATGTGCTTGTACGTGGTACTTGTGGGCGTCCGTGCGGCAAGCGTAAGGAAGGGTGCAAGGATCGTCGCAAGTGGGGCTGGTTGCGAAGAAGGGGAAGTTGGATTTGCCATTATCTTGTCGAGTTCTTCGAGGTATATATCCGCAAGGTGGTATGGCAACCCGGCGGGGACACGTATATCATCAGGGCTAAGAGGAGATCGATGAGTGCCTACTCTTGCGAAGGAAAGGTTATAACACACCACAACGGACCGCCTGCTCCAGTCAAGATTGCGTTGTATTCGTCGCATACGGCGCTGTCCCAGTCATTCAGCAAGAGTAGCCTGAAAGCCGCATTGACAAATCTTCGAACGAGCATGTAATACTTGTCCATTCTGTGTAACGTTTTAGCTTCTTGCCCTTGAAAACACATAACAAGTCGCACCGTAACCTGTCGATCCCGTTCCATTCTCGTACAGTCGTCTCCCAGAAGCCTCTTAGAAAGGCCAACGACAAGGAGGTCGTGGATAT
Organism: Plicaturopsis crispa FD-325 SS-3; assembly: GCA_000827205.1. Lineage (NCBI taxonomy): Eukaryota > Fungi > Basidiomycota > Agaricomycetes > Amylocorticiales > Amylocorticiaceae > Plicatura > Plicatura crispa. The sequence goes on from KN832555.1 coordinate 388,237, forward strand.
GGATAACACAATTTCGGCCAATTCACTTGCGAGCGCCTGCTGAACGAGAGGTTTATCGGACATCCAGAAACCTGTGGTACCTCCACCGTCAGATCAATCCAGTGCTTCCTGAGCTGTCAGACGCACAGTAGAATATGCCCTTCCATAGCTTCGTCATCTCAGTTTTAGGGAGTACATCTTCGGACGAATTCGACAGGAACGACGCGAGGTTTTTAATCGCCTTGTCGCGGGTTTTCTTGTCTGATCACAGGCTTGTCAACGTTCGACTGCGCCGCAGATTTATTCAGGAATCATACCCGTAGATGCAAGGTATTTGCCTAGCGGAGGAGTCGAGGTGGATGCAGCAGCCATAGATTGAAGTGCAGACTTTTTGACACTCCGATCAATTTTTCCTTGAGATAATTTCCGTCGCGTGGCGCGTGATCGCCAATCTCGGTCCACGACTCTCGGAAACAAACGACGCACTCGCGGTCGCAAACGACCATGTCTAAATCGCCTATAACTTGCCACGGTAAGCAGGGTCTGTTGTCGTGTAGAACCTGTTGCTTATTTGGTATTTGCAGTCCTTGACTCGTCGATCGGCAAGCCCGCGGCGGGGGTCGAGGTGCGCTTGCAAGAATACATTGTCGATGCACTAGGTGCGGGGACAGATATGTTTGTACCAATGGCCACAGGGTGCGCGATCTTTCATCTCCACCCTATCTCGCGGCGGAAGGTATGAACGCGGGTGCAACGCAGCAAGACCGACGCCGATGGCCGATGCCTGAATCTCCTGCCCGCTCCCGGGTCTGCCGAATCGAAAGAACACGAGACGGCACTCAAGGCAGGCGGGATGTACAAGATCGTGTTCAAAACGAAGGACTACTTTGAGAGTACGGACAGGAAGACGTTCTATCCTTGGGTAGAGGTGCGTGTACCTCTTCATGCATGCCCCCAGATGCTGACGTGTGCACATAGATAACATTCACGGTAGTGAATCCCGAGGAGCACTACCACATACCTCTCTTGATCAGTCCGTACTCGTATACAACATACCGCGGAAGTTAGGTCAGCGTTTACTGCACTGCCTATCCTTCATGTCGAGGACCCCATAGCCACCCGCAGCACCCGCACGAAACGCACATGGCATGTACATAGATCAAAGCATTGCACGGGGACGCGGGATGGTACAGCATGTATCTACGCACGACAAAGCGACTATGAATACAAGCAGATCCGTCGTGCCTCGCATCACTCTATATCGCCCGCTCCGTGGGCCGACCAGGCCTGTAAATAGTACGTATGCATGTGAGATGTAGGGGGGAGATGGAAGGTGTCCGTGTGCGACAGTGGGTAGATCCAGAGTACAGGCAAAACAGAGACAGGGCAGAGACAAAGCGAGCGGCTCTTAAGGGACAAGCACCCTGTCAAACTGCGTGCCCTTGATGGATCGGCCTTGCATGGATGCTTTGACATTGGAAAGAAATTGCTCTCTGTGCTGCCGTAGCTCTATTGCCGCTTCTGTGAGATGAGAAAGATACGTCAGCTATAGGGTCTACGAGCGCCACACGCATAACCACGTACCCTTGTTCAGAGGATCGTCCGCGTTCGGCTCCAGGAAGAGGTATTGCAGGCCGACCATCACAGAATTCAGGTTTAGCACCGGTTTCCAATCTTCTCGCAGGATGTTTAAGCAGACGTTTCCTTCCAGATCGACATTGGGATGGTAAATCTGTAAAATCTGCATTTCAGAGAGGCGGATCGTAAGATGAGATGGAGGCGACGTACGGTCTGCGTGCACTTGACCTTTGGCGGGTCGTGGGGATAATTGGTGTTGATAGCAAATGAGAACACGAATGCGCCACCCTTGTACATGCCTAACGCGTCCATCGTCAGTGCTAATTCACGGCCATCTGGGCAGACACGCACCCTCGTCGGGCGTGATGGTCAAAGTGAAGTTGAGCAGATCGGCGGGATCAGGGAAGTTGGTCTTCATCGTCGACGGAAGGTCTAGCTCAGTCAAATCTGCATGTCCCATCGATTCCGTGGTCAATACGAGATGTCTATCACTCGGGCGCGCGGGCGGATATGCTCACCTTTCTGCACACGGATTTGTGCGGCGCTAGTCTTGGGTTTCTTCTTCGCCGCCGCGTCCTCGTTCTTCTTCATGCTCCATATCTAACGCGTCAAACGGGTCAGCACTGTACGGTTGATAGATAAGCTGTATTCACCTTAATCATGATCGTGTAGTGAAAGCCTCAGCGGGGGGTGTGGTGGTGGTGGTAGAGTAGAAGAAAGAATGGGTCAGCGTCTGACTCTAGAGGCGCGGCTTGGGCACGGCGTCTGTAAATGGACCCGACCGATTATCTCTTGCCTTCGACCACCATCACGCTGCCTGCATGCTGTCTGCTTTATTTGCTGGGTCTTTTGTCTGCGACGTTTCGGCTTGCTTTGAGCACGCACAATCGCGCGATTGCCGCCTCGCATTGAGGAATATGCAAGTACGGTACTGGGCCAGCTGTGCATGTACGTGCCGTGGCACACGTACTAGTAACCATTACTCGTGCGCTTACGGTCCACCAATACTATACAGATTTACTAGATACCGTTCACTCATGAAGAGGATGGTCAATCTGGCTATGACACCTCTTCACCGCCGCGCACATCGACGCAACCGCGCGACCGAGCGGAAACCCCCTGGTCCCTGGAACAGTATCCCAGCACACTTCACCGGGTTCATCCCATTCATACCTTGTATCCTCCCTGTAACCACAAGATATCCTGTATATGCAGCATACAGACCACTTACCCAGTGCCATCACGACCCCGACCTGACATGGGACTAAATAAATTCTGCGGGCGACTCGATGCCCTCCGGTTTCGCCATCCAAAAACTTGGCAGGCACTTTCAGCCACAAGATGATAAATCTTCAAGCGATTCCGGTCAGCACTCATGCGGGTCCGGATATGGTCACCTCCTGGCAACCTGCTCAACTCATGGCGCTCGTAGCCCTGACGTCATCGTTGGTGTACTCTTGTCGAATATCCCGTATTTGCCAGCTCCCAGAAATCTGTTGACGTGCGTAGACGTGCGTACACTGGGAACATGTCGGTCAAGTAGCAACGGTAAGAAAATGAAGCGCTGCTGACTTTTTCCCATTTCCAGGACTTTGTATTTTCCGCATATAAGACAGCCCAAGGTGGCTCCGCGGAGCGCGTAGGCCCCTAGAACAAGGCCGCTTCCGTTTCAACTCGAGGTTGTGCGCACCATGAAACGCGCATCAAGTATACCTGCGAAAGCCCGCTGATACGAAGAACAAGCCACGAAATGGGCGCGGCGTAACACTTTAGCATGACACCAGTACCTGACGGGTTTCTGACGTCAGTTCCCTTCGCCGCTCTTTCAAACAGCCCGACACCCATCCTATATAACACCAGCAAGTGTCATCGCTCGGTTCGAACCCAATCAACCACCCATTACCATGCAGCCATCGTCTATCGCAATGACATCGACAACAGTTCCCAAGGAATTCACTAGAGGCTACCGTCCACCTGTGCAGAACCAGGACGATATACCCGGGTCTCAAATCCGCCTGGACCCGCCCCCACTCGACGATGTGACTGCCGATGGATTGCCCTACAAGTCTTCAGGAAAGCTTGAAGGCCGAGCGATCATCGTTACCGGCGCTGACAGCGGGATAGGAAGGAGTATAGCCATCCTCTTCGGTGGGTGTTGCGTCTACGGATTCTGCGACGCAGCCATTTATGATTGCCTTTGCCGAACATGCAGCACTGGAGGGAGCCGACTTGACTCTGGCGCATCTTCCACAGGAAGAGCACGAGGCCAGACTCGTCGAGGATGCTGTATCCAAAAAGACAAACGGAAAACGAAGAGTTTTGCTCGTTTCCGCCGACTTGACCGACGAAAATGCTAGCCAACCTATCATTGATAAGCATCTAGCATTCCACGGACACCTTGACACTCTGTATGTCTTTATTCTTCCATTCCCTCGTCTCGCGCCGTTACTTAACATCTGACTGTGCTACGCAGTATCCTAAATCACGGAACTCAAATCTCCCAAACCAATCTCGTGAACATGTCCTCCGACCAGTGGCACGCGACGTTCAACACCAACATCCATTCATTTTTCTATCTTACCCGCGCTGCGATCCCCCACCTCCGTGCTTCGCCCACCGCTCAGCCTACCATCGTCATGAACGCTAGCGTCAACATGGCAATCGGGCACCCAGAACTCATCGACTACACGTCCACCAAGGGAGCCATCCTCGGATTTTGCAGAGCGCTGAGCAACCAAATCGTCGGAGAGACGGGTATCAGAGTCAACAGTAGGTGTTCTTCATCGCGTTCACCGACAATCGTACTGATGATTGTTGCATATCCAGTCGTCGCGCCAGGGCCTATTTGGACACCATTAATGTACGCGTTCAGTCTTTCTTGCCTTTATCTACATATTTCGTTATCCTTCGCTTCCTCCTTGTCGTGCCAACTCTCACCCTGCCTCGTGCTTCCTCCCTCCCCTCTTCCTACGGTAACCATACAGACGCGCATACACGCGCGATGGGCCCATCTTCCCCTTCACCTACATGATCTCCCCCGTCTCCGTCCCCGAGGCCGCCCGGCCCCCGGGCGTGCTCCTCGTCCCCTCCCCGGACGTGGTCCTGCACCGCCTGGACGGACGCGGGGGTGCATGGGGTGTGGGTGCAGGGGCTGTGGATGATCATGGGACCCGACTCACCGAGCTCGTATAGCGGAGCAGTTTGGTGGTGTTTGGTGGTGGTGTTCGTCATTGTGAGTTGGCGTGCTCACCCGGAATCACACATACAGCCCGGCGACGATGACGGAGGAGTCGAAGGAGAGTTTCGGCACCACGACACCCATTGGGCGCGCGGGTCAGCCGGTCGAGGTCGCGACCTGCTTCGTCTTCCTGGCGAGTGCCGATTCTAGTTATATCAGGTTCGTCGTATGCATCGTTCGGGACTGTAGCTTGATGGTTGACGAGTGTTTTTAGTGGGCAGACGTTGCATGTGAATGGAGGGGTCGTCATCGCATAAGCTCGGGAGGCCGAGAGAGAATCATAGAGGAATATAAATCATCATGCATCATGTAGCATTACTTACCTTCCAAATCATTTCATTGCTTCTCTAGCTTCCCTGGTCAAACTTGAAGCTTGAAGTAGATGTTATGCCCAAAGCAAAGCACCTGGTCAACATCTGTCCATTCGCAATATAATATACAAGATAGCAGTTCCAAGATCAAGCATTTAGAACATCTAGGACGCAACGACGACGGTAGTCAGCTGTGAAACATAATGCATCATGAGCACTACTAAGCAAAGGACGCAGGAGGGTGACGTACCGTATTTGCGCTACACATACTACAGAGTGCATGTCATCGGACAGCAGTCTACGCAGCAATCGCGTCATTTTCGACGAGCTTTCCACACACGATGTACTTCCCCGTGAAATGCTCAATCCACCCTGTCGCAGAGCGTCAGTGCCGGGTCAACGGGAATTGTTGAGCTAGCTGTACCTTTCATGTTCTCACTGGGTAGGACGAAACAGTCAATATCCTGCAGAGACGGGGAATGATAGAAGGAACGCACATCTCATCTGGTTTGAGGTCAGAGAGTTTGTCCAGCGGCTGGTCGATGGGAGTGAGCATTTCTGGGGACATGGATATGTTCAGTGCACAGAAAGCATGGGCGACTTAGAATGGCCATACCTTCGTCGAACGACTGCTTCGCCATCCCGCGCGACGCATCCCGTCCAGCAAAGTTGCCATACATCCCATCTACCACGAGCGGTCCCTATCAAACTCTGCGCATACATAAGCGCAAAAAAGCAAAACGCACTCGGGCCATAGAAGTTCCTCCCCGCCGTGACATCAAACACCGTCCCATCAATAGCAAGCAATATGCGCCCGCCGTCCACGCCGTTGAACGGCGCGAGCGTCTTCGGCGTGTACGTCTTGTACAGCACGGTTGGCGGGTGCGCGGCGGGGATCCACGAGTAAGACGCCTTGAACTCGTTCGGTGTCTTGGTGGGCGGGGTGGTGGAAGGGAAGAGGATGCGCTGCACGGAGTATATGATGTAGAGCAGCAGCGCGGTGTTGATGGGCGTGCCGAAGTTTAGTTCGAGACCCATTATGGAGGTTGTTGTGGGTAGGTAGTAGCAGTGTACTGGGAGGAGAATACTACAGCTAGCTATCAATGAGTGCGGGGAAGAGAAAGTGTAGACGAGAAGTTTGCAATTTGACAGTGAGAGAGACGAAGATGAAAGTGGAAGACGGCCGCGCGCCTCGGTCGACCGTCGAGTCGCTCCAAGTGGCAAGAATTACAAGTTTGGGCCAAAAATGTGGACTTTGTAGGTACATACAGAAAGGTAAATACAAGCTGGGTATATACGACAACTACAAGGTACTGATATTGTCCAACTCCAGTTGTCGCCTGAGGCCTGAACTATTGGGCGTCACTTCCCAATATCCTCGATATGCAGCTGCCCTCAAAAGGCCAACTGACGAAAGGGCGCGGCAAATCATGCCAGGAGAGCGATAGACTTCAGCTCACTGAAGAATAATAATGCTAAGTCGGCTTGATCATATCATTCATGATTAACTGGAACTCACTTCTGCACCTGCTGCCCCACTTTCATCACCTCGTACACCTCCGCGTTGGTTTCTTGACCAAGGTTCACCGACCCTGCACGCCTTTGCAGGGCCTCAATGGGCCTCAGCTCGAAATCCGAACTCAGATGCCAAAAGAAAGTCGACGATATACGGATCATCGGGCGCCCAGGTGCCTCTCTGGCACGCCTTTCCATCGCCGCGCGCGTAGCGGCGTTCACTACGACTTCGTGGTACCCGGCTTTGACAAGACCACCCGTGAGGTGCTCAAGCTGCTTGCCCGCTTGGACGAGCAGGTATTGGCCGCCGGGCGGGAAGGACACGGGAATGCGCGAGCCCGTGTTGCGTGCCCAGATGTTCAGGCCTGGATAGCGCGAGCGGCCATGGATAGTGAGGAAATTGAGGTCCGTGTGGAAACCAGCGAGGATGGTATCCAACTCGCCGTGTTTCGTGAGGTCGGACGCGGTTGGTGCCAGGATGTGAGGACTGCAAACATACATAAGGCCTCGCTAAAATACGACACAAGTAAGCAATACGTGAGCACATACCCATATCTTCCTGCGTCGCGGAAAGTACTTTTGGGTAGGCCGAGACCAAGTGCAGCCATTTCAGCCACGTCTCCGACACTTGCATTGTCTTCAGATGTATTGCATTGCTTATAAAGTATATGACACTCACGCAGTCCTCATGGTCTTCCCCCAGGTCTCCATCGTCTGCGTCCAACGCTGCTTGATGTGCTCAGTCTCGGTCGAAGGAACCACGTTCGCTAAGTTCAGGCCGGGAAACTCCGTCTGATAAGGCGGGGCTTCCCCCATCCGCCAGAAGAATCTGCATTTTGGATCCGGATTATGCGCACTGATGTCCAACGGTCGTTCCTCTGGAGCGAGGCCTTTGATCACGTCGAGACACGGCGGGTGTGCAGCACAGCGCGGCTTCTCCGTGTTCTCGAGGGTTACTCCGATCTGGTATCCAACCTCCGGACGTGAGTCGCGCTCGAGCACGGAGGTCGGCTGGGCGAAGTAGTCCTCCATCAGGTCAAGAAATGCCGCGTTATCTGACTCGGAGACGCGTGAATCATGGACGAGAAGAGCGCCATATGTGATGAGCGCGTCTGCGGCCTACGATAAACTCAAAATCGATTAGAAACCGCGGCGCGTGAGCCGTCACGGTGATCGTAGCTCACTTTCTGACACTCTTTGGCAATAGACTCTGGATCGGCAGTCGTCGAAAGAAAAACGTCGAGATCAACGACGGGCAGAGTAGCCACGGACATTGCAAGTACTGTTGTGGCCGCGGTGTAAAGATGAGAACCAATCGAGATCGTGGAATTGGCTACAAGGATCCATTGTTGACGTTTGTTATTTTCACAAGGCTGTCACAAGGAATGAAAAAGTTCAACTTCATTGACTCAGGCTTGTCCGAGTCGTTGACCACAACCCACCAGCACCGACAAGCCAACGACGGCAAGATGCATCGATGCCTTTCCATTCTGGATGTCCTCCTCGCCGTATTCGAAGATGATGTTATATCTCCAGCAGACCTTGCATCGCTTGCAAGAACATGCAAAACATTTTCAGGACCCGCGCTGGATATCCTTTGGCGTTATCCAGCCTGCAACATCGCAACAATATTGGGAACCATGGCCCCAGATTTATGGAGTTTGGACATGAATGGATTCGAGGAGCAACTTCTGGTGAGTCCACTGAGAAGGCTTGAAACAACTCAAAGGACGGTGCAGAATGAAAGAGCATTTTGGCGGCTCAGCACTCAGGGGGCAGGAAACTTCTTTTCGAGTAAAATATATTGCGTGCAATAATCAGAAGCTGACTATGGCTGCATTTTCAGTCTTTGAAAGGACCCATCTCATCAAACCATTGGACAAGGCTCATGTTCTACGCAGATCGAATCAGAAGCTTATGCTTCGCCTTTTGTGAAGATACTACTGCCACTGATTCGGATGGTTTGAGTGTTCCATATCCGTATCAACTTGTCCCGGATGCTATCATCGCCCTGATGTCGTCCGCCCCGTCTTTCCCCGTTGCGCGCAACCTCAAGACGCTACATATCAATATTGATAGCCCGGAGACTTTGCTATCCTGCGTGCGGCTCTTTCTTGGACCTAGTGTCACCGACTTGAGGTTGATTGTTGGCAAAGAGGACGTCTCAGACCTGGGCGACTCGTTGGTGTCGACCATGGTATCGATGTGCCCAAACGTCAAAACCGCTCATCTCTTCGTCGACACGCTATACACTGCCCCATACATATCCGACCTGGTTTGGCCACAAATTGAGCAGTTCACTTGTGAGTGGGTTGTCACTGCATCTACACTGCTCGGCCTCTCTGTGGTACCAACACTGCGTCGGTTGGACGTTCAATGGGACCCGACGACCCTTGACACCGAGACAATCACCAGTGCCTCACAGACAACAGCTCGTTTCTCGAAGCTACAGTGGCTCACACTGCGTTGCCGTGAATTTTGTTCACTTGGAGAAATTTCCCGTATAATGCGATTGTCGCGTTGGCCTGGCTTGGAGAGCTTCGAAGTTCGCGTACTATCCGACCCGGGGAGCCATCGGCATGTGCACACGGCTTCAGACTGGTACACGCTCATCGCCGAACTGAGCGACAGATGCTCGACAAGCGTCTTGAAGAGGATCGTACTAGAGGGTGCAACCTGGCCTGCGGGCTTCGATGATTCCTCCCTCCGCATAGCATCTTTGGCTCCCTTGTTCTCCTTTCCCCACCTTACCCACCTGACATACGCCATTGGATTCCCGCTCGATCTGGAAGATGCAGACTTGGAGACAATGGCTCGCGCATGGCCTGCGCTAGAGTCCCTCCAAATCTCCAAGCCTTATAGATGGAAGAAACGATCAGGAATCACGATGCGGGGATTGGCAAATTTCCTCGGATTGTCTCCAAATTTGCACCACCTCGATATCTACATCGACGCTACCACTTCCCTCTCCGAATACCCCATGGATAGCCTCGCATTGGCCAATCACAAAATAACCGAAATTACCGTCGGAGAGTCCGACATTAAAGACTCTGTCGCCATCGCCGTTATATTGTCAGGAGTACTTCCCAACCTTCGCCGCATCTCCGCAACTTCGGGGGACAGGGCCGGTGTGACTCAGCTTGCCCGGTGGCGTGAAGTCGAGAGGATGCTAGATCCGTTCGCCGTAGTTCGCAAGGACGAGAGAAAGCGATGCATCGTCGCCGCTCACGGAGGAGCGTCATCGTAGCTGTTCGTCAACCTCACTTTGTACGTCAATATATCCCCTCGCTCGTGTTCCATTTCATTCGTCGATTTGCAGCTGACACCTCCTTTCACATTTTGTATAGGTTTCGCGAGTACGGCGGTGTTGCTTTTGCGCCGTTGCTGTGATTATACCGGATACGATAGCAGCGTTTCGCTGCTTTCTTGTCAGGACCGTGCGCCGAAGTAGCAGGTCGCACAGTCCTCTTTCCATGTCCCTCCGTGTTCAAACTTCAACACTGCCCGTCGTTCTTGTTACTGCCTCATTTCCCTTGTCCGTGTTATTCAATGCTCTTGCCAGTCTCTCCATGATTTCGTATCGTAGCGTTGCTGAGAGAATTTTTTGGTCGTCCCCAGCTATTCACTTTACAGAAGAACACGTATATCTTGCCCTCCCTGCATGTACTAGCAGGCATTCCATGCAGCGCTGTCCCCATCGTTATTTTGACGAGTCGTATAGTTCGATGGTTGTATAGCCGTATATTGAAAAATGGCTACATGATACAGATGACATCGCTACAATTCTTTATGCTTCTTGCTCATCGTCCTCAGGTTCATCGCTAACATCCTCATCCTCACTGCCGTCCTCCACCACACTAAGAGCACCAAACCGCCCGACGCCAGAGCTCTTTATCGGCGCAGTTTCGCCGGTGTGTTCGTCCTCATCCTCGCTATCCTCTTCACTGGCAGTTGTATCATCCCCACTCTCTTCCTCAGCTTTCTCGTCTGATTCACTCTCGACGATTTCCTCTTCCTCCCCGTTTTCTCTCGGGATCCACACTCCGTTACCCACTCCACCCTCCCCAGCCTCAGCTTCTATAATTTTCGGGTCAGTCCCCGGAGGCCAAAACGCCCACCGAACCTTCCCCTCCGCCACCAGCCGCAAAACTAACCGCCCAAAAATCAGAAAACACAGCACACAAAGCCTCCAACCAAGCACTCACTCGCATTGCCCGCACGGTTCACATCCGGGCGGCCCGCCTTCGCCGTCACCCAGCCCTTCTTGTCCGCATACGCCGTCAGCACATCCATCGCCGTCCACACATGCGCCCCCTGCTCCTTCCCCCCGCGCTTCTCACCGCCGCGCCACGTGCGCTTGTCCTCCGCGGGCGCCTCGCGCGCGCGCGGGTGGACGAGACCGAAGACGCGCTCGAGCGGGAGGTGCTGCGCGGCGAGATGCACGCACGCGGGGAGCGCGTTGACGCGCGAGATGGGGAGGATGCCCGCGAGGACCTGTGTCGGCATCGGCGTGAGCGCGGGGAATACCAGCCCGGGGCAGTCCACCAGGCGCACTTGCGGCGTCCAGAAGAGCGTTTGGAAATGTTTTGTCTGAGGGGTGTTATGTTATTTATGTGGGTGTGCGAGGGTGAGGCAGTGGGACTGACCTTTCCGGGCGTCTTGGAGGCGCGGACTTTGTGTGTTCCGAAGAGCGCGTTGAGGAGGGACGATTTGCCGACGTTGGGCTGGCCGATGAGGCCGATCGTGAGGAACTCGGGCTCGTGGGAGGACTCTCCGTCCTCTCTTTCCTCATCCTCGCCCTCGTCCGGGCTCCGTGGACGCGGTGCAGCGGCACCACCGACGATGCTCCCGACCTTCTCGCCCCCGGCGCGCATGACCGCCTCCCAATCGACGTCCTTCTTGACCCTCCCCCTCTTCCTTGGCCGCTTCCCCTCCGCCTCGCTAACGATCTTCGCATGGAGCTCCCGCACGACCTCTACGAGGCGGGCGCGGAAGCCCTCGGGGACGCCGGGCTCCCACATGCGCCCGCCCTGCTTCGCGTCGCCGTACGTTTTCTCGCGGTACGCCTCGACCTGCACAACGCGCAGGCCCGGGTGGCGCGTCTCGAGGTACGTCGTCCATGCTGCGGCGCGCGCGGGGCCGGCGATGTCGACTTTCGTGAGGACTAGGATGGGCGGCGGGGAGTATGGGAGGGAGAGATAGGCGAGGAGCGGGGGAGGGAGGTGCAGAAGCGGGCAGCGCGCGTCGAGGAGAACGAGCATGATCTGGGAGATTTCGGTCACGCGCCATCTGGGGCGGATTAACGCGAGATCGGATTAGGGATGAGATGGCTTACAGTTGACGCCACACCTCGATATTCCGCTCGAAATATGTGGGCGCGCGCGGCATGTCCGTGGGCTCCTTCACCGGAATATCTTCATCGCTCTCCTCGCGCACAGGCTCGGGCGGTCCTTTCACCCACGCATCGACACGCTCATCCATCTCCGCGATCCACTTCCTGAACACGCCCTCCTCGTTTTTCTCGACCTCGATCTTGGTCATATCGAAACGCCATTTCGGCCTCGTAGGACAGCTCAGCGTCCCTTCACCCTGCTCCGGATCGGCGAAGATCGCAGCCTCTACGCCCAGGGGACGCGGCAGCGGCAGCACGCCCGCGAGCGCCTTTGTATCTTCAAGGTAGTGCGGTGGCAGCTTGATGAACGCGCTCTGGAGTTTGCGCGTCGACTCCGCCGCGACCGACGGGCCGCCCGAGCCTATGAGCTTCCCATTGGGACCCACTTTCTGGCGTGGCGGGCGACGCGACTTTTGGGGCTTGGGTTCGGGAGGCGGTAGGTCACCGCGTTTGACAGCGCGCTTGAGCTGTAGGTCTGCCTTGCGCTGCTTTGACGAAGCAGGTTTACGCCGTGTCATCGTAGGTTACCCTGGGCGCCCGTAAGCAGTAAGCAAGGGGTAAGAATCTGGTACGCGGCCGTGTGGGATTTCCAGTCGGTTAAGTATAGGCGACCGCCGAGAAGAGTACCTTTTCCTCGTGTGCACAGGCAGATCCACGCGTACGACAGCGTGATACCCAGAGAAGAATTCAGTGGCTGTTACAAAATCTGCAGCAAGAAATATAGTCAGAAGGAAAGCGAGCAGAGCAGAGCGTTGCACGGTCAACTTTGCAGTGGCACACGCATCGGCCCGCTGCACTGGCTCAACGTACGAACTCCGCGGCAATGGCGACTGGTACTACGTTCCTTCAATCTCACCAAGTTAGCATAGACTACAACGCTCTGACCAGAAACGCGCCGCCATGTAGAGGAACAACATATACAAGTGAAGATGTGTTCGTTGAATCAATGCAACACCCGTGTTTTTGTTACTATAAAATTGTCACCGACATGCCTAGAACCCACGCGGTAGACGCCAACAATCGCTAATCTGACGTGCGCACTGCGCACAAACGGCGCAAGCGGACGCTCACTTCGCCCCTCCCTGCAGTCGACGGTCTACCGGCATTGCATGCAAATGGCTTGTCCTTGTCAGTATACTGTTCAAGACCTGCCGCTCGAACCCGGACCCCGGTCATAAAACCAGGTGTTCGCCTGACGCCGGCGAGGAATAGGAGATTAATAACACGTGGCCGAGACGCCTATGTTTCTCTGTCATTTCTGTGTACGTGAAAAATGGGTCAGCACCAGCGGCATGGTAAGCTCACAGTAAGCCGTTGTCAACTCTGTCGCCGTACATTTTTTGCGCGCTATAAAGTAGACCTGTGATGGCCAGGACACCTTCAAACCGCTAAGCCACCCTCTCCTCATCCCCCTCATCCCCTCAAGTTCTCCTAACTCGCCACAATGTCGCACAAGAAATCCGACGACAGGAAGAACGTGGTCATCGTTGGTGGAGGATCCGCCGGCGCTGGTATCGCACGAGCGCTCTCTGCGAAGCTCAACCACGCGACCCACAACCTCATCCTCATCAACCCCCGCCCATACCACATCTACTACATCGCCACCGCCCGAATTGTAGTCGACGCGTCCTCGCACCTGGAGGACACCGCGTTCATTCCTTATGACAAGCTGTTCGTGAAAGGAAACGGCACCTTCAAGCAGGGCTCCGTCACGAGCATCACGCCGAACAAGGGCAGCAAGGGTGGTCGCGTCACTCTCGCGAGCGGAGAGGAGATTGAGTACGAGGTCCTCGCCCTCACCCCTGGCTCCAAGTGGACGGGCCCCTTGGACTTCCCCGAGGAGCCCGCTGAAGTCACTGCCTTCATAAAGACTTCGCGCGCTCAGTTTGAGGCCGCGAAGCACATCGTCATCGCTGGTGGAGGTGCCGTCGGTATTGGTGCGTACAAGTGCCCTGTCACCCGTCGTTCGCTGTACTGACCTCCTTGTAGAAATCGCCGGTGAGGTTAAAGATTTATGGCCGACCAAAAAGGTCTCCATTGTCCAGGGTGACATCCTCCTCCTCAACAAGACGTACCCCGAGAAGTACCGTACCGCCATTGGCCACAACGTCGCCAAGCGCGGTGTTGAGATCATCTACAACGACTACATCGACGAGTTCCCCGCGCCCGGCGTCAGCGTCAAGACGCGCAACGGCAAGTCCCTCGACGGCGACCTCATCGTACGTACCCTCCCTCCTAGCCCCCTTATTCCCTACTCACCTCTTCCCTTGCAGATCAGCGCTCGCGGCATCACCCCGCACACCGAGTTCGTCAAGTCTCTCGGGCCGGACACGCTCACGGGCCAGGGCTTCATCAAGGTGCGCCCGACGCTGCAGCTCGCGGCCGCGGACGACATCTTCGCGGCGGGTGACGCAATCGACTGGGCGGAGCAGAAGCAGGCGGCGAAGGCGGGTACGCACGCGGGCATCGTCGCGGCGAACATCCTTAGCTATGTTGCGGGCCAGGCACCGGCGAAGGTGTACAAGGGCAGCTTCGAGCTGATCGTCGTTACCAACGGACGGGTGCGTTTTATTTTGTTTCTTGCGTTGTATCGATGCACGAATGCTGATGATTTTGCAGGGCGGTGGTGTTGGGTACTTCGGTGTTCTGTGGGGCATCGTGGTGGGCGACTGGGCAGCGCGCCTCATCAAGGCGAAGGACCTCATGATCCCCACCGCACGGAAGGCACTCGGGTACTGATCTATGGGCTATAATATGCTTATTGATTCATCGGGTTACATGCTGTGATATTCGGACTGCATGCTATCTTCCTTCCACGGCTGCGTGCTATCGTCCTCTATCGACTGCATGGTGTTGTCATCTACGGGCTGCATTTCTTCCACATCTCTGGGACATCGTTCTGACTTTACCTCCCTCGCACACGTTCATTTTTATTTGATTCCTCTGTACTGTATGCATACCACTGTGTTGAGCTGTTAATACTAGAATGCCATCGGATAACCTCTAGAGTCTTTCGTGCTGTGTCTTTGGCTTTTGCCTGACGAATTTTGCGGGGGCAGGGTGGAGGTTAACAAGGTGTTGACACTACAGTAGTCACTAGTCATTTGGTATAACTTACTATAAGCAGCACGATTGTGTCGACCAGACGATTGAAATATACTCCCAGCCATCCAGCAACGGTGGGCGCCCGCTCAGCTCAAGCCAGAGCGCAAGGGAAAGTGACAAGACATTGGTATTGTAGACATGACACGATAGAGCGAGTTTTGGGGAGGCGGAAGTGAATACGAAGCAACTACTGACGCGAAGTGCAAGTGGAACACGCAGACGGTCAAGGAAAATCGGTATGAGTAGCAATGTAAGTATATGGATTCTGGAAGGAAGGGGACAGGCTCGAGCTCGTTCGATTTTAGCGACCCTTCACCGTTGCACGATTTTAATCAAAAAATCTTGTGCGACGAGACTATAGAGGATATGATGGCCTCCGCGCTTGCAGGCGCGCAAGACCTATACGAAAGGTGGGAAAAGCCCTTGGCTTGTGGGTCGACGAATGGAACAGGAAACAGCACGACATAGATCCGCGCGCGCGAGAAGGAAGGAAGCGCGAGTACGCGAGAGATGGACTTATACGGGGCGATTTATGGACGGCTGGACAAATGTCGTGCGGTGGGACGTTATCGAGACGAAAATGGAAGGCATCTAGATGATGACCTCGACGGCCCACTATGCCATGGCCGCGCTTGCGCGCCCGCGATACCTATACGGAAGGTAAGAGGAGGCGTTAGCTTGCGAGTCCACGAACGGAACAGGAAACAGCACTTGAACAGCACGGCGAAATTTCGCGCGCGTCCGGATATGAGAATCGACGTACACAAGGCGATTTGCGGACGGTTAGACTGATAATCCATGAACCATGAGACATCGCTGTCTCTCCTCCTCGCGAACTGCGGCAAAAATCCGCAGCGATTTCTCAACTTCGTGCCACCGAGCTTGTCTCTCCTCATCCGAGCCATATCGTATTTCGCGTAGATTGGGAAGGATCCCTGAAAATATCGCGGCGACAGCAACTGGATCCCTTATTGGCGAGTTACCGAGGGTGATGCTGGTGATGGTATCATTCGCCGCTGCGTGAACGCTCCTTGAGTAGTTGGCAGTAGTAGTGGCGTCGACATAGAGAGCGAGATGGCGTAATCCTGGGGCCAGGTTTATGAAATTCGCCAACCCACGCAGAGTGAGGTGCGATGGCCCCGTCCAGAATGTTGGGGAATGAATCAAAACCGACTCTAGAGCAGGCCATGCTCGAGCCATTTTCTCCAGATCTGCATCCTCCAGATGCAACGGGTGGTCAAGTCTGAGCTCCAGGTCGGTGAGGTGGGGAAAAGAAAACAGTGGTACGAGAGTTGCGAAAGGCAGGGTGGTACTATTGACACGCCCGAAAAATCTACTCGTCAAAACGATCTTCTTCATGTCATGGTGTGGACATTTGCTCAGTTCGGAAGTGAGCGAGCACCAGTCCGAAACCGAGAGCCTGGGCCCTAGGTAGGTGGTCGCGTCAATTTCGACAGTCTCCAGCTCAGGCCAATGTGATAGTGGCATTATCAGGGAGCAGGTCTCAACGATTCGAGCATTGGGGGAACGTAGTGCGAGCGACCGTATCTTCGGGAATCGAGCTGCTGGAGCAACGTTCGCAATGCTTGTGTCTTCAAATGTAGGGGCCCAATGGATGTCCATCCGACACAGCGTGGGGAGAGTAGAGAGGTGCAGCAGCGCAGATGTGGAAAGATTCCACTCGCAGGTGAAGCTTCGAAGGTGTTGCCATATCGCGCCATATAGACCTCTCGCAGACGTGTGCTCTGGGGAAGAGCTGGCGCGGACGACAACAGTGCGCCGGTTGCGGATGGGGCGAGACGATACGGATAGGGGGCGTCCAAGTGCGACAACCCTTCTTCGCAAAAGGCGGAGGTTAAGTTTTTGATACGATCCGCATAGAACATGAACCTTGTCCAATGGTCGGATGTGATAGGTCTTTTCAATGACTGGATACAGAACTGCAGTTAGCATCTGACTGGTGCGAGCAGTTTTCTGTCACTCAAAAAGAGCATATGAAGCCACGGTGTCGAACCGCTCAACGGCTTTCCTGACAACGTAATCGCTGTGCTATTGCGCAATGCGAGTGTACTATGGGTTGGAATCTGCATGCTCACCAAGTCCTTGCAATAATGACCCGTGTCATCTTTAGCTTCTGTTAACCTCCATAGATCTGGAGCCATGGTGCCCAAAATAGCTGCGATGTCGCCGGGATCGCGCCAAAGAATGTCCAGGGCGGGCTCGGAGAACGTTCTGCATGTCGTAGCAATCCGTGCTAGGTCTATGGGAGATATAACAGCGTCTTCAAAGACGGTGAGGAGGATGTCCAGAACAGAAAGGCATCGATGCATCCTCCTAGTGTCGTAGGTGACGCACGCCTGTTCGACTAAGTGGAAGTCTGGTGAAGTTGAGTGAGCACTGTGGCTGCTGGAGCCGCCACAGCTGGAGTCACGTGACCACACCGTAGTCTACACGCGTCTTCCTGTATCGAGAGCTCCTTGAACTCGTACCACCACCTGGTCGAGTTTTTCCCACGCTTTCTTTGCTGGGCAAGGACGGTGGTGTCGCTTCCGCACAGCGAGCTCGCAGAGCTCACGTCCTCAGCATCCATGGCACCACCGAAGTCGATAGCTCCCATCGCCCCGCCGCCGCTTTCGACATCGTCGTAGCACCAACGAGTCCATGACTCACCCCGTAGACCAAACCCGCCAACCGAGGTGCATCCGAGCAAGGACAGAGCCATCCATCTCATTCCCTACTCCGCATTCCTCACCCACGCCATCCAAAGCCTTCATTGACTCCAACGACAACCTCGCGGCTTGTACC
>KN832555.1:408750-510844 GCA_000827205.1 Plicaturopsis crispa FD-325 SS-3
ACCGACATGCAGGTGGCTCGACACCCCCTCATCATCAATTTCCTGACACACTGGTGGCTGCACTGGAACGCCATAGATCTCGGGGAGACCAGTCCAATCAAGGAGGACATACGATATCGATATCATCCTGTTTCAATGGACCAAATCCTCGGGCGCAAACCTCATAACGGGCATGGGTTTTTACTCCAGCCAGCTAGCCAGCTGCCGGCAGATGCAAAGGGGTATGATTGGGACGGATCGTATACAGCACTTTTAAAGTCTGTCGGTAGACTTTAGGGGAGGGTGTGTGAGCGCCCGCGGACGTGCGCTTTTGAGAGGGGGGAACCTGTGGCTGCTGGAGCCGCCACAGCTGGAGTCACGTGACCACACCGTAGTCTACACGCGTCTTCCTGTATCGTAGTCTACATCTCACCCATATCGACCGTATTCGCCCAGACCCGCCCGGACATCCCCAGCACTCGAAGAAACTATGAATCTATGATCGTAAAAGTGGGCCGCGCAACCAACGCGCAACAACGACGCTGATGATAGGGGCTATATTCCGGATTTGGAAGGCAATCGGCTTCGCGATCATTTTGGCACAGATTTTTTGGCCTGTGCGTCCTTGTCAATGTAAGAGTGACATCGTTGTCTGCTTTACGCTCTGCGTGTCTTCACAAAAATCTGCGGCTGCTATGACTGCAGCATCCAGCTCCAAGGCGACGTCCTCGCGAACGCCGGAAAATATTCCATTACCTCCAAGTCCTCCGCGGTCAAACCAGGAGGCAAAGCCGAAGCGGACGAAAAAATCGAAGCGGAAAGATCAGGTGGAGGCTGAGGCGGTCAAGGACACGACGGGGGCATGGTCCTGGACATCGCTCACGGACTCGTCGGCGAGCAAGCTTCCCCCAATATTCACCAAAGATGGGAGGTACGTGTAGATCTCTTCGTGAATTTCTGCGCGTTCTAATGTCGTGTGGGCTTTCGGTGTAGCCATTTCTTCTCCATCGTTGGCTCATCAGTAAAAATATATTCCGTGGCTACTGGTCAAGTCGTGTCGACGCTTTCCAGCCCGACACCTCCATCGCCCGAGCGGGACGGCCGCTCGAATCTCATCACCTCAGCTACTCTCAATCCACACAACGCATTTCAGCTCATCACAGTTTCTCTCGACGGCTGCATCAAAATTTGGGACTTTCTGGACGCCGTTTTGCTGCAGACAATTGACATCGCGCAACCCATTTTACATGTATGCGCGCATGAAAATTTCAAGAATACGGTTTTCG
Organism: Plicaturopsis crispa FD-325 SS-3; assembly: GCA_000827205.1. Taxonomy (NCBI): domain Eukaryota; kingdom Fungi; phylum Basidiomycota; class Agaricomycetes; order Amylocorticiales; family Amylocorticiaceae; genus Plicatura; species Plicatura crispa. Next base: position 410,016 of record KN832555.1, read on the forward strand.
TCGCGGCCACGCGGCCGTCGAAGAAGAAAAGTAGTAAAGGTTCGTCTGACGCGCGATTATTTTATATTTTACGCGCGATCTCATCGGTTTGGGTTACCGTGCTACAGGCAAGGATATAGAAGATAACGCGGTTGTTTTGTCTGTGTCTCTCAAACCGACCGCCGACACTGCGTCGCTGCCAGTCCAAAAGTCATCTCGGATCTCCGCCGTAGGCAAGACGCGATCGACTACCGCTCTCGCCATCTCGCCCAACGGGTCCTGGATAGTAGCAATTGCGGGTCACAAGGCATACGTTGCCCGGACCGCGTCACTCAAGTCAGGATTCACGAAGTACGTTTCCCCGGAGCGATTGACGTGCCTCGCATTCCACCCGTCGGACGAATACTTCGCTACCGGGGACAGCGAGGGACATATACGACTGTGGCACTGCCTGAATGATCAAGTGGCGACCGAAGCTGTCGGCGTAGAGAAACGGACTCAGACGACGACTCTGCACTGGCACGCACATGCTGTCTCGTCCATAGCGTTCACGCCTAATGGCGCGTACCTGCTAAGCGGCGGTGAGGAGTCTGTTCTTGTTATTTGGCAACTGCACTCCGGCAAGAAGGAGTTTATCCCCCGTGTCGGCGCCCCCATCAATACGGTCGTGGTCTCTAAGACGGAAGGCGCCGTAGAAGAAGAATATCTGCTAGGACTCGCGGACGCGAGCTTCGTGTTTGTTAACGCAGGAAGCTTGAAGATATCCAGAGCGTACTCTCGAATAAAATTGGGTATGGCGTCATTTCCCCCCATTTGCCGCACATATACTGACGGACCTGTCTTTCAAGACCCTGCATCCTCTCATGTATCGCCAAGTGGCACTGCGCCCGTACCCCTCGCCGTACACTCCACATCCTCCACTCTCCTACTCCCTTCCTCCCACGCATCTTCCCTCCAAACATACTCCCCCTCAACGTCCAAACTAATCGCCGAGCTCGAAGTCTCTCCATCAAACCGAGTCTCCCGACGCGACGAAAAGCCCGTGGAGCCCTCCCGCGTAGAGCGCGCCGTCATCGCGCCGTCCGGCGAGTGGATGGCGACTGTCGACAGCCGCGAGGGCGACGAATCCTTCCGCGCGGAGATATACCTCAAAATCTGGCGGTGGGACACGAAGTCGGGCTTCTGGGCGTTGAATACGCGTATCGACCGACCGCACGGGCTGAAGAAGGTCACGGCTGTGGCGTTCAGCTCTGGGTCCAACGAGACGCTGCAGCTGGTGACTACGGGTGAGGATCGGATCATCAAGACGTGGCGGATCCGGACGGCTAAAGAGAAAAGTGGATCGACGGAAGGTCTGTCGGCTGCCCTCAAGCCATGTCTAGTAAATCAAGCTGACCTTTCCTTGAAGATTACTGGGTTGCACGCTCGACGTTCGGCTTCCGTTCGGAGATACCTACCCATGCGTCCTGGTCTCCAGACGGTTCTTTGCTAGCGATCTCCCTGGGACCCTATGTCGCCCTCTACAACCCCTTGTCAAACCAGCTTATTCAGGCTCTGACGTCGCCCGAGTGCAAAAGTGTGTCTTCAGCGTACTTCGTCGGTCCAGGGGGGCGGTATTTAGCCGCCGTCGGGAATAAAGACTTGGTCCTTTGGGATCTCGTTACCCGGTCCAGTGCGTCCTATATACTCGTTTCTCGCACTCTTCGTACTCACCATGTGTTTCTCAGTCCGCTGGCACCATAAAGCTACCTCGAAGATAGACATCGTGATCCCGCACCCCCACGACGAAACCTTCGCGCTCTTCCACCACGACGACACCCCCTCCTCCTCCCCCCGCTCCACGCGAATCTCGCTCTTCACCCCATCCTCCCCAACACCCCACGCAACGCACACCCTCCCATTCGCCCTCCTCAACCTCGCATGGTACCGCCCCTCCCCCTCCCCCTCGCCTTCCACCACCTCCTACACGCTCGTGGGCATCACGCACACATGGAGCGTCGTGCTCTTCGGCGACGAGCCCTTGGCGCCGGACGACGAGGGCGCCTCCGCGCGCAGCCTCTCCTCCGCCGCCGATGGGCCGGGTAGCGAGAAACGCACGCTCTTCCAGGACATATTCGGGAAAGCCGCGTTTGCCGACCGGTCGAACGCGCCGTCCTCTACAACGGCGGCTGCACACAAGAGCAAGAGCAAGGACGCAGCGGGCATATTCGACGCGCCGGCGTACCTGATGCCGCCGCTGGAGACGCTCTTCGACCCGCTGATGAAGGGGTTCTTGAAGCCCCGGGCGGCCGACGAGGCGCGGGATGCAGATGATGAGGATGTTGCGATGGAGGTGGAGGTGGAGGAGCCGCTCGTGCTGGGTGGGCAGCACAGGCGTGTGGTCGACGCGGCGGAGATAGGTGCGCTTACTGAGTTGTTCAGGGCGCATGCTATTAAGGTATGTGTAGTCCTTTGTGCATAAACTCTGCATGGGGCCTGCGTTGACGACTGATCTTTTTTTTCGCAGCCGGGAAATAGGCCAAGCGAACCGCTCCGCACCCCCGTACCCGTCCAGAAACTCAAAGCCGCGCCGCCATCCTCGCGTGTAACGCCGAAACCCGCTGCGCACACACCGAGACCACAGCGCGAGGTGCCCCCAGCGTCGTCGCCGCCCCTGACGAACGGGAGCAGCAAGAAGAGAAAAAAGTCTACGGTTTAATCAATAATGTAGAGTCGGGCATCGTGTTGGATTTAAGCATTGAATTCATGTTGGCATTAAATGGCTGGGCGGGCATCAATCATCATCCACAGCGTACTCGAGTCATGTTGTGTTGTGTTGCACTCATAGTGTTCCCGTTGTACATGGACTGTAAAGTTATCATGCACTATACAATCCGTGTGTTCGATTCTGTCCATCCAAGGTGAAGCTAGCATGTACACATGGTTCGTGAATCGTGGGTATCCGTCCGTTACAAGTGATCCATGAAGGGGAAAGGTATGAAGCGTTACATGTACAATGGAGGGGGTATTATGAAAAGGATCCTAGGTAAAAATATATACGCTGCCGGAGCCTTCAAGAGAAAACGAAAAGAAAAAGGTGACACTCCGAATTACCTTCGCTCGGAGCGCTTCAGCCCCACGAGCATCGCCGCGCCGCAAATAATGTCCGTCGTCAAATCGCGCTGCGACGCCAGGATCTCCTCCGGCACCATCGTCTGGCAGCTCGCGGTGTACGAGAGCAGCTCCAGCCCAGTGCTGATATTAGGGCTGATGTTGCCCACATGAGGACTGATGTTGCCCACATGAGGACTGTGGTTGAAGCTCCTGGACACGCCACGGAAAACGTCGTCGACGTCGCTCTCCTCGTCGTCGTCGGTCGAGTCCTCTCGCAGCCGCTTCGTCTGCCGATCACACACCCAGTCGAGGCTGTGTTTCTTTCGGTTGATGTGCGGCCTCTGCGTCCTCGATGCCATATCTCTGTACGCCGAGGAAGACCCGTTCCGCTCGCTTGGCATGTTCAAGTTGTGGGCGGGCGGGGAAGACACGATACGTGTCCATAGCTCCTGGGGATGAAGATGAGGTTGACCTTCGCTCGACGCTGCGCTGTTTGAACGGCTGCGGGACGCCTCGGGTATATGGTGCTTGTGACTGGACTTGGAATGGCGCGCCATGCGGCTCGAAGGTTGGTTTTCGCGCCTTGAGACCGCCGCGAGCGGCGAGCGGTAGGACGCCATGCGATGTGAACGGGTCGCGAAGCTAGGGCGATTATCCATGCTGGCGGAGAGCGTAGTATTCTCTGCAGGCGAGGACACTCGAGTGCCAAGAGTAGAGCGCGGTTCTGAGGCAGGCTGACTAGAGCTAGGGTCGACGAAGACAGAGAAAGACGCAGCCTTGGACATGGAGAGAGATGAGAACGGGACGAAGGTGGTGCCGGGTCTTGCCGTTGGGGTAACGCTGCGGCCTTTCTTGATGGTCTGACGTTTGTTCTGGAACCAGATGGTCAACGTTTTCGGCTCCCTGGGAGCAACAAAAAATCAGTTTATGCAGCGACGGGTTGAGCAGTTCAGGAGAAAGGCTTGCTCACAGTCCAAGTTTTACCGCTACGGCTTTCTTCTCCTCCCTAGAAGGATGCGACGATTTCTTGAAAAGAGCCTCCAGAGTAGCCAGTTGAGCGTCGGTCATTCGATGGCGCGGCTTCTTGTCAGCAGCCGTATCGCCCGCATTTGACTGCGCCGAGATCGATGCAGTTAGAGGAGCCTTGTTCATGTGCGGCGGGCTTGTGTTTTCGGATTTATGTTGTTGTTCGTGTTGTGGGAGTAGGAGGGGCGGACTTGTACGAAAAGAGCGGGTGGATCGCATGGGAGGACGCATTATAGAGAGAAAGAGAGAAATAAGCAGAGATAAAAAGAGTGTGGGCGTGCGCTTGAAGCTCGCGGGAAACAGGAAATGCAGATAGACGCAGGAGCCAAGAACCAATTCCCTCAAAACGCGAACAAAACGCGGAGCCATAACACGCACACGTGATCCGGTTAAAGATTCACGGGATTTCACCCGCGTCCCAAATCCCAGAGCTGCAATCTCCCGCTTGTTCACCAGCTCTACGACTCGGACTTGTACAGCTATTCAGCGTTGCATTCAGCTTGTGTCAAGCTCTAGGAAACATACCGCTGGGTCTTGTCCGACACATTCCTTCTTGAGCGCTCCTTTGGTCGTGTTTCAACCAACCAGTGTCAAGTTTCAACAAGTCTTTCATCGCAAAGATCTGTACGCCAATGCACTCGCGATATTTGGCATCCTTCTTACCGCAGCGTTGCACTAGCACTAAGCCACGACGAAGCTGCGCGTCTCTGAGTGAGTGAAGATGTGTCTGCAGCTCTCACCTGGATGGATCCGGGCCTACTCCGAGGCGTGTTGCAACAGCGCACCAGCTTGTCAGGTCTTTTTTGCACAGACCTGACGAAGACTAGTTGATAAATTGTGCGTTCATCATCATCCACTCATAGCTGGTGTATTGACCTCGTGCAACAGCAATTGACAGAGGGACTCGAGGATCTCAAATGCTTTAGCAAACGAAATACTTGGCTAAATCAACGCTCAGAAAGTTGCGTTCAAGCTCTTGACGATATTTCTCTGTTTCCGTTGGAATTCTGCTTTGCTACTGCTTTGCTCTAGGGCCTAACTTCTTCCTGCACGCGCGGCCCAGCAATTCCATTCTTGACCGCGATCATGGGTGACATGGTCCCAACTCGAACTCCTGATAGCTGTTGGGCGCTGATACAATGTCAGCCGCTAACAAGCATCCCTTATACTGCTGAACTCTCCACCATCGTACCGGACAACCAGCACCATGTCGGTAATCAGCGATGTCCCCGCCGGGCTCGGTATCGACATATACGCCTCGCAATCCTCCTCCTTGCGCACCTCCCGATGCGATCCCATTCCCAGCATTGCTCGCCATCAGAGCGCCGACAGTGGCTTACCGGCAACAAACTCCCATCCGACCCTCAGGTCTATGACGGCCATGCAAGGGCTGCTGCTGGCCGAATCTGGTGACGGGATGGTCGAACTCGATCCGTACGCTCGAGATGGTTCCGGCTTTCGGGAGGGACAGCGCTTCACAGGTACGGCCGGTGGACGCTCAAGACTGTCACGAACAGGAAGCAGCTACACCGACTCTTCGACCGAGGGATCCTCGCTCAGCCGCCACGGCACGCTCTTGAGCTTTGGCGCTTCTGACGGGAGGACCGCGGCCGAACTCAAGTCTCTCATGGGGAACGGCAACTCTCGCTTGAAGAGTGGTGCTACGGTTCTGCCGCCGCCAGGACAGCCTCAAAAACGCTCGAAGGACGCACTGGACACGGTCGTCCTTGAGCAGGCTAAAACACACGCGAGGGTGGAAGTCGATATCGTCCTGGAAAGCTATACCGGCATACAAGGCAATTATTTCAAGGGCCTCATCAAAGTCCGCGTACGGAAGCAGTCCAAGAAGGAGGAAGGCCCGCTCCTGCTCGGCGCGGGCAAACTACGAATTATAGGCTTTGAATGCATTCCGAACGAGGAGGATCAACATACGTTCTATCAATGCGCTGCACCGCTGACTGACATCACGCAATCGGCGCAAAAGCTCTATGCATCAACGCCGGACAACGAGGGCTTTTGTGAAGGGAGAGAGGGTGTTCACGTACTGCCCTTTTCGATCTTCCTCCCGATTACAGGTGCTACAGGGAAGCCCAAGGGTGCTCTCCATCTCAACTCTGGCGTGACGGTGCGCTACATAGCGATTGCGTACGTCGATATGTCGACTCTATGTCTATTTCTAACCCGACGTTGTGTGTTTAGGTCGGTCAAGGTCAAAAACCCTGAGACGGGCAAGCACTCCATCGCTCATTTCTACCGCAACTGCGAGATATGGCCCCGCCTCAACCCCACACTCATACTCGCCTCCGCACCACGCCCACTACGCGCCGTCACGGCCAAGAGTCTCTTCATGGGCGGTCCCGGGAAGCTCAAGCTCACAGCGTGCATCCACCGCCTGCACTGGATCGCCGGCCAGCGCTGCCACGTCGCCGTCTCCGTCGACAACGCCACGAAGAAGACCGTGCGCAGCCTGACGCTCACGCTGGTCCGAACGACGATCGTGTTCCGCCCGCAGGCGCACCTCGACCCGCTGCCTGCGAGCGCGATGCGCAGCGCGGACCCGGATGCGTGCCAGACTACGACGACGGAGAAACACGTTGCGGAGACCAGGCTCGAGATGGGGAATCACGGTGCGAAGGGACATGCGAGCGCGAAGGGCTGGTGGACTGGCGTCAGTGCTGGTGATACCCTCGATTTCTCGCATTCCATCGTTATCCCGGTATGTCTTCCTTTCGTGGCTTGCATGGACTAGTATTGACGGAGACTGGGTAGGAGGACACACTGTCTGTGACTCGCGGAAGACTGCTCGAAGTTGAATATTCGATACGCGTCGGCCTCAGCGCGGGAACCCTTGCGTCCGACGTTCACGTTGTGCTCCCCATCCGCATCGTCAACTTCCTGTCCATCGACCCGCCGCCCAGCTCTCCCATGCATCGTATGACCGACTCCACCATCTCCTCCGCTTCCTCCATCTCAAGCGCCGGCAAACCGCCCAATCGCATGTCAAGGGACGGGCTGCCCCGAAGCTGCCCAAAGTCCGTGTTCAGACCGCTAGACTCCGACGAGTCCCTCTCCGCTACCTCTAGACGGTACGAAGACCCGTCTGACTACGCGGACGATGACACGCAGATGGATTCCGGTCCCCCGACGCGTACGGGCAGCCAAGTCAGCACGGCGTCTTCGACGTCCGACTACGCGAATACAGACGACGAGCTTTCGTCTGTTCTCCGCGAAGAGTCCATTCGCGCCCCGCGGTTTGCGGACTTGTACATCGCGGAGCAGCGGGAGCGCGAACAGCAGCAGCCAGACACTCGACCACCGTACGATGCGGCCTATCACTCCCGCTCCGAGGACGATGTGGAACGCTCTGCCGCAAGACGGCGCGACCGCTCAAAAACAGTCACCGCCCGCGAGGCGCCGAGCATGCATGCAAACGCCTCCAAGCGGCAGTCTCTCGGTCCGCGCTCTCCTCCGATCGACGGAATGGTGGCAGGGCGAAACGAGGGCCCGTCGCCGTTCGCGTTGCGGGTTAAGGAAAAGCTACAGGCGGCGGCGCTTGCGGATGGATTGCTGCTGCAACGCGATCGCGTGTCGTCCATGTCGAGCTTTGGGTGCATCTCGGCTAGCGCGAGCAACCTTGGCACAGAGAGCGGCTCCGTACAGAGGACGGACGCGGAGACGGACAGTGAGGAGGATGCATTGGCTCGGGCATGGTCGCCACGCTCAGAGGAGGCGCTCCAGCGGCAGACGGTGGTTCAGCTTTCGGATTCATCCTCGTCGTCCGTGATGCGCCGCGCCGCGCGCGATCCTCGCCGCAGCGTGCTCGAGGACCATCCTGAGATGGACGAAGACGACCATACCCCCGTGCAGCCTTCGGGCTCGCAGTTCAGGACCCTTCCGCGCACCCCGTCGATGCAAGGCGGCCTCTCCGCCCTGGCGTCGCTTCACGACGTACCTGAACACGGCCCGCCTCGTATTTCCTACACCACGTCCGTCCCTGCGCACGGACCCTCGTCATCGGCATCAGCAAATTCGACCGTGGCAGCTCGGACGCGTTCGGTGTGTTCTGGCGCGCGCGAGATGGGGCGTCCGTCGCGCACTGGTGGGTCGGAGCAGGTGAGCAGTGTGCGGAATAAGATTTTGCAGTTGGAGATAAGGGTGCAGGAGGCGGACGATTTCGAGCGTGGGGAGTAATCGTACTTCGGGTTTATGAACATTATATATTTCTGTGGTTAATTGGGTCCACGCGGGTTTACGAGCTATCTTCAATAACAAACACGAGCGTTCCTTTTGACGTCTGCCAGCAGAGGCCAACATGGAAGGGACGGAACAGGGGATGGTACTTCAAGCTTGAAGTGAGACACTAAACCAGAGGGCACGCGAAAGTGGTGGTTTCCAAATATTATTGTTGTTTGCGAATATGTTGGCGGTCGCGCCAATTTCAATAACTTTTGCGCGCGGTACGCTCAAACAACTTTTGATTTTTATCTCTACGAATACCACACCTTTCTCCGTAATTTAAACTGATCTGAGATGCCCCATTGCATGCCGAGGTGCGCCCAAGCAGAATTTTGAGAAACGAGCGAGGATTGTATTCGACCCAAAATGGCAGGTAGTTCAGCCACAGCTTTCTCTGCCAGTAACTTTTGATTTTTGGCTCGACGAGCACTCAACGGATGAGCAAAATTCAACCTGTTCTGAGACCCTACTGTCCTACCTGAGGTGTCCGTGAAGTATCCGGAGCATAATAACCAATATGTGATATGTACATGGATGCCTATCTCTGTAATACAATGCTGCTGTTCACTGTGCTATTTATAAGCACTTTTTTGGTCCAAAAACCTCCCTTGCACCTCAGGTAGGACAGTAGGGTCTCAGAACAGGTCGAATTTTGCTCATCCGTTGAGTGCTCGTCGAGCCAAAAATCAAAAGTTACTGGCAGAGAAAGCTGTGGCTGAACCATCTGCCATTTTGGGTCGAATACAATCCTCGCTCGTTTCTCAAAATTCTGCTTGGGCGCACCTCGGCATGCAATGGGGCATCTCAGATCAGTTTAAACTACGGAGAAAAGTGTGGTATTCGTAGAGATAAAAATCAAAAGTTGTTTGAGCGTACCGCGCGCAAAAGTTATTGAAATCGGCGCGACCGCCAACATATTCGCAAACAGCAATAAGCATTAAGACTGTACAGCTTCTTCCAGCACAACATATACACTATCGTACATTCCATCGAAATCCCCGTAATAATGCCCTGCTCTAATCGGGTTGCCGTGAATAATATTATGATGATGGTGCGGGCGGCGAGTCAAGTCATGCGAGCGAGCGCTAATGGTGGGCACGGGCCTCAGTGCATGTGCCGCCTGCCAAAATAAAATGACGCATGCGGGATGTGGGATGGTATGGGGCCCTTGATAGTCCTATGGAAAAGCACAGTGAGCGGGCGAGGACCGATAAGACGTGGGGAGCACGACGTACGAGGGTGTTCGTGTCTGGGACCAGATGGTGTACCCGAGGACGCCTTCCAAAGTGCCGAAAAGGAGAATGGACTAGAAAGAACAATGGCGTAAGCAAAGACGTCGACACGGCTCTAAGAAGGGTACGTACGGGGACGCGGGATGCAATCATGCTAAGCATCTTGTGTAGATGGTTGGGTGAGTGGTGGTGGTTGAGTGGTGGTTGAGTGGAGTGGTGGTTATTGTTCTTCCTCTTGGAGTGAATTGGGTTGTGTAATTCAATGAGGACCCAAACGGCAGGATACTGCATGACCTTTATACTCTGGCACCGGAATCTAGTTCCAGCTGTGCAAAAGACGTCGTATGATGTGTCCCGTCTATAGACAGTCGAGAACGTAGTGTAATAGAGGCAGGCAGATAGGCAGACCGTTCTAGACCGAACGACAGATAGGCAGCCCGAGAGAGGCAGCCGACTTTTCGGGCGAGAAAACATGGGGAAAGCTGAGGTCGCGGAGTAGCAATTGTGGCGACAGGTCTAGGTAGGCCCAAACCAAGTGAATGACTTCGTTAAGAATCGTCGCAGATACCTCTTTGCTCATCTAGTATCGTTTACACATGTGTGCAGTCCGAGTGAGACGGCCACGGAGGCGAAAGGTCGGTGTCCGCCACTATATCTCGGTCGCGAGTGCTCTTGAAACTGAAGCGCTGAAGCCTGACCGAGCGCGCCGCATTGCGATTCCATCAGCTATCGTAGCGTGCGTCTCGCAGAGACACAGTCTAGAGTATGAGGCGTTGTGCGATAGTGGAGATCGAGAACACAACGCTCGGCGGTCGAGGCTCCTCTTGACGCATAAAATTGTTCGCCGGGCCGAAAGGCCCCTGTCCTGAAGTGGAATCAGTACGAACCTCCGAGACGTCAACCCCGCGCTTCCCAAGTTCCCATTCATTCTGCACACTTGTAGGATTCAAATTTACAAGCATCTTAAAGCCTTGTCACCAATGTGGATTCACCCGGCCATGGCATACTCACGCGAGAGAAATATTTTGTTGACGCTGCCATAAATTTATGGAAGGTCACCGGTCATGTCTGTAGCGACTCAGAAATGCAGTGGTATTCGACTCGCAGCCACCTCACGCTTCACCTAGGGTCACCATCACGTTCTCGGCTGCACAAGGGGAGTTCTTCAAGTTAACAGACATTTGAGCTTCGAAGTTTCCGCATTATGATTCCACCGCATAGCCATCCCGAGTATTAAGGTATAGGTACAATATTACACATCCCATCCGTCGCATTAGACCTATCCGTCTCGAGGAGTCCCCGCCAATAATAGTGTGGGGTGGGCTCGGTCAGATATTTAGCGCTATTGAGCGCGGAGGTCTCAGGAAATATGCCGACGACCGAAGTAGAACGACGCGTGCGGGATGTGAGATGGGAGAGGCCCTTTGATAGCTCTGCAAGAAGAGTGAGGTGAGACATCGGTGGAAATGGCACCTACAAAAGTTATTGAACGTACGTTGGTGCCTTCCTCGAGGACCAGATGGTGTAGAGGAGGGTACTCTCGACAGTGCCGAACAGGAGAATGGACTATGACGGTTCGTACAGAGCGTAAGTAAATGACACGGACCCGTAAGCAAGGAGGATACGCACAGGGACGCGGGACCTGATCAAGTTAAGCATTGTAAGCAGGTAGTAGTGGACGCGTTAGTTGAGTGTTCGTGATTTATCCTCTTGCGAGTGGGTGGGTGTTAGGTGTTCCGATACAGAAGAACGGCAGACATCACGCACTTTTATACCCCAAGCCTGCTCGTTTCCGAGCAGACGATGCCGTATGTCTCGTGCAGCCCATGGACAGTGGCGGGCAGTCGAGAACCAACTCCGTGAAAGATTCTAGACCAGAGGAAAGCAAGGTGGATAGAGATCGGTATCTACTCGACTTGCATAGGTACCGACCTTTCGGTCATGACAAACACGGGGTAGCTTGCGAAGGGGCGGTCTGGATTAATTGATCGGATAGCGGCGGCGAGTGTCCGAGACGGGGAACGGTTAGCGTCTTGAATCAGCTCCAAGCTCGAGTGCTCTTTCGTCCACCTGGAAGACAACTAATCCGGAGTGAATACACACGACTGCTTACACAACGTACAGTGCGAGGACAAGGTTGGCATTAGGCATTTGCTCGTAGCCCAATATGACTCGGATGACGTCCATTAACCCCTCCGAAAATGACATCCAAAATTGATACGTATGCTGGGGGCGGAAGGAAGTCCAGAATTACACGATGAGCAGCTCCGGCTTGATAGCAGCGACAAGGTAAGCGCAGATTCTGGTCGAGAACAACTGTAGTGTGCAGCATGTCACGTCGTGGTGTGGTCGAGGCAACGCTCGACCGGAAATTGCCGACGTCGCCCACGACACGCGTACGGAGGAGCAAGAATTAAACTGCAGTGTACACCACGATGGCACCAACAAATAGAACATGTACCGTGCTGCGCAGCATGTACGAGTCCGAAGTTGTGATAAAGTAATTACACCGTCCAAAAAAAAAACAAGATAGCAGATACAACACAAGCCGAACGCTGGCCTACGTAGAACAGAAGAAAACCTAGATGTCCGGCAGCTCTCGCTGTATAAGTCGACGCCATGTACTCTCTTTCCACCAATCCTCCATGCTATCAAGGCGCTCCCATAGCGTCTCCTCATCCACACCGTAGATCTCATATTTTCCTCCGTTCATAGGTCGTGCTTCTCGCTTGGCCACCTCTATTGCGGCCTTATTCTCACCTCTAAGTTGTGTCAGAATGTTTAGAACGCAAACACATTTGCAAAGACATACCGAAGTAATTCAAGAAGTTCCTGTTTATCGGGGAAGAACAACCGCGGTTCCAACACTGCGAGTATGGCTAAAGATGCGCGGTAGAGGAAAGAGTCGCCTTCGAGAAGGAGGACGTCCCATACTCTTGCACATGCCTCGAAGGGGAGGTGATCGAGGAAGAGCGGGAGCACCCACTCGGGAAGGTAAGACGCTGGTGATATTTGGTGTTGCTTGAAGTTGAAGTAGACTTATCGCGTAACCGTCAGTTTTGTCGCGTAAAGGCCGAAGGGCATTAAGATACTTACTCTTAGGCATACCGTCTGCTAGCAGCGTATCGAATATTCTATGGCGCGGGTGAGTGCAAGTATAAGCCACGATTGCCAGTATTACCTATAATATGCTTCGACCTGATAGTCCTGTCAATATTTTACTGCTTCAGTGAAGGACAGTCACTCACGTCGTCTTTGGCACCCATCCCACCATAAAAACTCCGCATACAATGTCGTTCTAGGAGATTCCTCATCACCACGAAACCTTGCTGAGCAGGCATATTGATGAGAAACATCGCAGCTATCTTTGCAATTCCTTTCACGTATCCCAGACCCTCGTCGCTACGGCTGACCACCCATGCGCACAACATATCCCGTAGATCTCCATACAGAGGGCCTGTTTCGGGGTGAAATATATGTAATGCGGGAAGCGTGCTCAGGATGTCCTCCTCGATTAGACCCAACGTCGTCGTGGGGAACGTGCCCGACGAGAGCGCGCGTTTCGCACGTGCAAGGCACATGCGGTAGGTATCTGAAAAGTGCACGGTGCGGCGACAGTGAGGGGATGAAGTTTTTACTTTGGATCGTATACGCGACAGCGGGAGGGAAAGTAGCTTTACCTTTGCTGAGCGCGAGCGCATTGCCCACGGCGCGTTCCCACATTGTAGCGCGCAGTTTGGTTGGGATGCCGCCCCACCAGAGTTTGCGGAGTGCGGGATTCTTGTGGACGACGCGCCAGTCAGGTACGATTTCCCGTTGCCACCTCTCCAGCGAGTCTTCAACCTTGCGCTCGCGTGCTAAACGTCGTTCAGCCAACGCTTTCCGCCGCTTTTCCTCTGTGGGATATAATTAGCTACAGGCATGCTGGATAAATCGGACCGGTATACCTGCAACGCGAGATAGGCGCATCATATGTTCCCAGTCGGCCATATGTTTGTTGTCCTCTTGTCGGCTTTTGGGCGGTAGGAAGGGCGGGCGTGTCTTGCTGACGACCTTTTCCATCATACTGGGACCCACAGAACGCGTTGGTCGGTGCCCTTTGGATGGAGGTGCCGGTTGCTGCGGGCTAGGCATAGGAGACGGAGGAGCCGAGGAGGGCTTTTGGGGAGAAGGAGGCAAGTTGGGTACGGTGAGTTCTTGGACGGAGGCCGATGCGAGCTGTGCAATTTCAAGACTTGCAGGCGGCGTCACGTCCAAACTATTTTGTGGCGTTGACACGGATTCCTCTTCGGGTACAATTATTATGGGATGATTTGCAGAGTCTCCTGAAGGTTTTGAAGATGACTCTGAGGCGTCTATGATCACATGTGGGTATGGATGCGATTCGTCGTCGGGGTACTCTGGTGTCGGGGGTGTGTCAGACAGAGAGACCTGGGAAAAATCAGAAGACATCTGGGATTCGTCTGGACTGCGTGATTGCAACGAAGGCGACGTAGATATCGACAGCGAGTCCAACGCTCGTCGGCCTATGTCGAGAGTCGATACCGACATGTCTTCGGGACGATCCTCGCCGTTCGTATGACTGTCTTCCGCACGCTCCTCTTCGTAGCTTGAGCTCCCTCGTTCCGCCTGCTGTCGCGCAAAAGCATCGCGGACAGCGGCCGAGGAGAACTCGAAGCCGATGTCGTTGTCCTCGCCATCTGAGAACGCATCGTCAAACTCGAATCGCTGTTGTCCCTGCGTAGCATGTTCGGCCTCTACCGCGCGCATGCCGTCGTTGTAATCTCCGTGCATTGGCCTGGCTATATCGTGTTGTTGCGAATAATCGTGTATAAGTCCTGTGTAAGTCGCAGTTAGAGACGGAGGACTCGGGGCCAAAGACGCGGTGGTTTAGAGCAAGCTGTTTCGGAAGCTGTTGCATCCTTCCGTCGCCGTTAACGTTGACTTCAACGACGAGCACATTGCAAGTAAGTCTCCTACTTGTCATGAGCCGCAGTATGTTTCTCCCAAAACCTCTATCTGAACGCGTCGAAATCGCTTTTCAAGCTCGATGATCGCGGAAATACTTCTGGTTCTCGCAGGCCATTCTTCGTCTCTCTTCCCCGCAGACCACACCCTCCACCCGGCGTTCGCGCCTCTGCTTCATCCCGGAGAACGACAATGTCTGGAATCCATCGGCCATATCGCATTTCGCTACCGTAAAATCAAGAAATCCTGCGCGTCGTTATCGCGTTCTCCGTCGCGTTACATATGCGCTCTATGTGCGGCGCTGAACCACATCCTCCAAGACGAATATGAGAGTCTTGTCGTGGAAACTGAAGCTATGGTCCTCAAACGCGACCCCAGCCTTGTGGCAAGTGGATCCTTTGTCCCGCTCTCATCTATACGCGCAACTTTCGCTCCGTGGGACGCCCCGCTCGCCGCGCTCGAGTCTCTGGTAGAAGAACTGGAAGCGGAAGCGCATTGGCGGCCGGGCCCCCTCATAGACCTGCTGGTCTCCCGTTCGCATACGGGGATACACAAGATATCAGACATCCTATCACGCCTCTCCGTAGCCGTCCAGCGCATTTGGCGAACGCAGCTCACTGCATTCCTCGTTCACGGGTCACTGGCGTCCATCGACCCCCTCGCGTCTGATAAGTATGTCTTACTGGACGGTGCAGTACCGTCATGCGTATCCGCTCAATCGCGTGACTCCATCGCGTATATTGGTCGCGCTATCGGGACCGTCAAAGCTGCCAAGTGGCAGAAACAACTTCCACGAAGCTTGGCCTCCGAGCACACTAGCATGCTTGGGAATGTGCTACCTGAAGAACAGCACGCGTTTGACGGAGTCATTACCCAAATCAGAACCAGTGTCAGTGAGTGGCTCTGGCTAAATGTACTCACCCAAAAGGACGTAGAAGACGCGGTCAATTCATTGTAGGTCTATCTAGCGTTTTCAATGAATGTAATACATTGCTCACATGATATTTAGAGCAAATTACTTCCTCCTACGAAATGGGGAGTTCAGTCTTTCCGTCATACGTGAAATCGAGCGTTTGAAGCTCTCCCGTTTAACCACGCGGTCGGGGACGAGCTCCATGATCCGCGAACAAGACCTCAACCTAGCCCTCCTGCGTGCTTCCCTCGGTACTACGGCTCAACACGATCCCTCTCTCGCCCACCTACGCTTTCATCTACCCACAGGTCCTCTTCGACCTCTCCTTCCCTCGCTCGCTACAACTGGAATGAAAAACGCATCGATCTCGATGTCTGCAGCATCCCCTGAACAAACCGCCTTCGACGACCTCCTTCTTGGCACACCACTCATCCTCACGTATGGTGTCACCTGGCCGCTCGATCTCTTCTTGCACCCCTCCGATCTTCATGTATATGCCGCGCTTTTCGGATACCTCTCTGCACTACGGAAGACGCACACGCGTATCCATATGTGCTGGACATCGTTATCGAATGCACAGCGTGCCCGGCGGCGTTGGACGGGTCTCGGGGAAGGCGGTACCGCTGAAGATCTGGAAGTGCGGAGAGGACTCTTGCGGTGTGGCTGGGGCGTAGTGCGAGATATGGAATGGTTTCTGGACACCTTGCTCGGATACGTCATGACGGACGTCGTGGACGTGGAGTTCCGGAGACTCAAGGATCTACTGGGGCAGCCTGGACGGGGTGCTGACGCTGGGACAAGAAGCAGAAAGAACACGTCTGTCGCGCAGCGATCTATAAACCCGCTAGGCAATGCCAATCAGCCTCCTGTTTCTCAGCGTCCGCAAGCCAATTCGATGAAAGCTACCCCTTCTACGACATCGCATCTAGACTTCACGACGTTGCGAAATATCCACAACACCTACCTTGAGCGGCTGCTCACAGGGTGTTTACTCTCAAATCCGGCCCTGACTGCAATCCTGCGGCCGATATTTGAAGTGTGTGAGCGTTTTGTGGCACAGGTTGAGCGGTGGGGTGGAGACATACTGCCTGCGCTGCTATTTGAAGGGAGCCTGGGTGGAGGGGACGATGATCCGGTTGGTGCTATGGTCAAAGAACGGTGGGCCGTTGTTGCTGAGATAAACGAGGTATCTTGTTTCTATTATACTCGGCCATTCTGTCAACTAATTACGGGATTCACAGACGCTGCACTCGCTCATGGCAGAGTTCTACGAGCAGCTCTCGCTATCCACGTCGCAGCAGCCCTTTTCCGCCGCAACGGACGCGTCAAAGTCCATCTTGATGAACGTCAGCATGGCAAACGCATCGTCCTTTCACCATACCTTTATCCGACCGAAAGGTGCCAAGGGCCTCGAAGGTGACGGCGAGGTACGACGCCATATCGAGCGCCTGCTATTGCGCTTGGACTTCAACGGTGCGTTCTCGAAACCGAGGACGCGGAGGGACGCGGGTGCGACAGATGGGAATGAAGAGATTTTGAAGCAGGGTGGGATTGTTTAATGGACCCATATCATTGTTTCGCAGTTTATGTGTACCTTCTGTGTAATTTTATACGTATGGGAAGCTTTTTGTAAAACTCAGAAGCCTCGGTTCATGTTGGATTCATTGGCAGGCGATATGTATGTATATGCCTTATGAAGCCGCACTAGTAACCAGTCGCCATAGTATTAATGCAGTGATGCAGTGGGCGACATGTACTCCTCCAGCTGTTCCTTGAGATGAAGAGTATGCCGCTGTACGTTGAGTCAATAGGCGTTTCGGCGTCAAAGACGACGTCCAGTACAGGTGGGAGCTTGACCAGCGGCGTTCTGCCTAAAGAATGGTCAGCATCACGATGCTAGGAATATTGATTCAGCAATCATACCGTCGCATCCAGCTGCCAGGGACCCTCGTAAACATATTAGCCACGCAGAACTCGGCGGACGTTTCAGTGCCGGAGTAGTTGAGAAATCAATCTCCACAACCCTCCATGGTTGAGCGCGCCGTACCACTAAACAGAAATCCGGCGCGAAAGGATTATCCCTGCGGTCATATACGTTAGACGAGGAGAGGCGCTTGACATGGTCGAGCGCGGGTGCGAGCATGACGGAGAAGACCATGTTTAGCCTGTGTAGATGCTCGGGCGCAAAGTTGCCCTCTTCGGGAGCGTCGTGATCATTCCACTCTTCCCTAAGTCTGATATCCGAGTCGGAAACGTCGAGAGAATAAGCACACAAGCCAAGCTTCGGGGAGACTTATATTGTCCGTGTCCCAGTGAGATTTCATTTCCCGTAGGTAGGCAAGCCGCAGCTCTGTCTGAGCAGTGCGTGTCCACTCGGAGAGACAAATTCTTCCTTCAAAGTTCCGTCTTGACGTTGTTGCTGCGAGTATGGGTGTTCGTGTCGATATTCAAAGTTGTACATACAGATTGTTCACTGGTCGGCGCGGGAGAACGCGACAATCAGAGAGTATCGCTTTGAGACATGCATCGGACTCGCTGAGATAGTCGTACGCAGACATCACGAATATTGGCTTGGATGTTGAAGCTTGAAGTCCTACATCCAGATGTACGCAGCTCCAAGTCATTATAAGGGTGTACATGTACGAGGTTCAAAGCAAGTTCAAAATGGGCGTTCATCATGGCAAGTAAGTAGGAGAGTCAGAGTCTTGATCTAAGCGAGGGTGGCCGGCTATACCCGACGGAGTTTTAAATCACGGTCTGCATCGCAAACCTAATTTTCAAGGCCAACGGAAAGTACTGTACACCAAAATCACCGTCGCTCGTCGTCGTCGCCGCCCATCCCTCCTTCAAAATGGTGAGCACGGTTTTTTGGTGGTGTAATAGAACGCACACTGAAATTTTGTTCCTAGGACTCATCCAAAGCCCCCGTCAAGCTCGCTAAAGTCATCAAGGTCTATACTCGCCGATCTACTGCCAATGCGCTCCCCTCTCCGTTCTGACGCTTTCGATATGTTATTTAGGTGCTCGGTCGCACTGGTTCCCGTGGTGGTGTAACGCAGGTCCGTGTAGAATTCATGGACGACACCACACGGACGATCATCCGTAACGTGAAGGGGCCCGTCCGGGAGGAGGACATCCTGGCACTGCTCGAGAGTGAGCGTGAGGCACGGTACGTCCCAGTAAAACAATCCGTTTTCTGCGCTATCTGACGAGAATACTACACACGCAGCCGTCTCCGTTAAAATCTAATCGCATACGCCTCCTGATTCGACGGTCCTCATCTGTTTTCATACTCTACATTGCATGTTCTATGGTCATGCCAATCCATTTGCATCTACGCCGCAAAAAAAACTATGAAAACACTCGTGTGTCCGGTCCGACTGCTAGGGATTCGCTGCTCTCGCCCGCCATCGCGAATTGACGTTGCCGCTAGTAGGTAGGTGCTTTTCAGTCCCGTCTTTGGAACGATCCGGGTTCGCTTGGAAAACGGCTGTACAGGGTTTGGCTGCGGTGTCGACCGAAGTGTTCTCAGCGCCTACTTGTCCTGGTCTGCGGCCACCATAAGTGAACTCCTGTTTTTCGTCCTTGAAACGTGAATCCCGTCCATGATGCATCATGATGCCCATGTGCATGAGCCCCAGTCTAGTGCCGAGCACATCGGTTTCGACTGTGAAAGGGCTTTCTGCGGAAGAACTTCCAAGTTCGCGCGTTCACGAGCGGCCAGTCAGCGATCGATGCAATCGATGTCGCCTTTGATTTCAAAAAGAGCCACGGCGTCGAGATGGTAAAACCGTTGTTCCCTTCGCCCTGTTAATTTTGACATTGACGGCCTCCAGTCATGCCCCGCAAAGCAGCGTATGTGACGCTCCTCACCAAGGCCGCCTACCTCCCCGGCGCGCTTGTCGTCGCGCATACCCTGCGTGCTGCAGGCGCTCAATACCCGCTGGTCGTGATGGTCACTCCGCAGCTGCCTCAGGCCGTGCGCGATGTCCTTTCTAGACGCGGAATTGCGATGCGTGAGGTTGACTCTCTGTACCCGGAGGAGGGCAAGCATCAGCTTGCTGGGCATGATGCGCGCTTTGGCGATACATGGACGAAGTTAAGGTGGGTAGTTTCGTCTCAGTACCTGGGGTGTAATGGCATGTTAACAATTCCGAGTGGTTAGGGCATTCGAATTAGCGGAATTCGAGGTGCGTGCGGACGCACAGCATCGTAGCGTTCAGTATGATTGATGATGCTATGTATAGCGGATTGTGCTCCTTGACTCGGACATGATCATAAAGCGCAACATGGACGAGCTCATGGACCTTGAGCTTTCACAAGACTGGATTGCCTCTGCCCACGCCTGTGCTTGCAACCCGCGTAAGCTCGCACACTACCCTGCTGACTGGTGCGTACATGTCTCTTACCTGATTGCAGCCATATAACATACTCAGACACGGGCGAGGGAATTAGGATACCCGCTAACTGCGCATATACCCCACTCGTTCACCCCTCCGCGCTCACAACCCCCACCAGCATCGAGGAGAACAGCCCGCGGCCATATGGCCTGCTCAACTCGGGACTTGTCGTCCTCACCCCGTCCGCGGAACTCGCCGACGCGATCAAGCACTACCTCGCCAGCTCCCCGCTCGTCCCCACATTCTCGTTTCCGGACCAGGACCTCCTCGCCGCCTTCTTCGCGCGGCGCTGGAAGCCGCTCCCGTGGTGCTACAACGCGCTGAAGACGCTGCGGGTGATACACGCACCGCTTTGGCGAGACGACGAAGTCCGCTGTTTGCATTACATTCTGGATGACAAACCCTGGCAGAAACGCGTCGGCGAGAAGGGGACTGGGGGTGAGTACGAAGAGTTGAATAGGTGGTGGTGGGATGCGCTTGAGGAAGTCGGTGCAGAGTTGCGGAAAGATGGTGACAAGGAGGGGTGGGCGCTCGTAGAGGCTAACGTTGCCCCGGCATAGTAGATTTGGGAGACGATGGAATGTAGACACTCACGCAGAGCAGAATGTATGTTGCTTGTAGTACAACCTCCGGGGGCTTATCATTAGATTGTATACTGTACAACATCGCTATTTAGTACTAGAATAATACATGTTCGTCTCGAAGACCGCTCATGCACGCCATGCTACATGCACGTCATCCGTGCGGAATCTGTAAACACTTGGTCAGTAAACAGCATCTTCGATCGGGGGATATTTTTCACCGTTGTGTACAGCTGCTATCGGAGAGGGGCGTTACCTGCCCCATCCTGTAGCTCAGCAGGCCAGCCTGGGCAATCATAATCCCATTGTCGATACAAAATCTGGATAAGAAGCACATCATGAGTTCGATCCTGTGTTCCAAAAGGATACCAGAGGGGACTGACCGTTCGTCTGTAGCAAACACTTGACCGTTACGCTCCTTAGCCATGATCCCCATCATCTCCTGCAATCGCTCGTTGCCTAGATCATCATCGCAGCCGTGTCAGCGTTGAAGTGATACTCGTGAGATACCCGCGACTCACAGCCTACACCGCCAACGATTAGCACCTCCTTGCTCCCTATATGCGCCATGGCCCGTTCCGTGATCTCAACGAGCATCGCATATATCGTTTCCTGCAGCGAAAAGCACAGATCGGCCGGTGTTATGATGTCATCGGTTTCGGAGGGGACACCATCTTGACGGAACCGTTTGTCCAGCGTGTACGCCTCAGTGGAGGTGAGGATTCCAGAGAGCGAAACATCCATGCCCTTCGTTGCATATGGCAGCGGTAAGAGCCGTTTTCCTCTGTAGCGGTGCCCTTGATTAGCTGTTCGAACAATATCCGCAAACGAGATCCGCGTACTTCTTCGCCTCCTGCTCGATATTATACCCTGGGCTAGGAGCGTTGCTCAGGTTGATAACGCGCGCGAATCGATCAAGGCAATTCCCGACGGCGATGTCGAGAGTTTCGCCGAATATGCGATACCGTTTTCGGGAGTACGCGATGACTTGGGTGTTTCCTCCGGAGACATACAGCACGACGGGATTATGAGCGCCTGTTATCTGACGGCCCATTTCGATGTCTAATGGATAGTTGTATAAACAAGTAGGGATTCATGTGTGTGATGTGCTTACGGCCAACACAGTGGTTTACACCAACAAGTGGTTTGTTGTAAAGCAGAGATAGAGTGCGGGCGACAAGGGCTACCGATTGTAACGGAGCCCCCATGCCAGGGCCTGTTCAAGCGTAATGAGCTGCGAATATGACCGATCGAATATAGATTTACGCGCCCTTCGTGAAGCATATACAGTCCAAGTCATGCAGCGATATTCCAGCATTTTTCACCGCGTCGTTGATGATTTTGAGCGCCCACTCGCGGTGGTGCTGCGCGGTATCTCGCGGCTGAAATCCTTCGCCAGGTGGGGTGATATAGGTGTGCCGCACGTTGGAGAGAACATGTGTGGACCCATCCGGGTCGTGTTTTACGATTCCTGCGCCAAATTTGTTGGCTGAGCCCTCGAGGCCAAGCGCAATATACGGGCGATCTATGTATAAATTGCTCGTTGTAAGCAACTACAGACAGTGCAGGTGCGGCATCCCACTGACCTACAGGCTTCAACGGCGATGCTTTTCGGACTCGCCCCATTGTAGTAGTACTAGTACTGGCAAATATTCCTAGTATGTTTTCTTCAACAATGTTTACAAACGAATAAAATGCCGGGCGTCGAGGAGATAGTCAAATGAAGTTGTTGAAAATGACTTGAACTTGAGGGGAAGACAGGGGCTATTGCATGTATGGGTCCACGTGCCAGGCGACGCGTAAATCTTGATTTAGGAACGCGGTCAAGACTTCCTCCTGACCTTCATGTCGTTTATGTCGCGGGCCGCTGAGGGTCCTTATTTAACCCTTCAAAATGACACAGACTGTACGCGGACGACGCGATGTATCCCCTCATATTTTTCCCACTCCTGCTATTACAACTCGTCGCAGCACACGATGCGCCTCCTACACCAACTACAGCAACTCGGCCAACGTGCACGGTGTTGCATACAAACAATGCAGACGATTCGCCAAGCATAGTGTCTGCAATTGGGAACTGCACCTCGAATGCTACAATTCTCTTCGAGAAAAACGTGGAATATAACGTGTGCGTCGTCTGCATTAGCTTCAGTGTATACTTTAGACTAATTCACTCTCTCAGCTGGTCGCCCATTCAGTTTGCTTTCGGAGAGGTAGGAGTGATCACACTGTCTCATATTTGCGACTCACCTCGTAACCCAACCCCAACAGAACGTGGAGATCAATCTGCTCGGAAACCTTAACTTTCCGAAAAATATCACGGCCGTCCAGGCCGCTGTGGCGAGTAGTAAATACAAGTCTGGATGGTTTCTCGTTTCAGGAACCAATATCTCTCTCGTTGGCCCTGCATTGAGCCTTGGTAATAAGGGCGGCATTATTCGCGGTTATGGACAGGTAAGCCCACGACGGTCGCGTTTCCAACATGGACCTCACTGACAACCCGCATATAGGCATGGTGGGATGCTGTACAGCAGGTATGGGTGTTATGCCATCGACTGATTCGTTATTTTCTTACCGTCCTCATTATCCAGACGAACAGGCCTCTACTCTTCGCCTGGAAAGCGAAGTAAGCTTTTTGGTAGCATGCATCTCTTCCATGATGACACTGATTTCATGGCATGCCTGCTCACAGTAACAGCACAGTCCGGGGTATAACCGTAAGCAAGGCAAGTCTTTCACAGTTTAATTTGGATCTGCCACAGCTAACAAGTCTACGGATCCGTAGCCCATAGGAAAGAGCTTCAATGTCGCAGGAAATGGGAACCTGTTCGAAAGGATCACTATTGACGCCAAGTCGGATTCTAGCGCCTTCCCTTTTAATACGTACGCTGTCGCGCTCCTCACATGCCTCTCTGTTGCTGACTATCCGACTGATATAGTGACGCCTTCGATGGTACGTCCCCAGTCCTAAAAACCTCTTCATGGTTTTATAACGGGACCTGTACTTAGCCGGTGGTGACGGCAATACGATTCAAGACACCATCGTTTCAAATGGCGATGATTGCGTGTACGCTTGTACCCTAGGCTACTTCTGGCTGGACTATTGCTAACATGCGTCCCCTCGGTCTCTTTTAACAGTGCAATTGGATCTCCCTGCTCGAACCTCCTCGTCCAGCGCGTATCATGCACAGGCTCGCATGGCATATCTGTGGCGGCAAAAGGCAGCGACGTGGCAGTCTCTAACATAGCTGTGAGGGACGTCGTCATGGTGGATTCGCTCTATGCTGCTCGGTATAAGTGCGTCCGGAATTTTCATCACCGTCCTCTTGCCGCGTCATTCTCGTCGCTCAACAATTCATGTCTAGGTCGAGCGCGGGGAACGTCGGATATGCGCGGAATATCAGCTATACAAACGTCGCGGTTCAGAACGTGACGTTCCCTATTTATGTCACTCAAAAGTACGTTTAAAAATGACCGTTGAAGACCTAACAAGGCCGACTCTATCTACTCCCCATTTCAAGTTATTACGACCAAAGCCAGTCAGCACCACCCCTCTCAAACACGTCGACGACCATTGAAGGGCTTTCGTTCAATAACTTCGCCGGGACCATAAATTCGCTCCACCCAGGCAAGTCCACACTGCCAATGTGTCTCTCGGCCGCGCTAATGAGAATATCAACAGGCGACGGCTCGTGCATTTCCGATCCGTGCTGGTACGCTGTCGACGGTGTGGACGGCACGCAGTCCGTCATCTTTGACCGTCTGTACGCCGGTACGATCAAAAGCATGGACGTCAAAAACGCGGCGGGCGTCGTGCCCGGGAACGTTGGAGGGCGCCGGCTGAAACCCACCGTCATATGCAACGAGACCGCAGTGGAAGGCCTGGACGTGGGGTTCGTGTGCTGGGATGGGGCATATATACCGACGTGAAAGGATAAGCAGTAGGAGCATGTGTCTTAAATTGTGGGTGCCAGCCTCTGAACCCATGGACGTCGATCGATGGGCGTGGCGCTAGATATTTTATGGCTTTGGTTATGGTGGGTAGAGAACACGATTGTCGGTGAGCAATAAGAATTGGTTTTGATCAATATGGGGCTGCGTACCCGGTACAGAGACAAAAATTCAAACATAGTGTCGGAAAAATCGGATTTCGCCTACCAGACCTCATAAGGTCTCGTCAGGCCTGATAAGTTGATAATGTTATACGCTACCTGACAAGGCGCAAAAAAATTGGCCAAGGGTGATCAGCCTGATCAGCCTGATGATAGCTGGTCAGCCATGATGCTGGTGATCAGGCTGGTCTTCGCTGATAAGGTCTGACCAGGGATAGACAACGCCGATCCAATTTATGAGAAAAATGTATCGCTACCTGGCCCTTGGGCCCCCCTGTTTCAGTTGAACCATTGTACTCGAGTATACCACTCTACTGTAATGGTCTTACCTGTCTAACCTACTCTAGTTAACGATTTACTGACTGACTATCAACTTATGCAATTTAAAGGCTTTCTTTGACTCAGGTTCGAACTCGCGACCGACTCGGTCACAATGCTAAAACTTATGGCGCGACTTACCGTTAGTCAACTCAGGCTACATTATTGTACCCCACGCTGTCTTTATATTACCCATTTTACTGGCTTTTACCGCACGCGCTCAACGGCGATGGACAAGCCTTGGACAAACCTCTCAACTTCGTGACTCTGAAATGATGCCTCCCAGTCGCAGAACAGACGGACGCTGGCCTCCCCGCCGTTCTCTCCTTATATATGTTGCTATCCACAATGTCTAGCTCAAACCAAGGACCAACGGCACTCGAGGAATCACTTCCTCAATCTGGGTGGATATTGAACTCACGGCAACAACAAGTAGTAATGCTCGAGGACGTTCGACGCCACGTCCAGGTGTCGCTTAGAGGCACAACGGAATACATCGTACTACGTGTGATGCTGTTGAATTGACGATCACCCTCCGTGTTGACCTGACGCCGTCGCTGCACCGACACTCTTCCAACAGGGCGCACTTACTCTACGAGGAACATGGGCTTACATTTGCTCCAACCGGGATGTTATGTTGGGTGAGAAACAGGAAGGAATGGTGTGCTTAGTGGCAAGGTCTAGTGAGTTGTTGCCATTTCATGTTTTGTACAGCAATGATCTCGACTCAAGGGGAAAGCATTGCAGACGTTGCACTAGGCATTCTCCCCTGCCGCCCCATCAATGCCTCACATTCCCTCTTTCAGGATCCAAATATTGTCAAGTTCAACATTGCGACTAGTGTTCCCACAGGTAATTCGCCCTATCTCTTATTTCTGCCGTCAGATATGCATTAAAATTGTCCTCTCCACCACAGAAACACATCGTCGTCGGCTTGCGTCGCATTTACCACTGCATCCGGAGTGATTCCGAGTGGGCGCCAGCAAACGATAGCATACCACGCACACCACAAAGCCCTACGTTCGCGACGGAAGGTGGCCAAAGGCACAAACGCCGGCGCTCGCGCAACGCGACATGGTACGCACGATCACGATAAGTCCGTGACACGGACGAGATGTTGCCGTACCAAGTGACAATAAGGAGAAACGCGATCCTACCGTTTTCTACCTCCATCAAGACTCCGCCTTTCCTCTTCATGACCCCATCAGCACCAAGAGCACCTCCGACAGTCCTCGCGGTCATCATGGCCTGCCCGCACCATCCACGCATCCGAGTCGTTCTCGCTGATGCTGACGGAGCTGCCGCTGGAAGGTTCCATCGAGATAGGCCTGCTGACATTGACTGGAACATCCACGCACCAACTTGCATACAACGAGCACATCTTATATGTCCCCGCCATGTACATATTATATTGATAATATTTATGAAGAATGTAATAGTGTTGACAGAGAGAGAAAGATATCGTATCGTTCAGCAAGACAAAAGGAGTGCAAAAGCAGAATGAGAACATAGAGGAAAGCGGGAAGAAAGCAAAAGAAAAACACGGATAAAACCTATCACATCTATATCGTTAGATTCGTCACAGTCATATGCCCAACTCTACTCAGCTCCACTTCCCCCGGGCGATCCCTCCGCTACATCTCCCTCAGCCGCAATCATTTCGTCCAAGAGTGCCATCGCTTTGTCCCTGCTAGCCTTCGAAGCTCTTGTCGACGGCCCTGCGGGAGTTCCTAGCCCGGAGGAGGTACCAGGGAAGAGGAGATCGTCCCAGACACGGAATATATTCTGCACTGGCTTAGCGCGCTTACGGAGCCCATCGATGAGCATTGAGAGGTAAAGGTCAAAATCGTCGGCATAATTGATGCCCGTCGATGCGCCTTGCGCTTGCAACGCGATGTCAGCGGACACTGTCCAGCGCGCCTATCGATACATAAGAAATAGCTTGTAAGAAGACAGTACTTAAACGAGAGTTGTCCGACTCACTAGAACGCAGGCCATCGCAATGGCGCCGGGGGTTGTGTGACGAATATCTAATTTACTCTGCAGCGTCTCGGACCTTACACCCCCGGTCGGTTTCTTCTCCACTTTGAGGGCTCTTGCGCCTCCGGGACCACGGATGATAGATTGGAAAGTCTGGTCGAGTGTAATTGTCAGTGGGAAAAATGGATGAGAGGCAGCATAGAAGGATTTCCTTACAAGCATCAATACTGGATTCAAGAACGCGGTATCCCAACTAAATTCGCCCGTGTAATCGTCGGAATGAAGAATAGACGCCTCAATGGCATCATATTCGCCGCCACCGTTTGCTTTGGCTTTCCATCCGATTCTCTCGCGAAACTGGGTATGCCTTTGTTGCGGCGAGTGCAGCGAGTCCACGTCCACGTCAAAAATCATCGGTCCGACTTCGATGCGCATACGGTGGGCCATATTGGAGCGCTGTACGCCCATGGCCTCAAGGAACTTTGCCGTCAAGTCAGTGATCAATGTAAATGCCATACGCGCGCCTGACTTACCGATTTTGAAACCCATGTCGTTTGAAATAACCCTATGTCGTGGAATTGGTCTGGAAAGTGCGCCCGAAGCTCGCGCAGCTGGCCTTGAATCTTTGAATCGTCATCCTCAAACCGGGCGGATTCCGTGTAATACTCCTCGTCGAGCTTCACATTGAATATGCTCTCCCCACCTCGGAGCCACATCCCGGTCATTATGACAAATTTGTGGCCGAGATTCTTGACAATTGTGAGTGCGTTTGAGTCGCCCTTCTTATCGTCTTCACTAGCGGAGGATTCAGCGTCTTCTTCAGCCTGCCGTCGACGTCTCTTCTGACTCCGCCCACCACCATCAGCGGCATTCTCATAGTCTGCCAGTTTACGGCGCAGAGCTGCGTTCTCCGCGCGAACGTCACTGGCTTTCAACTGGAGATCCCGGACGGTCTATTGGATGCGTGAGCACTTCTCCAGACTGTAGAAGCCATAGCTATTGGACTCACTCGATACAAAGTGCGGGGTGTCGTGTTCGGACTCACGTGAGGCGACTGAGTTCCTGACCGACTCAGACTCCGCGTGCGACTCCGTGCGCGCCTCGCAGGTGGCCTATTCTGCGAGTTCGATGAGCTCCTGTTATGCTTGTTAAAGCGAGGGGGTGTCATTATCTTGGTGGTTGTAGACAGAGGTATCCTGCGAAGTGGAACATCCGGCGTTGCCTCAGTTAATTAACGGTGGCTGGGGCTGGCAACAGAACCCACAACTCTGGCACTTACCGTCATATGCCCTCCAAACCGTCATCGAATCTGCATACTACCGCCCAGGCATTTCCAGAGATCGTATAAAGCCCTTAGGATCGACAGCCATGGTCTGGTGCAAATGGTGTCAGCAGGAGAAGCGCGGACAAGGCTTCAAGAAGCACGTCAATGCCTGTCGTATTCAATTTGAAGCAAGAACAACACACCTCAAGCCGCCACCTAGAAAACGAAGGAGACTCGATATCGCGTCCCACAGTCCCGAGCTTCAAGTCGAGGTATGAGCTGACTGAGGGACTTTGCGCGAAGCGGTACTGATAAAGAAAACTGATCTAGCCGCAACTCGTGGGGAGGGAATCAACTGTTGGTGCCGATGACACCGAACCAGTGGCGAGTGGCAGTACTGGTGCTGGCGCTGCCGGTTCAGCAAACGGTAAGCACGTGTCTCTTCGCAATATGCCTGAGCGTTGGACAATGACGGTACTATACATGTACTTATAATCAACATTTCCTTGTACTATAGATCCGAATGCATCGACATCCCAGGCTGCGCAGGAACACCAGCCACTGGCATCCCCATACATCAAAATAGTACCCCACCATCAGGAAAAAGGGGGATTCTTAATTCCGTGAATATGTCTGAATTGTCGGAAATTAAGGCTAATTAGTGAAAATTTGCGGTAAATAAAATTAGAGGTTTTAGCTACCCCCCCCTCTAATTTAGCATCACATTAAGAGCGTTAGTAGACTTTGATGTGAACTTCATGCTATTATTGTGCAGTTAGAGCAAAGCTAATAGTCATTTGATACAGCTTAAGACTAAAGGACAGTCATTATACGAGTAGGCACTCAATGATAGGTACAGATGTTATGAATTTTTTCAGACCAGTAGATGAAGGGGAAAAACATATAGCATTCTCGTGGTATACTGATACACAGAGCAATAGCCTACTACAGACATGATGTACCGACCCTATCCTTCTATGATATCGGGGGCATCTGAGTTTGTTTGAGGTTAGCCCGTACACTCCTGTGAACACATAACCAACTAACCTTTGTAGTGCGTAGCGCATGTGCGAGACCACCTCGAACGCGTGGGAGCGCAACTACGGATTGGATGGCTAAGAGCTGAGAAAGAAGTAGTTAGCAATCAACAAACTGGAAGAGCAAAATTTGAGACGCACCATATCGCATCGCCGCGCCTGTCCGACCAGAAACGACGCGGCAGAGCAGTGCCACGTGCGTACTAGCTTGCGAGTGGCGGGCTAGTGTAGACGATGGCACGGGGGTACAACGAAGTGTGCTACAAAAGCTATGAGCAATCGCAAACGACGGAAAATAACTAACTCACCCTGGCACTGGACCACAGAAGTTCCCTTACCAAATGATAACAAGCTAAGAGAGCTTGCACGAGCCTTAAGTGGGACACGGACGACGACAACGATGGAAGGGAGGGAGGCCGCCAGAGGACAAGACAAAGCAAGGAGAAGAATGGGAAGGAAATGGAAGAACAAGTAAAACGTCGAATTGTCGACGTGGCAAACAAGTTGAAGCGGAGTTTCAATTTCCACCGGTGCCGCGCGGACTTGTCCGATTTCTGCCACGTCGACACATCAGCGCTGCAGCGCTCAGCGCTCAGGCCTCAGGACTGCATCAGCATGGCGAGACGAGCTGCCGCTACTTGCTGCCATGTTCAGCGCAGGGCGCACTCGATGCCAAGGCCAACGGACTAGACGCAAAGGTGGTACGGTACGTATGCCTTCTCTATTGCGAGTTCCACTTATTTGTCTTATTTCGTTCGTGTTATGCAGTGTCGCCTCTCGACTTCAATGCACCTGCATCGACAACCGTGACAGCAGCGCACGCCCTTTCCCCGCCCGTGCATGGTGCCGCGCGCCAACGCTAGCGATTAGCATTGCTCAAACACCTGGTATGTCAACCTCCTCGAACTGTATTCACTAAGTTAACTCGAGCACATTCACACCGGCAGCCGCACATCCAATATCGACAACGCACCCACCGCCCACTGTCTACCGCCCGCCCTTCGTCATCTCCTCCTCCCCCTACCCCTCCCGCGTGTGCGCACGCCCGTACCCGCGCATTTGCACTACGACGTCGTCCCACCTCGCGCCTGCGGCGTAGCTGCTTTGATTTGTGCTCAAGCAGCACGTGCCCGTCAACATCCTGCTGCACCTCCCTGTCGCCCGCGCAGATGCGCTGCGCCGCGACATGGACTGTGTATGCACCGTGCAGATGGATGTCAATGACAGATGCACGGCTTTGCGTACACGTTTGTTGCAGGACTCGTACATCCTGATTTATGTTATCCTGTATCAAGCTACTTCACAATAGAATATACTTTTCTCGAGAAACATTGCGATTGAAGACCACAGATACAATTTGGAGTTCGGCTTTGAATACAATCACAATGAGCTACAGTAGACATACACTGATACTAATTACAATTATACTTGTACAACATTGAGACTACTTAGCATGAAGCTTTCTAACTTACGAAAACTTAGGGACTTAAAGACATTAGTGCCCTTTACCGCCGTTATGCAAAATTAATACGAAATTAATGAGTCTTAAGGATTTTTAAGAATCCGGGGTTTTCCTGATGACCCGCATAGCCGCATCGCGCATCCTATAATCATACCGCTCGATGGCAGTGATACTAGCGGTCTCGATACTCATCCGCTTATTTGTGCTTCGACTTCCTTCTCGCTGCCTGGCGGTGTGCAGCAGGACATCAAGGCTGGCCTCCAGCCTTGGGCACCCTTCCGAAACTTGCAAGACTTTGAGTTCACAGAATTTGCTCTTCATGGTCGCCTTTCTGACGAGCTCATCGACTTGGCTATCAAACGCATGCCTACCTGGATCCCCGGAGGTTCATCGAGAATCACGTTTCGCAATCATGTAGACATGGACCGTTCCCTCGAATCAGCGCGTAAATATGTGGTCGAGGTGCGTTCAACAGCAGTTTCTTCGATTCTTGGAAAGCTCGCTCACATGGATCTAGTTCAAGAAAGGGAGCGTTGAAGCAATATATCGAAACACCCCCTACGAGTTTAAATTCGAGTACCGCGACCCTTGGGACTGGATTCTCAGCATCGTCACGGATGAGACCCTTGCATCTGAGAGCATGTGGTACTCTGTCCGTAAGTATTACTGTGAGAATGGGGTCGAGGATCGGCTTTTCGACGAACCAAACACCGGCGAAGCGTGGTGGGAGGTTGATGTAAGCTACTTTCTTCCCATATTCATCTCAGCAAACCTCACGGCGCAACGTCTGTCACAGGATGCCCTTCCCGACGATGAGGATTATCCCCACTGCTTCCTTCCCCTGCACCTCTGGCTAGACAAAGCAAACATCACAAAACGAGTCAAGAAACACCCAATAGTTCTACGAGCGGTTTGGCTACCTCGACGCATCCGAAATGCTTCCGGAAATGGCGGCGGCATTCTTATCGGTTATATGCCGATCGTATGTACTTTGCCTCCCGATACTCGAATATCATTAATGGTGCGCGGCACAGGTTGCTGATCCAGCAAATCCGTCCGATCGAAATGCGTCTGAAACGCTAGAATTTGCCAATTTCAAGCGCGACGTATATCAGAAAGTCTTGAATGTGGTGTTCGAACGCTTGCGCCGTCGATCACATCATGGCGAGACCGTGCGCTGCGGTGATAAAATCCCTCGAATCCTCCATCCAGGCATCCATATCGAGTCGCTTGACGGAGAAGAGGCCTCGACATTCTGCTGCGTCAGAGCAGCTCTCGCTAACCACCCGTGCCCAAAATGTCTCGTCCATAAATCGAAACTGCACGAGCTGACAACGACATTCGAGCCGCGCACGACAGAGTCGATGCGCGCAGTCTTCAGACGTGCAGCCTTGGCAGGATCGAAGGCAAAGACGGAGAATATCCTCAAGGATCATGGCCTCAACAATGTAGAGGTGCAGTGTGTTGTTTCGCATCGAACTGTACACAACCTCTGACATAGACACTGCTCGCTCACTTAGCATTTTCTTTGGAAGTTCCGATTTTCTGACCCATACGCCGCTTACTGTTACGACACACTACACTCGGACGACATCGGCAAGTGGGGAAAACACCTTTGGCCACTGGTACTGGGTGTCCTTACCGAGAGAGGCTGCTTAGGTCGCTTGGCAAAAAAGTACGTGTTCCTCCACCGCGAGCACTCATACTCTTGCAAGCTCGGTGTTCTGACTCTATTTCAAATGTCCAGTTTCAAGGCTATACCTCGCCTGTCAAATCTCAAAAGCTTTGACAATGTTACGACCATCGAATATACCGACGGACAGGGTTATCTCGATATCTTAAAGGTGCGTCACTTCATATCAGACTACGGCAATTGAGTAACCTTGCATGTACATCTCCGCAACAGGGGATATTACCGTGCATTGTACAGCTGCTTCCGAAGAATTCCCCCCTCGTCCACTGTATCCGTGCTTATGCACGCTATCGCATGATGGTCGGAATGCACTGCATGTCGGAGAGTCGTCTCAAACGACTCGAAGGCTACCTTGCTGCATACGAGCACTGGTGCACGGTATATAGTCCCCATTAGTATGCTGCCTTCCGAAGTTCTTCTGATAGATTATCCTCTACGCTGAACAGATGCTGGGCGATCTGAAAGATTTCGACTTCTTCAAACAGCACGCATCTTCGCATGCCCCACGCGATATACGGGCGCGCGGCTCGACGGACAATTTTTCAACGCGACCCGGTGAGGGCGTTCAGCAGGAAGTCAGGGAAGCGTACGAGGAAACCAATGGCAAGAATGCCGAGTCACAGGTACATGATTGGCCTTTCGAAAGCTGTAAAATGTCCTGAGACACTCGCGGCTCAACAGATGACTCGTCGTGATGCTAACCATGAGGCAATCGCGCGGATCCGTATGGCAGTAGACGACGACAACCGCGCGAGACTGGACGACGCCGAGCTAGACGACGACGTCGAGGCTGACACTCCTGCGCCTCCCGGATCCGATTCCATTAGACACTGGAAACTGGGGTCGCCAGAAAGTCGCCGCACGGACTCGATGTCCCTGGAAGCTTCCAAATTGAAAGCCGCATCCCCGGAATTCAGCTCCTTTCATACGAAACTGAGCAGTTTTCTTGCTCTGCACGTTCCTCAGTACCCTTCCGGGCACCATGGCTCCATAACGGTTCGCTCTGTTCATACTGTGGGATACGTGATGATATATACTGATTAGTCACAGATCCGAGAGTACAAGTGCGTGTATATACACTATCAGTCCCTTGAGGACTGGACCGCGGCACGCGATATCTTGCGGTGCAGTGCGGATTTCCATGGTCGCTCTCGTCGCGACTGTTTTATCGTAAACATGGACTCCCCTCGATTGACTTGCGCACGCCTCCTGGGAATGTACCGCTGCACGCTTCCCTCTGGAGATTTTCAAGACGTTGCCTTCGTTCGCATGTTCCGGCCAAATAGCTGGAGACCGAACACTCTTTGGGACGGATGCTATGTTAGCGACGAGGAGGCTGAACCTACGTTCGTGATGATGCAGTACATGGTGCGAGGGGCCCATATGATCCCTGCTTTCGATTCTCCCAGCGACCGTCGCTTCTATTTAGACGATCTAGCTGACCCAGATATGTTTTTGCGTGCGGGGAATTGATTGGCGGTCTAAACTTCTGTCCGTCTTCAGCGTAGAGTGCTCAGTTCAAATTCGATAAAAAGCGCAATTTATTATTTTTTAATACATCTCATACGTCCTGACGAGGCCTTGTCAGGCCTGATCATCCTGATGCGTGAACATTGCCAGGCCTGATAATGCGGCAAGGTTGTGTCATGCCTGATCAGGCGAATCCTGTTTTTCCGACAAGACGACATAGATCATGGCCACTGGTCCACCCAATGTGCCACTATGTTACTTATTGGAACCCGACGAAGCATGTATCTGCTTCATCACCAGCCGCACTTGTTGAGACATGAAATCTCTCTCTTCTTTGTCTATATCGACAGCTATTTGCATGTCGATACTTAGACTGCTTTCCGTTCCCTTTCGCTTTTGTTTTTCTGTTTACATTTCGAAGCGATCAGACAGTTACAGTACTCGAAAGTGTTGGTTGCGCGCTCAGAGCTGCCTTTTGTGGCCGTTTTCAATGAAATCCGTCAGGGCAATCTGTTTGGTTGGCTCCACTCGTAAACAGAAAGCGAAAGCGAACGGGAAAGCAAAGTGGTCTATCCACATGCGAAGGGAGCAAGCAGCTGGAAGAAGACCTTTGCCGTCCGGAGCGAACACTCCAGCTCGATGTGTGTACCTGTACGCAGCACAGGGATCTTGACTGCCCACAGCTTCCCTTCAGAATATAAAGCATCCAAAGCTGCTGTCTGAGCGGACGAGGGTGTGTCGGCAATCACCCCTAGGGTATCCTTGTACACGGCCGACTTCACCTGGTGCGAGCATAAGTACGATCAAACCCGCAAACCAGCCGAAACCACTTGTCAAATTGAATCGACGCACTTCGGGAGTGAATCCAACAAACTCGTCGGCAGAAACCTGCTCTAGATTCGCGTGCGACACGGTGTACGTCCCGAGATAAAATGTCTGTCTTCCGATGGTCATTATGAGTTCGTACGCCTTCTGTGTGGGGAGAGTCCGGTTTCGATGCCCAGGAGTTGGAGGGAAACGATGCTCGTCGGTAGTGTACTTGAAGTAAGGCTTTATCAAACACCCTCTGCCTATGTGACCACGATCGAATACGATTTCATCGCCGATTGAAAGCAGGGGACATCTAGATCATGCTGAAGTTATGAGTGGTTACTCGGTGACTGCCGATTTCGAGAGCTCACTCACTTTTCCCGCCCAAATTGATCAAGTCTAGCCCGAGTTATCCGGCCCAAGGGCACTCTGAGTTGCTGATGTTATTCGGGGAATGATAATATGAGACCCAACCATTACTGACTGTTGTGCCATCGTTTCTAGCTCACGTTGAGTAAGGCGTTTGTCCGTGCGAACAGCCTGTATCGCCACGTGAGGGGCTATCACCATTTTGTCACCAAGAATTTTGGGACGCGCGCTGCCGCTGTTTATTGGAGTTGCTGAATTCCTGTCGAACCGTTAGCGCCACATTCTGAGCGATCGAAACAGCGGGAGCATACGGTTGGGCAGCCATATCGGCCTGCGAGGTTGGGACTGCAGGAACGAGCGATTTAGTGGCGATCGACGTTTTGTAGCTCTGTGGTGGGGGTGGGGGAGCTCAAGTAGAAAGCGAAGGGTTCCTCTAGATAGCTGTACTGCGGTCACACGAGGCAGGCTCCAACGTGCCAGCCCATAACAAGTGGGTGAGCGCTAGAATACGGCTATACGGCATAACGTTAGCTCGTTATGAATAGGACACTGCGGAATAGAGACGCGTACCGTAACAGTATCGTGAATGACGCCCGAGCATAGTACATGACCTGAGAAACTCACATTGTCCAAAATATTGGCGCCCGGGCGACGTAACTGGCTGACTGACATCGGAGCGATGAAAAATCAGATCACAACAACGCATTCAGTCCTGATTAACATCAAAAAAATCCACTCGTTACAGCCCGAAGTCCGTCTATGGAGTAGTCTTTAAAGGTTCCCCTTAACAGCAGCGTCGACGCTCTGCGCGAAGTACTCGATGTTGCCAGAGTTCAGACCTGCCATGGAGATACGTCCGTCGGCAGTCATGTAGACGTGCGCCTTCTCAGCAAGAGCTTTCGCCTGCGGTGTCGTGAGACCGGTGAAGCTATGTCATATTTTTCAGTAATTTGCACGACAGACCAACGTGCGGGGAACCGACCTGAACATGCCGATTTGGCTCTTGATGTGTCCCCACTCGCCAGGGGTCTTCAGGTCGTTGGTGAGAAGCTCGTACAGGCGCGTGCGCATGCTAATGATGCGGTCTGCCATGCCCTTCACTTCGGTCTCCCACTGGCCGTACAGCTCCTCATTCCCGAGGATCGTGCTGGCGATGCGCGCGCCGTGCAGAGGGGGGTTCGAGTACAGCGGGCGGATGACGATCTTGAGCTGGCTGTCCACGCGCGCCTTCTCCTCTGGGTCCGCCGCGGTCAGGGAGAACGCACCAACGCGCTCACCGTAGAGCCCCATGTTCTTCGCAAACGACTGCGCGAGCGCGATCTGGTGCCCCTGCGAGACGAAGTGCCGCACTGCGAACGCGTCGCGCGAGGTCGAGCCAGAGGCGAAACCCTGGTAAGCCATGTCGAAGAAGGGGAAGAGCTTCTTCTCCTTAACGATGTCGGAGATCCTCGCCCATTGCTCCGGTGTCGGGTCGATACCAGTAGGGTTGTGAGCGCAGGCATGGAGCAGGACAACAGAGTGCTCGGGTGCAGCCTACGAGAGGGTATTAGCATAAGTGTAGACTACAGTATCATTATGAACAGTGTATTTACCTTGAGGTCGGCCTCGAGGCCTGCGAAATCGAGCCCTACAGTCTTCTTGTCGAAATACCGGTAGCCGCGCACTTCGAAACCGGAGTCACGGAAAATGGGCGTGTGGTTTCCCCACGACGGCACAGGGAGGTAGATAATTTTCGAGTGAGGGTAGTGGCGGGCGAGGAACGCACCGCCGATGCGCAGAGCACCAGTGCCCGAGATAGACTGGGTCACGGAGACAGATTTGGCGGCGAGAGGCGCGCTCTCAGCGCCGTACGCGAGCTTTGCCGCGCGCGCCGTGAACTCCGGAAGACCAGTTATGGGCAGGTATTCCTTGTCGGGGTTCGACGAGGCCACGAGCTCTTCCGCCTGACTTGTATGTTAGCAAGCGTGGGTGTCCACAAAAACAGACATAGACGCACCTTCTTGACACTACCCAGAACGTATGGCTTCCCGTTCTCATCACGGTACGCGCCAACACCAAGGTTGATCTTGCGTGGGTCCTTGTCGGCTTTGAAAGCCTCACTGACACCTATGCCGTTGTTAATTTCTGACGAAACTCACGACATAAAAATACCCCGAAAATTCACTGACCGAGAATGGGGTCGGGGGGTCCAGCGGGAACGGCCGACCACGTCGACAGCGCTGCCGCGCGTGTCTGGAGGCGCATGGCCGTCGAGAGCGAAGAACGGGAGATGGCCAGCATTTTGGGGGATATAGATAGGTCTGTAGCGGGAGTACAGCGAGAAACAGAGAAAGAAATACAGAAACGAAAGACCGCACTGAAGCCGCAGGTGTTTTGGCAGGAGGAAACCGGGGCGAGCAAGACGGAGTCATTCGGGCCAGGCCATCAGCCACTTGATTCTCGACGACGAGGCTCGACCGCAAACGCTCCTTGCTCTCGACAACAACGCGCTCGTCGGTCGACTTTTCACGTACCGGGCCATTGCTAGGCGAAACTCGCGAGAGCAGTCTGGACGCACTTACACCTGTGACTCCCATATGATGGGTGTTGTTAGACCTGTTATCGTGGGGGTCTCGCACGGCTAAGTCGGCTCAAATTTGCTGATCTACCGCCTCCTTCAATAAATGCTCGTTATCGATCACCTGGCACTTGTTAGATTCCCATGAAGTACCACTGTTAGATAGTCTTAGAGCACGTAGCATTCACGCGCCGATCGACAAGGCGCCTAGAGTGTGCGCCGTGGCGTCGCCGTCGCCAAACACGCGAGCTCGCTGTTCCCCACGACGAGCACGCGTTTTTGCTCAGTTTTTCGATTCCCGCCGCCGTACTTATGTGGTTGGAGCTCAATTACTCCGGGGGCTGTTCTTAGAGATAATATACTTTGTTATTAAGTAGAACAATACACAGTGTGCTAATGAGGTCCCGACGATTCGTCGCTAGACGAGTCTGAGTCCACGATAGCTGCGCTTTTGGGAGCCTTCTGCACCCTTCCCTTGCCCTTAGACGCCCTCGCCGTGCCTCCATTGGTCTTTCTCGCCCTCTTCGCCGATCCCTGAGGCTCAGCTTCAGTGTCTTCAGGACCGAGCGCTGACGCCGACGTGCTCTTCCTCTTGGTACCCTTGTCCGATCGTTGCTTCCGTGGCGGCTTCTCGATGGTCTCGCCCCGGTCACGGCGTTCCTCCAGGTCGGCGAGATGCGAGGCAAGCTGACCCTTCGTCATCTTCTCCCAACGGCAGGCGCCAGATTTCCAGGCATCTCGTAGTTTCCGGATGTCACCAACGGCGCCGATGGTAGAAGGGCTGGCGAATTTGACGTCCTTTGGCCATCCTATGATCCGAACGCTGAATTTTTCGACGATGTCCTTTTCGTAGTTGCGGTAGCACATAAGTATAGTTCGGATGTGCGTAGTAGACTCTGCACACGACTAGGATTAAGTAATGCATGTCCGTAGAAAACATAAGGAATAACTCACTGAGTGCTGTCAGGATCATGCGCGTACATTGCCTGCGCACGTTTGCTAGGTTGTCGCGCTCGACAATATCTATTGCACCGTTACCGCGATTAGAGACAGGGCAGTGAACGAGGCTTGACGGACTCACTCTGGTTAAGGGCACATGCCCACTGCTCGTACTGCCGAACGATCGTGTCGGGGTCCATCTTCAAAACATCCTCCCAGAAATCCATTGAGTTGTGCGTGCCATAGTACGTTGCCTGGGCAGTGTCGTTGACGTGGCCTCTGGTCAAGAAGAAGCAAGCATATGCCCCTGTACGACTTGCCAGATTGTCGAGCTACATTGTGTCGAATGCGTACACATCAGCATTTGTATAAGTGATATACCTATGCCAAAGGATGCTCACCAGCTTGATTATCGCTTCGACGGTGGCCAGTACATCGCGAGCTGCAGCGGCGTTGTTAGCGCGTAATCCGGTGAACTTCGTCTCGCGATGCTCTTGAAGCTTCTCAAGATAATGCTGTTTCTCCGCCTTAGTCAGGTTTTTCATGTCGGGATCGTTGGCGACAAGGTCTGTTAGCTCGGCGAGGCTACGGCGACTGCCCATGGGTAGATCTAATGATAGTCAATGGCCTGTGATAGAAGATAGAATGACCTCGTACCCGCATTCACTTCTTCGGCCTTGGCGTGGATGAGCGCGTTTTTCAATGTCACTTTGCGAGTGCTCTTCGTGCGCGTATGAATCCCGATGAGTTCCTCCACCTCCTTGGGACGCATGTCAAACCTCGTCGCAATCTCCTCGACCCTGGCCTCCATATCCTTGACAACTTCGCGGACCGCATCGTTCAGTCCTTGCGTCCTCGCCGCACGTTGCTCGCGCGCGATGTCCTGCGAGGCTTTCTGTGCGTCTGTAGGACGTCCGCGTCCAGGCCGAATAGCGAGGATAGGTCGGCCGGGGTTGCGATCCTTCCAAGATGATTCATTGGCCATGTCGTCAGCTGGAGCCTTGCGCGATGAGCCCACGACTTGCGATTGCACATCGATTAGCTGTGAGTCTGAGATTGCTGATGGTACGTGGATATCGGGGGTGTGCACCGGTGGCGATGGTTCAGAATTGTAATGCAGGTTTACATCGCCAACTGAAGCAGTCGGAATGGATGTG
The DNA here is from genome assembly GCA_000827205.1 of Plicaturopsis crispa FD-325 SS-3. Taxonomy (NCBI): domain Eukaryota; kingdom Fungi; phylum Basidiomycota; class Agaricomycetes; order Amylocorticiales; family Amylocorticiaceae; genus Plicatura; species Plicatura crispa. Next base: position 449,612 of record KN832555.1, read on the forward strand.
AGACCGTCAAAGAGGACAGGGTTGGTGTGGGTAGACTGCGCTCTGGGGTCCGTCTGGTCATCGTATAGATTATCGAGGTCTAGTGGATCAGCAGGATGGAGAAGCTGGTATAGCGGATCTGGGTGGTAGAGCGGAGCATTGAGATCAACTGCGCTGGGTATGTTGAATGAAAAACTGTCATATTCCAGTCCGCCGTGAGGATCACTAGAGCCTGGTGGGAGGGGTGGTAAAAAGTTGAGGCTGTCCAGGAAGCTCCCCGTAAAATTTGGTTGATCGTCCATGCGCGAAGAGTGGGGGTGGAAGGGTGGTGTGCTTTGCGGGCAGGAAAAAGCTGCAGTGGTGCGCCACATTGACCGTCGACATCACGTGCGATTTGTCGCGTTGAACTTGGGCGGTAACTTTCAGTAAATTGACGCTGGCATATGCACCGTATCAGACTCACCTCACACATAGCACAGGTAGATGGGTGGTGCGTAACAGTGCCACGTACTTGCAGATAAATCGCCAAGCGTCAAACCTGCAATAATGAGTTTATATTGTCAGTGTGGTGTTGCAGAGCTAGATAGCCGGCGACGCACCTTCATATCTCGAATTATAATAGTCGTTTGAGCGTATGAATGCCTGCATTCGAAGCCCTGCCATGAGTACGGTCAAAGAGCGCTGTGCTCTGCAAGGCAACGTTGCGAGACCTACCGAGCCAGGCTGTCACTGCTGCAGATGGCGGGTGACTCGGACATAGATTCTGTACAGATGATGAGTATTTGAATTGCGCCTACCACGGCTGAGATATGCTAGTAGTTACCCACAAAATTTGCAGCGACTCGCCGTGAGCCTGAGATTCCGTGTGGGCATGTTTTGTTGTGGAGAAATACCTGCCACTGTCCAGTGGCGCAACTTGTCGTCTGTCGCGGGTGGTAGAGAATCTCGGGTAGAGTACTGCAAGGGTTTAGAATCACACAGCTGAGAATTCGAGAGCCTCGAGGCATCAGCATGGGCGATCCCTCGCAAGCATTTGTGGATCCTAATCATAACACTTTCCTAGTTTGGACGTTGATTTGTTTCCGCGTCGGAGTTGGAAAGTTCAGCTCAGCAGACGGAACCTTCTCCTCAGTGAACACTCGAAGTCATCTCCTCCCTCTCTTTTCCTTCTCCACATACTACCCCACGCTGGTTCGCACCGTGCTGCTCAACATGCGCATTGTCCCGAAAGTAGTGAAAGGTCAGCAATATTTTTTATTGAACTCTCGAGAGAAGCTGTAGGCTGCCTGGACAATATTTCGCTGCTTCATTCCTGGACCTGCGGGTGGACTCCAGCGCTGACTCCAGCTTCTCTCTCTCTCCGTTCTTGTCCACGGAATTGCTGCTGACCGAATCTCTGTATTTTTGGGTTTTAGAAGTTGTATGCGACGTTCTCGGTAAGCTTCAACATCTGTACGCAGGATGCAGGCGCTGACGCGTTTTTCCTCACAGTGTACGCGACAGAACCGTCGTTCAGGCGTGTAAGTTACTCTCCATGTTTGGGAAACACATATACTGACGATTTCTTCACGTAGACGCGCACGGGAAAGAAGTTCTCGCCGTGGGCCACGCCGGTCACTGCAGCCAGCGGCGCGAACTTTGACTTCGACCGCCTACTTTACGACGCCGTCCAAGCAGAGCGCAGTCTCAAGGATGACGAATGCGAGGGCCAAGAACTTGACTATGCAATTGATTGCAACTCGCCCGCGCCCGCGCTGCCTGTCAAGTACTTGCACACCCACACGCCGTCCCCATCATCACTGGACCTAGATACACCGGCTCCATGCCAGCAAGCATCAACCAGCAAAGATGCACCACAAAATTCGCTCCAATTTGCCACGCAAGTCTTCCATCCACGAAACCGAGAATACCCCGATGGCGAGTTCGAAAAGGCCCATCGCAAGGATGCGCACAACAGGCGTCGCGCTGAACGACGTCAACGCCAGCGCGAGAGCGCGCCATACGGCGAGTACAATTTGCGCCCGTCAGTCATCAACAAATATGTCCGGCCGGCTGTCGCGCTCAAAACTACACTCGACACCCCGAATCTTCCCCATACGATCAACGCGTACACCGGTGGCAGGGACACGGGCGCTCCGCGTAAGGTTTACACCCTTGAGGAGCTTTTGAAGCTGGGGTTCAAGTACGAGTCTTGGAGTGGCAAGTAGGTCTACAGTTATGTGTACTTCGCGATTCTAACTGACATCCTTCTAGCGACTCTAGGCCAATTACTGATGATCGTGGTAAGGTCATCGGTGCTCTTTGCTGCCAACCAGAGGATGCGGACTGGCACGAAGGCGCCGCTGATGCAATTGACAACGCGCGCTCAAGGATGCGATTCCCGAAAAAGGATTCGAATCACCGTCGCGGGGCCTTCTGCGCACAGGCGGTGGGATCGTCTTTTGGCGGTGGACAGAAGGTTTGTTTATGCCGTACCGTGTCTTCAGTCAACGCCTCACTCCCTCCTCAGATGCCTGGGAATCTTGTCAACACCGCCGTCAATGCTGCCGTCCTTGCCAGTCTACTAAGCAATGTTTATATCATCCGCATAGCCGGCTTTGCATCTGGTAGGTCTTCGACATGTTACGCTTTGTTACCGTGGCCCCTGACACCTCAGTTCTAGCTGCGTTCGCAACCTGGGCCCCGAACCTATATGCCTACTACGTTGATCACCTCAGGCCCCTCCACACTACGTATCCGCGCCTTAAGCGCAACTTCGCCAACAGTGTCTTCGCTGCAGCCACCTTCAACTTTGGTCCAGTCACCTGCACCTACCCGCACCGCGACCCAGGAAACCTTCCGTTCGGGTGGTGCGCAATTACAGCCTTAGGCAAGTTTGATCCGACGCGCGGGGGCCATCTTGTACTCTGGGACATGCGCCTTATCATCGAGTTCCCGCCCGGTGCTACCATCCTGATCCCTTCCGCAACCATACGACACTCCAATGTGGCAATACAGAAGGGCGAGACTCGCTTCTCGTTTACGCAGTATACAGCTGGCGGCCTCTTTCGCTGGGTGGATCAGGGATTTCAACCGAGCTCCTCATTTATGGCAGGGCTTTCGAGTCATGAGGTCAAGGAGGAGAAGGATCGCGCAAAGATCCAGGAGCGGTGGCACATGGGAGTAAACCTTTTTTCTAACCTCGCCTCTCTGCAGCAGCCTCCTAACTTTGACGCAGTTTAGCTATCTTGCCTATGTTATACACTTACAGAGTCAATGACCGTTAGTTTCTTGGCACTCTCAGTCTATTTTCTATGCTCACCGTGTGTTCACCATACGTTCGCCAAATGTTCACTATGAATTCGCCATACGTTCGCTATGCGTTCGCCATATGTTCGCTATGAGTTCGCTATGTGTTCACCATGAGTTCGCCATACGTTCGCTATGTGTTCACTAGGTTTTTTGACGGTGCACTGAACTCATTTCTGCCTTGCGCTGTCTAGTATCATTGCGACCACTGGCAGCACCACAAAACTTAGATGGGGAAAGGACAAGGGCACAAACGGACGTCCGAAAGTGCGAGATTGGCAACCAACCGCTGGATGAATAAAGCTGGGTAATATGTCGATTCCATTCACTGTTCTGTAGCATCTTTACTCATCCAGTTCTGTAACTTCTAGGGTCCGCGAAAAGCAAAATGAGAAAGCCCGTTTACGCGTAGCGAAAAATCGTGCACGGTAAGTCCTGAATCACATATAGAATACACAATGTGCTGATAGATAACATGTATAATAGGAACAAAGCTGCGGCGTCAGTGGGCATGTCTGACCTGCAGTCCGCCGGTACTTCAAAAAGCACCAGTGGACGGGTTGCATCGTCATCTGCCATTATCCCACCCGTTTCTCTACGCCAGTACCGACGTTCCGCCAGTCTTGATGATATCAATGGCAGTCAATCCTCGGACGGTCAGTCGGACGAAGGCCGCAACCCTTTCGACGAGGGCTCGGACGGTCTTGTTACACTCGAAGAGCCGGATGATATCGCGCACAACCTACGACGCTGCCGCCTTGAGATGATGAATTGGCAGTGTAATTGGGGGAGTGATGTCACCTACTGGGAGAAGCATTTCTCGGAGCTACTTGAGGAGGCACGCCAGCTCGGGGACTCGGAGATCAGTGATGGTGTGGTCAATTTCTTCCAGGAGTTCGAAGCTCACGTTCAGGAGGGAAAGGACATTCTGGAGGACTTGAAGCATGTCGCTGTGTGTACGTGCGATTCCACGCCTGATGAGATCCGTGACCTTTTTTTCCAAGGCTTCGAGATGGTCATGGCGGTGTGCTCAGAAGTGAAGTTTTTCGAGACGAAGCTTTCTCAATACGCGCCCGCTATACCGTTGTCAAAGGTCACTGATTATAGATCGTACGGGAACTCTAGCACGTAGTTGTACCAAGGCTGATTACCAGTATATACAAGTACTTAAAACAGGACAGGCCAAAATATTGACATAGCTCTGCTGAACTTGTCGCCGCCACACGATAACATCAATAACCAGTGTCCCTTGGTCGTCGTGTCTTCCTCTTGCCTTCAGCTATGGCCAAGGGTCACGGTCGTGTCAGAAACCGTACCAATCTTTCAACTAGAAAGGTCCGGCATCCAGGGCCATCTCGCGATGCATCAGGCTGTAGTATACCTCTCACGCACGAGGTCTTGGGACCCACAGCGCTTGCGAAACGGGCAAAGGACATGCACGAAAAACGGAAGATAAGATTACAGGGTGAGTATTTCAATGCTGCTTGGTACATGTAGACCATCCTTACAGTATATTCATCTGTAGAGATGACTGTCGACGAACGGCGTGCACTCGAGGCACTCCGAGAGCTTCCCATCGCAAACGACGACAATCGTGATCACACTTTCGAGGACGTCAACATCGAAGATATACTTGATGGCTCCGAACCGTTGAATATCAGCCATGCTGGCGGGGAGTTCATAGCCCTTACCGAAGAACTCAACAGTGAATTATGGAAAAAGTAAGCCCGAGCCCCAAGTCGACTTGACTGACTGTAACTAACTATGTGAAAGTCAGTACCGTCGGATACCTAGGCAAATTGACTACCGGACGCGGCGAGATCGACAAGAGCGCCGGGATCGTGCATTCAACAGGCAGATGGATGCTCTCGTAGACGCCTATCTGGTCTGGAGCTTAGACCGAGCTGAAAATCACGACGCGGGATTTTTCACGAGGTTAGCTGATTGGACTCGTGATGCCAGTGCAGATTCAGGATGCACTGAGGTCACAGTTGTTGACATATTCAGTGCATATGTTTTTTTCCTCTATATTGAGCAGCGTACTGAATGCCAGCGTTTGTTTGTAGCTGTCAAAAAAATATCTCTCCCCATCCTCCCCACTGATCGATACGTCGCATCAGCATTCGTGAGGCAAGGTGTCATGCCTTGCTCTCCTATCGCTCCTACTGTGGGGATCACAACAGATGCTCTCGAGCTCTATCGTGTAGCCCATCTGCGTAATCCTCACTTTTCTATCCAGGCCTTTGTGAAGACTCTCTGTGACCTCCATACCGTACGAGGATCTTCTGTTACTTGCCGAACACTGTGTCCTAATGTATTCTGCAGGTTCCATTCCGCCGACATCTATCTCGGCAGTTTTCGATCGCCTTCGACCTCTACCTTGCCATCCGAGCGGATGTTGACAAAGCCGTGCATGCCGCATTACATCGCAGTTCACCCGATTGGCGTCTAAAGCATGCCTGTCCTGCGTGCATGTACAAGCTCAAGGACGAGGACCCGCTGCTTTTCAGTATGCTATACACGCAGGACGGCAACGACTCTTTGCGGCGCGTAGTCAAACGCTCACCATCGGACGAGGATGGAAAGCTTGGTCCATCATCCGAGCTCCCGACCGCGCGGCAAGTGAAAGGTGATCGCTATCTTTCACGCGAATACGTCAACAAGTGGGCCAATAGAGAGCTACAAAATGCTACGGCTGTGGCAGATGATTTGGACAAAGTAAGTGGCAGCTGCATCAAGTATTTACTATGCCCAGTCGCTCATTGACTTACCATGGCAGGACCCCGACTCCGATACCCCATGCGGAGGTCGCTGGAAGAATATGAACCAGGCCATTCTCGATAGAATGTGGGGTGTTTTTGATGAAACCGGCATATTTTTGGCGCTCTGCCGGCACGGCTTTTCCCTGCTTATTGCAGACATGGTGCGGAGCGGAGAACTGTAAGCTTTCCACACAATATCCAATGCTCGATGTTGACCAGTTTAACAAGTGCGAAATACCCTCTCGCTATCACCGAAAAACTCCTCGATGCATTCGGTGACAGGCTTGGAGGTGGCTACGACATCGGTTGCAAATTTAAGACCACGCTCAACAACAGCTCCCTTGGGGCTCGTGCCCGCTTACTTCATCACACGAGTCTGGTGGGTGCGTTCCATGGGCACGCTCACCAGCGGTTGTGCCAGCTCTCGCACCTTGCTACATATGTCAAGGGATTGGGCCTCGAAGACCTCGAAGGATGTGAACGGGCCTTCTCCCAGTCAAATGCTCTTGCCCCCGCTATCCGATACGCCAGTGTCTTCCATCGGCAGCAGGCCATTGCAACGTATTTCGAGCACCATGACAATTTCGAAATCTACGCAAATCTCAGTGAGCGCAACCCTATAGCGTCTATCCGGCATGATATCTAACTGTATTTGTTCGTGATTACCACAGCTACGTTTCTGTTCAATAACTACAAGCAAGCTCTCGACATCCTATCTGATGGTGAAGTCGCCCTCCCCCTTGCTATGGCGAACCTGAATATAACCGACCGTCAAGTTTTCGAGCTCTGGCTAGCCGAAGAGAAAGAATATCTGGTTGGCCTGCAAAAGGAACCAGAGGAGGAGACACTACAGATGGAGTATTGGCAAAAACTTGTCAATCTGCGCGGGAGCGAGTGAGTTCGACTTATGCTTTCCGAGTGAACTTGCCCATGGATACTCACATCTATGTCTCTGGTAGGAAGGACCTAGCAAGTGCAACGCCTGCTGTCTGGGATATAACAACACCCGGGACCCATGCACAGGACCACAGGGATACCACTCGTGCTACCGAGACAACACGCCGCCATGCTGTTGAAAACTACGAGAAGGACTTAAAGGCGGTGCAGGTCCTCGAACTGAGGCTCGATATCCAAGCACGCTGGATGCCAACAGATCTCGAGTGGCAGAATGCAGGCCGGCTCGTGGCGATGCGCAAATATCAGCGCGCGCTGGACACGCTCGAGGGCCTGATCGTCGCGCGGATGTTTGAGCTGACAAAAATGAACAGATCACAAACTGGTGAGTGGCGCAAGATCACGAACCACAGACACTCACCACTCCATCCTTCTAGGCTACGCGCTGCGGAAGCACATTGGTAAGGCACTCCAAGCACGGTCCTCGGCCATCCGCACTGCACTAGAGAAGTACAATGCATCCGCCGCATCCCTCTCTCCACCTCGTCGTACGCTTGAGTGGAAGGAGGTAGTCGAGTACGCCTTCCTAGCGGACTTTGACCTCCTTCGCGACACTCGCCAGGACATCTCGCAACGGCCGTGGGCAACACCAGCTGGACGATTGGCCATGGACATGCACTTCAAGATGCACCGTGCCGAAGAAGAAATTCAGCGCCTTAACATCGAGATCCGCCGGGTTGCCACATACCTTCGTGACGAGACCAGTTATCTTCATGCATGCGAGGAGCAGGTGCGCCCTTCGAATGCGGCCCTCGCTTACCAGATATCCGTGCATCGTCTACAACGCGGCCGCTTCAACTCCCAGCATGTCCGACGACTCCAGGATATTGCCAAGCTACGTGGGTTCAATGGCACCATCTCCCCTGGCCACAGCGATGCTACAGGTCTCGGCGAAAGTGCGAGCCGACCACTGTCAGTACCCACACCGATGCCCGCGTCCCCGATGACTCTTGACCCTCCGGAGGACATTGCAGGCGCCTCACGCCCTGGGAACAGTACTGGAGCTTTCACGACCGACGATGCTTCCCCAGACGAGGAGCAGTATGTAACAGACACTCTGGAGGAATTGGAGAGGGACGAAGACGAGGATTCATCAGTCGAAGAGGTATCTCAAGCGCTGTACACCATCTTACATGTATCGGGTGACGAGTAGCTGTATGCACGCTACTAGTATAGCATTAGCTTCAAAATCGAACTCAACAATGTAAATACGGCGGTGTTAATCGCAAAACTGAGCAAAAACGCGTGCTCGTCGTGGCAAACAGCGAGCTCGCATGTTTGGCAACGGCGACGGCATGCGCCACGTGGATTTTGCAGCGCTTACACGTCATGCACTCTAAAGCTATCTAACAGTGCGATTTCACGGAAAATTCACGAGTGCCAGGCCAGCGATAATGGGCATTTAATGAAGGAGGCGGTAGATCAGCAAATCTGAGCCGACTTAGCCGTGCGAGACCCACACGATAACAGGTCTAACAACACCCATCATATGGGAGTCACAGGTGCGCACTTATGTATACGACGCGTTTCCCGACGAAGAATGGTGCCAAGTGCCGCCAAGACTACCATGTCACATCCTTCACCGCGCGTTCTTTGCTACTGAACGCTCTAGCGTCGAGCCCTATACAGCCGGGGTGTAGTAGTTGCGACGTAGGCCAACTATGTGTGTTCTTTCAAAATATCAGACAACCCAGCACTGCGTCGCGATATCCGACTCCTTCACAAGAGCCTGCCAGTGCATCCACCTCCATTCTGATATCATGGCCCAGCTTTGTACGGCGCTCAGACCTAAACAGACGGTGAGCAAACCTGGTCAGGAGTCCGTCACCGCAAGCAGTGCACCTAGCTGCTCAGCTCTCAAGGCTCGATCCTGGCTCGATCGACTGACTTCCAGATAGTCTGTTCGAATTTCTACTGGGAACTCATATGCTGTACTCGAAAGGCATCGACATCCGAGACGTCGGTTGAACATCGACACGACCAACCAACGACCAACGTACGTGCTCCTTGATTCGTACGGCATTTCCAAAGGCTTGTGCAAGCACAACGCTTCCGAATTTCAATACAAGCCCTCACGATACGGAGCGCTAAGCACAGGATGCACCCACACAAGTAAGCACTGCAAAGTCCTCCGAAAGTTCTATACATCCCAGAACACAATTGCACATTGTAAGTACACGGAGACATAAAAATGGTATGGAGAAGGTGAAGGTATAATCAGTAAACGAGCCCGGCACAGCACAAGCTGAACTTTCGATTGAGCAAAGGACAACAACACATGAAGTAAAAGATACTGAGCTAGCGAGACCGATCGACATGTCAGACTGAGAAAGTCCACCAGAGCACAGGGAGCACGGAACCACTTATCAAAGCTGCGAGATAAAGTGTACCAATAACACGGGTCGGTGCGGAGTTAACGGGCACAAATCCAGAGTTATCGACTGGTGAACCGCTCATAACGGCAGTAGTCGTTGACAACGATGTGACACTAAACAATGGGTGAGTACTTTTCCGTGAAGCAGGGAATCGGGACATACGTCTTTGTCGTCACGCCTCCAGGCGCCGTGGACGTTATGGTCTCCATAGACTCGACGACGACGGTGATCGACACAGGCGGCAGTGTCATCGTGTTCGTTGCAGTGGCGGTGACAGTCAGCACGGAGGGCACTGCTAACGGGGGGATGGAGTACAGTGGCCACGGGAGCACGCCTGAGTTAATGGTCACAGTCATAAGGCCCGGGACGGTCGTTGCCGCCATCCCGGTGCCCGTTACGACAGTGAGAAAACCAGATGACTGCCCTGCAGAGCCGGGGAGGAAGGGGCTCTGCGCAGCGGGCGACGAGTCCTGTGGCTGGTCCTGGATGGCGTTGACATTGTCCCCGCACGCACCGGACGGATTTGCATTGTTGATCTGTACGGGGACTGGGGAGATAGTGAAGAATGCATTGTTATTGATGTGTGACGCCTCGTAGAATGTTAGCTAGACACATAATGAGTCTGATGCTGTGGACGTGATCAGCGCGCGCGAAAACATACGTTGTATTTTCCAGCAGGTACGCAAGTGGGAATGGCGAAATTTAAGTGCTTGACAGTGCTTCCAGGCTCCTGCATGAGGAGGCCTGTGCCGGAGGAGACGGTCATATTTAATTGGGTCTGTGAGGACACGAGGTATATCTCGAGGCTATCGTAGCGCGTCGCGAGACCCGACCCAGGCACTGCAGCGTTTTGCGGAAGCTTGCCGTCCCCAGATATCTACGCAGCCTTGTAAAGATTAGCCTCAAAAGCCAAAGGTAGCAGGGTCCTCACGTCGATGGCGATAGGCATGTTTGAACCAGCTGAGAACGAGCTGGTTGCGCGTGTGAGCTTCGTTAACAGTGAATCTTCTGACGGACGTACCTGCTAGGATTTGGCGCGTCGACGATAGCCAGACCATTCGTGAATGTTTGACCATTGACCAGAACCTGCGCTGTGACGCCGCATATCGCAGATAGAACAGACAGCAATGTCACAAGAAATTGAAGAAAGTAGTAGGGCCGGCCGCGGAAGAGGGGGATTCTATGCCGCCCGTGGTGAGCCTGCACCTGGAGCATTGGAGACACCGTCAACGAGAGTCTCTGCGCCGCCTGTGCGACTGTCAGAAAAGAAACGAGCGACACAGACTGAGAGAGCTTTGCCGTGTGGGCGTTGAGTATAGAGAAGCAATTTACCGAGCAGCCCGTGAAAGAGACCGACCCCGCGTCGGCGTCGCGACAAAATTGATCGGACTCACGATACCCACGAGATCTGCTATTTCATTTCATGGCTGCCCTTACCACCACAACCACATCCGAGTCAGAGTCCTCGACGTCCAGCAAAAAACCGCTGTATGAGAACAGCACGCAGTTCAGAAACTGGAGGTTCTCGCCAGAACAGCTTGCCCACACCCGCGCTACATTGAACGTGGCAGCCGTCGCCGTCATTCGCAACACTTTTGAGGCCGACGAGGTGCGCAATCTACATCAGTCTGGTACATATGGCATGCTGACGGTCGCGCGATGCAGCCAGGATCATCCGCAAATGTATCATTCATTGGCGCAGACGAGGAGCACCTCCTCGTGAAACTGTACGCGGGCAAAATTACCCAACTATGCGGGCACTTTCGCTTCCCGGAGGAGGTCGAAGCGACTGCAGTTAGCTATCTGAAGCGGTTCTACTTGAAGAACACAGTGATGGATTGGCACCCGAAGAATGTCATGTGCGTTTCATGATGTCTCGCGTCTCCCTCTGATTTACTCCCTGCACGTTCAGGCTAACAGCGCTGTTCCTGGCGACCAAAACAACGAACAACCCAATATCACTGGAGGCGTACACGTCCAATATCCCAAAAACATCACCGTCCGATGTCCTCGACTTAGAATTCCTGGTCGCGCAAAGTCTCGGTTTTGAATTTGCCGTATGGCACGCGCACAGAGCGCTATGGGGCATATGGCTCGACCTTCAGGTGCGGTGGCGTACCTGATTCTATCTGCCGACATTTAATTATAGCGACCAGAGCATTCCCGTGGCTGTGGAGGATCGGCCACAAGAAATCTACACTACAGCATTGAACCAGCTTCGCGCGTCCCGGCTCACAGACGCCGAGTTGATCTACACGCCGTCCCAAATCGCCCTCGCATGCCTCTCTCTTGCCTCCCCGTCTCTAGCGTCGCAATGGATCGCCTTCAAGTTACCGTCGCCCAGTAGCTCGAGCACTCTTGAAGCCACGGTAGATGCGATAAAAAATATGATATCGACCTCTGGACACGTACCGGACGTCGAGAGTGTACGGGAGGTCGATCGGCGTCTAAAATTGTGCAAGAACCCGGAGAAGGTGGTGGGCAGCAAGGCATACCTAGCGCGGCGTGCTGCAGAGGAGAAGCAGGCGGAGGAGAAAAGGAATCGGAAGGCACAAGTCGTGCGGCAAGCTATGGAGGACGATGACCCCTTCGGAGACGAACTAGGCGGGAAACCAGCGGCACTAAAATTACAGGACCTAGACGACGACGACGAATAATTATTAGCAGTGGTGTACCGTGCAATTTGTTGTACGATGGTCGCGACGGCCCCCCATTTCCGCCAATTTCCATTCGATTTTGGTCGAGACTTCACGAGTGCGGCTTGAGTGCGGCAATACGGCGTTGGACTGTGGCGTTACCGTGGCGTCGGTACGTAACCATTCTTAGGGTAGATATAAAGGCGCCTTTCCTCTCCGCCGCGTTTTCTTCACTACCACCACGACTGGTCTATCTACTAACATACCATCCGCTGAAAAAATGGCACCCAAGCGTAAATCTGATGTCTTGGAGCAACCTTTGGCCCCGCCCATCGCGGTGCTAGAAGAAGGCGCCCCTACCGACGCCCCAGCGGCCAAAGAAAATGTACCCGTTGCGAAGAAAGCGCGTACCTCTGACGCGTCGGGGGATGCTGCAACCAAGCCCAAGCCTAAGGGCAAGGGTAAGGCGAAGGACGCGGCACCCGCTGTGCCTGTGAAATGGACGGAGGTCAAGCTCGATGGCGAAGACGAGGTACGTCGACGCGTTCGACGCGTCGTCAACGTGCAGGATTAATGCTGACGCGTCATATCACTGTAGGATGCGGTGCCGGTCTAGTATGACGCGTCTTGTACAAGGATCGACGCGTAACTGACTACTGTATCGCTTTAGCGACGACTGCAACGAGGTTAGGCGCAAGATACGCTTGCTGCAGAAGGAGCCCAACTGGAAGGTATGTTGGCTCGTGGTAGACATCCAGCAACGACCTTCCTAAGCTCTTCTATGTAGGTCACGCATTGGCTGAAGGAGATCGGCGGTATCAACAACAACTCGTATAGTCGCTTCAGTGCGTACCTTCCCGCTACCCACGCTCCAGTGCCTTTGCTAATCGTAGACGCGGATGTAAAGTGAAGGAAACGGGTCCCGACGGAGGCGCGAGCAACGGCACGTACAAAGCAGCGTGCGTGTTCTTACTTCTTACCTGCCGGTGACGCGTTCTGAGGACACATTGTCTTACAGGTACATATACTTCGAAAAGGTCCGCATCGCAGAGGGGAAGAAGAAGACTGCCAAGCGTTCTCGCAACGAGATAGAGCATCCCAACGGCTTTCCCTTGGAGGCTCGCCGCCGTTACATGTGGGTTGGACCTGCGTGACCCACTCAAGTCGTCGACAGTTTCGACAAGATGCGATAGAATGCTCGACTCGAGATCTACAGGGGCGTGGAGAGGAGGAGGTGTATGGTGCGGTGTGCTTCTTGCTATTGTGTCTGTACTCGTAATTGCTCGTAATTCGCTTGCTTTGCTTAGATGTTCCATCCCAACGAGAAGACGCCATAAGTCGATGGTATCAGGAGCTGTCTGTAAGACCTCTATCGCTCCTCCAGGCCTTTATCCATTCGACAATCCGCCCGACATTTGCCTCTAAATCTTCTGTCCCTTCGCTCTTCAACTCAACCACTATCTCCGGCGCATATGATGACCGCGCCTCGTCCAGAACAACCTCCATGATCTCCGCCTCGTTGTTCTCTTGTATCTTTTTCAACGCGTAGCCGCTGTGCACGTCCAAACGTTCGTCAAGCGCCGATCTGGACATCTGGAAATGAGATGGCTACGAACCGTTTTTCTAACCGTTCCCAGAGTTGCGTATGGTCGCAGCGCAGAACGACGACGAGATCTGCCCATCGCTCCGGGAATGCTTCGCAGGTATGCCAATCGAGGATGACCCCGCCCTCGTTCACATACGGTTCTAATTCATCGAGGACCTTTCATCACTCCCAGGTAAGCACATTTTTCTTTCCCTTGTTCTCGATCGCACTCACCTTGTCCTCATCTACCGTGTAGCTCTGCCACTCCTCATCGAACCCTGAGTGCAGCCCCCGCTCTTTTACCCAGTCACCGACATTGATGTGCTTGAGCGGCACCGGGGACTCGTCGACGAGAAGTTGGGCGTGAGTGGATTTTCCTGTGCCGGGGGTGCCTGTTATAACGATTACGGGCGCTGTTCTTGGTGATGGATCCGACATTGTGGTCAAGCAGCGAGCTCAATTGTAATCTTTGAGCGATACGATGGAAAATATATCACGTCGATAGTGGGCGCTTGATTAACAAAAAATTTCCTCCTGCTGGTGACACTCAAAGCTGGCGCGATGGGGTAGACGACTAGATTTTTTTTTATTTTTCAGTCAGCTGCAAGACGGCGAGGGAAAACTCGAGCTGAGTACGGAGAAACGGAGAAATACGAGTAGCAACAAGGCCAAGAAAAGGCGGGCGTCGCCAACTGTCGTAAGCGACTGTGAGAAAACCATCCAGCGGTCCGCGAGCGGCTGCAGTTTTAATATGTCTCCAACATCTCACCCGTCCGACTGCGTCCCCGTAATTGAATGCTGCTGGCCCCGGTGATCCCAGGAGCTGTGTTCTTTCAACGAGAAAGGACAATTTATCATCGACCCAGGACTAATGCAACTCTCCTCTTACCTACACATCCATCTTCGTGCTGTTCGAGACAGAGCGCGCCGTAGCGCGAGTTCTTATGGTCCCCGTATCCTCCTGGAGAGGACTGTTCTGATTCCTCCAGTTCTCTCAGCTCTTTCACTTTCGTTCGGACGCGGTTTGTCACTCGTTTGAACCCGCTTTAGCACCGAGAGGAGCCTATAGTAGATCCTACTATGCCGGCCGCTGATACACGGACTGTCCCCACCGCGACAAGACGAGGCACCGGCTGGATTTACGAAAAACGCACCAACGATGGCGCTGTGCCAACCGCCCCTACCGCCGCCAGGCATACCGCCAACTCACGAGAGACCACGCATAAAGTGACCTCGCCAACCTCGCTCCCTAACCAAGTCGACATTCAGCTCTCGACCACTATCAACATCCCAAATTATACCCGTTACTACCACCAGCCCATAGAATCCTTCCGGCCCACGTATGTTGCTCTCCAGGATGGCTCCCTGGTCGCCCCGCCGTTTCTCGTCGATATGCGCAATGCAAGCATACATCTTGCCATCACAGGCGCAATGCTCCTGGTCTTTGCTAGAAACACCGTCGTTTCGGCCGAGTACATACGCCGAGCCAAAGTGAAGAGAAAGACGCTCTTCTACCTTCTGTTCGTCAGCCAATTTCTGGGTGTGGTCTCGAGCATACCTACCATAGTTGGGTATTTCGACCAGTCGACAAACTGTGTATAGTGAGTTCGGCCAGCAATCAGTTCCATGCAGCTCATTTACACATTACTAGCGTCAATGCCATCACTACCATAGCTGCAGCTTTGTCGCTTGGTATCCTAGTCAGTCTGCAAAGGCTCAAGGCATAGCGATGCTGCTCATAAGCACCTTTATATACAGATCACAGGAATTCTAGGCGTCAAAGCCTACCGATGCCTCAACAACTCTCGAATCGTTCTTGTGATGTTGACACTTTTCCGAACTTCTTCGACTGTCCTTACTATCCTTGACCTGGTGACCGTGCCTGGGGAGAAAAGACTCACCGGTGACTGGGTCCATATTCTCTCTCTTTCGGGCAGCTAGCTCAATCAGTGTACTCTAGGTGATTGCTGCCGTGGAGGTGCCAAAGGATTCCTAGCCGTGTTCGTGATAATTCAGTGCCTCGAATCGGCATTTATATGCGGTTGCTGTAGGTCCCTTGGTCTTGGTAGTAGGAATCCATCTACATCTAACTTGGAATAGTCGTCGTAGCCCTATGGCGCTCACGAGGAAAACCCTCTGTGCGCGGTCGCATATCGATACAACTGTCTATGGCCGACGACAACGACGCTACAGCGGAGGGCGGTGACACTGTAGACCGGCGAGGTTGGTGGGACTACATCCCCAAAGCGAGCGGCGACGCCGATGCGCGAAGCGTAAACGGGCCTCCTGATGGGATCATATCCCGGATCTCAGAGAAGAGACCCCCTGCAGCTACATTGCACGCACATCAGCCGTCATTACCGAGCACGCTGCATGAATCCCATCCACCTCGACCGACCACCGTGCGGATATCTGAGGCGACGGACACGCCAAGCGAGCGGCGCAGGGAGTCCAGTCCAGCCCGTGCCCCGTCTCCAACCTCATCGACTAGGCTCAGCAGGCTCATGCCCCGGATGGTCGTCTTCCGCGAAGTGATGCGAGACGAGGTGGGTCTCTCGCTGCCGTTGTACACCCTTCCGTCGTAACGCCTGCAATGCACAGCTCTGCTACACGACATTTATCACGGCATGTTTTGTCGTAGCACTCGTGTTAGCCGTCATCGGTATCAGCATGCTAACCGGATTATCCTCCTGGATAGGTGTAACGTGTTCGTGACGTCTTTGCCCCTCCGCGAACATCCCATTAACGCGGCTTTCATTAGGGATCATAATCTCCGTGTTCGCTATGCACAGCTTCTCCCGCGTAATCCGCCGACACGAGCACGACGCGTTACTGCAGCACCCATCGGCGTGGAATAACGTTCCACCACCCCGACTCAGTGAAAAGGCACACCCACAGGAGGGCAGATTGCGAGGCTTAAGGTCCCCCATGAGCATCGGCTCGTATCCCCACATGCGGCGGATCCACCGCCCGGGCCTCTCTGCAGACATTTCAGACGCAGACGACCCGTTCGAGAATCCGTCGCAGCCGGCTACCGCATCATGGTACTCTGGGGCCTACCCGCGTACCGCAACCTCCATCCCCTGTATACCCTCCTTGCCCGACACAGACACCATTCGCGAAGTACAATCTCCCGTCCCTTCAGTAAGCACGCTCGGTAGGGGGACGCCGCCGGCCCAGGAGTGTCCTGACATATTGCCATCCCCGAACATGGAGATGTTCCCCACGTCGGGCCGCAATACGCCAATAGCTGACGACGAGCGCGCAAGCATCTTTCCACGACGGTTGACGCCGGGTGGTCTGACGCCAGAGAGGTCCGAGGAGGGCTAGGACTGGTGTATTCAACAATACATCGGGCGGAGTCGTGCACGTGTAGGATGGTGTACCAACCATGTAGTAAAAATGTTCTTGTATATTGCGTTCCTCATTCCCATTCACCATCGCTGTCCAAATGCTATCACCCGCTTTTCGTAACCGTCGATGCATCGTTTGACGGATACCGATGTGCAAGTACCAAAGACCGAGTGCTTCCAGTAGCAGAACTCACATTGCGATGTACGACGAAGTGGATGAATATACAGCATCAATTATATATATGCATTACACTACTACAGGTCCACAAGGCTGAGTGAGTGGGTAGATAGGATTCGAGGACAAAGACAAGAAAAGGGCCCAGCACGCCAGACATGAACCCTATATGTGGAGCTTAGCCAAAAGATGCACAGGATACATGAATATTTGATGGTCTTCTCCACCGACTTCAATGGGTCCATCGGCTTTAGGGTCCCCATAGACGGTGACTTTCTCGCCCCTCCTTTCGCCGTAGATGACGAGACATCTATCCTTCGTCCTGTCGGGCGGTACTGGCACCAAGTACTTGATTTGGACGGTCGTTGGGCCTTTGGCTTCCAGTGCGGGTGATAGGAACTTGATCGTAGCAGTACTCTGGTCTTGTTTACCACTATCGAGGACGGAGTCGACGGAACCCTCTTCATTCTCAAGGTCGCCGTCGTACCACCGTGTGACATTCGTCCCTTGAATTTTGACGACCACGCCTTCGTAGTTGGGCAGGTCAAGGAGCCACCGGGTCGGCAATTCTAACAGCAAGTTAGTTTCGACGGTAGCGGGAATAGCGATGATTCTCACCAAATGCATCCTCGTCACGAGTCGCTCCTGGTGTTGGCGCACTGCTATACATTCCAGCTCCGGGAGTAGGAGCTTGCATGACGCGAGCCGGTTGCCTGCTAGAAGCAGCCGGAGTGTAGCCAGCAGACGGGTTATTGAACCCACCATAAGCTGGCGTCGGGGCCCCACGAAGCCCTGGCGTCTCCGCGGTGGCGGCAGGAGTAGGTGCTGAATTCTAATGACCAGCTTCAGTCAATAAACTGTGCATCACATGCCAAGGACAACATACCCCCCACGAGTCTGAGGCACCCCAGGAATTGTCGCCGCTACCCCATGCATTATCACCACCGCCACCCCAATCATTATTAGAGCTAGCAGGTTTGGGCGTCGCACCCCCGAACGAATCGTGCCTTGGCGTAGCACCGCCAAAGTTACCTGCGCCGCCGCCGCTACTGTACGGATTGGGTGTTCGAGCAGCGGCATTCCAGGCGGGCGTCCGTCCCCCGTCGGCGTAAGGATTGGGCGTCCGCGAAGAGGCATTCCATGCCGGCGTTTTGCCGCTGTCATACGGATTCGGCGTGCGAGACGACACGTTCCATGCTGGTGTTTTGCCACCGTCGGCGGCATAGGGGTTGGGTGTTCGGCCAGTAGCTCCCCATCCAGGAGTACGATTGCCAGGCTGCGCGTAGGGGTTTGGCGTACGAGAGGCGCCGAAGGAGCGAGGGGGACCCATTGAACTGTTGCCAAAACCACCACCAAAACCGCCGCCCTCGAGGGGTTCAGTACTGCCGTTTGGACTGTGGAAGAGAACAGTTAAGATACCAGAATCTCGAAAGAGTAGAGAAAATAAAATGCGTACTTTCTCCGCTTGAGCTTGTCCTTTTCTATCGATATCACCTTGTTGCCTGTGTGCAGCTCGACACGGGCCAGGGGACCATTCGTATCCTTGATGATACCAACGTAGCCCTTATGCGGGCCTTTCACCACGACGACGGTTACGCCGATTAGACGATCGCGTGGTCCGCGTCCCATCTTGCCGGAACCAACCATACCTCCCGCAGACGCACCACCGACTGCCGCAGGATTCATTTTTGATAAGTCGGACGCTGCAGGTCTTGCAAGGTTCCCTTTTGGCGCAAGGGAGGCTAAAGATCGTGCCCGCGTGACGAAGATACCGCCATTCTCAACGATGTCCCGATTGTGCAGGAAGGCAAAGAAGGACTGGTGTATGTGAACGACTCGTCCTTTGCGGCCCTGGGTGAAGTTGGTCAGTGGGTGACAGCTCGGGCAAGTGAGAGATGGTTACCTCGCCGTCGATTTCTTTAACGTTGTCGTCTGGCCTTAGCTCATGCCCTTCTGAGTCCGTCGCGATGGCCCTATCCGAATCCCTGCGCATGGAGATTTGGTGTGGTTGGACAAGGCGAACTTGACCGTTCTGGTCAAGCACACGGAACGAATCTCGCTCGGTTTTGAAAATGACACCGACAGTCTGGAGGCTACGGAGAAGTCAGCGAAATTATCGCGGGCACTACTAAGCACAAATACTGACTCTAATTGCACAAGGTCGTGTAGCTCATAATTTCCAACGATATTGGTACCCGACCCAACCTCGGCTGCCTCACGAAGGTCTTTAGAGAACACAGACACCTGGAACAATAATGATTAGCCTCATCAATCACGGGCAAGGTAATGAAAACGCACCTCTTGCATCGACATGTCTGATAAGAAAGTCACGACGTTGTCGGTCACTGCCACCACGAGACCCGTTTCGTCCGCGTTCTGCCCGGCCATGACTTTGACATGGTCTCCAGGCTTGAATCGCTTGCGCACACTGCGGGCGGGAACATCGACTCTCTGTCCGTCAATGTCAACGCCCACAGCACTGAGAGTAACGATATCCTGGTTGATGGTCTGCACAACACCGTGTACGCCTGACTGTTCGCCCTCGAAAACCTCGACGTGGTCACCGGGCTGAAGCACGGAGATGGCGGCTTTGCGAGACGCTTCGGCGATTACAGACAGGTCAACGTTGTTCTCGTTTTCGGCGCCATCCATCCCGCGTGCAAACCGTGTGATCTCGTCCAGAGTAGGGTTGACGTTGTCCAGGATGAGGGAAGTAAGCTTGGCATCCTTTTCTATGAAGCCATCCTTGTAGGTGTCCGTTTGGAATACGTAGACCTGATTCCGCTTGGAGACTTGTTTCCGTCCGTAGACTTTGATGACTTCCTCGTAGTTGAAGAATCGTTGCGGAGGTCGCATAGTTGCAGAACTGCCGGCGCCAGCTTTTTTTCGTTTTCCGTTGACGGTTAACGCGCCTGCGTCATCATTGGGGTTGAGATCAATGCGTGGAATGAATTTGAGGCCGACGTCTTCGCCATTCTCCGTGATGTCCATGACTTTGGCTAGATCACCCGCATACTTGCCTCGCCTCATGCGGACCCAGCTGCCTGGCGTCACTGTCAAGTCTTGCTTCTTTATTTGCAGCAGGCTAGCCATTTCGTCGATAGGCACTAGCGCAATGCCACGGCTAGGATAGACGCCGACTAGGCCTTGTAGTGCCTGGCTGACTTGTTGGGAACTCCGCGCCTCGACGTAGATCATGCCCTGTAGAGAGTCACGTTGGAATGCTGACAAGATGGAGAGCGGGCGAGCGGTGTATTCGAGATCGATAGCTTTTCGCATGAGACTGAAGACGATGTCACGTTCTCTGCCGGTCTGAGATTCGCGGTCAGAAGTCAATACTTCGTTGGGGGTTCTAATTCATGACGCACCTTGACTCTGACTTGCCACAAGTTGGCGTCGTGGACGGAAGGCATCAGCAATCTCTGCGGAACTTCATTCATGTCTCCGGTGTAGCGGACAGCCGTCCGTCCATGGCGTTTCTTGAGGTCCTGGGCAATCTGCGCGAGGTCCTGCTCGTCCAGCTCTCGGTCCCGCCTGTCCAGCCGTGCGTGGTTTGCAGCTCTTCGGTTGATATCTTCGTCCTCGCCTTCATGGCCCTCGGCGATGAATTCGTCTAAAGGATAATATGTTCAATATAGCGTTTCGAGCCCAAGTTGAAATCTCTACTTGTTTCGTAATCCTCCTCCTCTTCATCTAGGTCTTCGTCGTCGTCTACCTCAGCCTCAATATCTAGGAAGCGGTTGGCGTTATGACGCCGCTGCAACAGAGTTCATACATACAATAACAATATAATCACAATTTGGAACTCACCCGTTTGTGCCCTCGAGCTACACCCGGGTCTTCATCCTCATCTTCGTCCTCTTCATCTTCGTCCATGGCCGCAGCATTGCCCTCTTCCTCTTCCTCTTCTTCCTCCTCCTCGTCCTCCAAACGACCGCGGCGGACTTCTGTTGACCCCGCAGCCTCGTCAAAAGGGTCCGAGTCCGCGGTGTTTTGTGCGCCGTACTCCATATCGTCTACGTCGGACATGATGGGAGAAGCAAAGCAAGCAGGGAGATGAAGCGACCGCCCAGACCAAGAGGTTTTGACTCTGAGTAAACTTGAAGTTCGCAGGCGCGCTGAATTCTGTCACCACTTGTCACGCTGCATATGTGACGGACGGCCTGTGACGATTTGTCAGCAGCTTCTGAGTCTTGTGAGACGCATTTCCTCTTTTGACTTTCGGTTCAAGAACGTTGAGCACAAGTTCAACAGCCAACTCCCTGCTTGAGTCTCTATCATTCTCCTGGTCTCACTCGTTACGTCTCATGGTCAGCAATAACGCTATGTCCTTGTTATATCGTCCTTTCTTCGGAATGATATCGCAATATCGCACTTGATATCGTATACTAGGCCCATTTACATTCAGCCCACCGTGACTCGGCGAGCAGTCATCATTGGAACCCCTCCGGGCCCTCCCAATCTGCCAATTCAAAGTCGCTCATATTCCTTTCAATATGATTGATGAGGAGCGCTAGTGACCTCTGACTTCTACTGATAGTAAGTAAGTGCTGAGTGGACAGTCTATTCGCATAGACGACTCACGCCGCTCGTTAGGACCTACGCTTACGAGCTGGCACTTCCCAGAGCAGATTAATATCCTACAGTGGCATCGTCCTATAGCAATATCCGCCAGCAAATTTTATCTCCGACCGCCGCTAAACCGACGCCGACAATTTGCTTCCGCGTGCTATCCGCGTCCACGTCAGGAAATCCGAATTAATGTCGGGCGTGTCCTCCATTCGCATCCGATGTCTGACTCTCCTGAGGCTCCTATTGATATCCGCTCGTCCTATATATTCTTTATTGCCAATTTCCTCGTCGAAATCGCTCCGACATCAAGCTCATCAACCTCGCATGCGCCCCTGGTTCTCCTACCTGTAACCTTACACCTCTGCATTTCGCTATGATCACACTACTACAAGAGACGCTGGCTCCACTTCTACCTGGCGGTTCCTCGCGACCCCGGCGGTCATGGAAACTGTTCACTTCAAGACTCAGCCGGACCAATGCTCTCGCTATTGTACTGGCCGCCTTCACCTTTATGATCATCGTGTCGGACGTGATCACATGGCACTCTTCAAGCGGCCAAGGAGACGTGTACTTCGCAAATCCTTACTCGTGGGGCAAAGGCCATCCTGATGCTTTCCTCGAAGAACTCCCTGTACCCGCGGAGCCTGATAACGAAAGTGTTCCATCCGCAGAGGGGCCAACCGAAGTGGTTGTAGAGCATCCTATCCCCACCGTCGTAAATGTCCCTGCTGGTCCGCGTCCGGTATTCGGGACTCCCGTCCCTCTCGACGAACTCGCACAACTCCACAAGATGGTCTCAGGAACTAAGGGCTACTACACCCGTGATTTCTCATTGGGACTTGGATTCAATAATGTAAGCGAAAGGTTCTGAATCTTTGATTCGGCAAATTGATTTCACTTGTTAGGTCCGATACATCATCGAGGCAGCCCTTGCGCACGCGCAGATCCTCAATCGAACAGCCGTCCTCCCCTCTTTCATTTATGCTCGCGCGTGCGAGTACAACATGTCAGTTGTCTATCCTTCCTGCTGCTGCCAATTTGGTGCTGACTTCAACATTCATTAGTTCCGTGTGCGCGCAATACGCAGAAATGGTGAATAAAGGCGACATGGTTGGTTGGAACCAGTGGAGAAATCAACCCATAGAGAAACAGATGGGATTCCGCATTCCATTGACGCTCATGCTCAACGTTACCCGTCTGCGTCAGTACCAGCCGGTCCTCCTCGTTTCCGAGTACCTACGTTTGCACGGTCTGCCTGCGAGTACCGAACGCAACAATGGCGCATGGGACGCGACGGCCTACCACAAGAACGCGAACATTTACGACAAGTCCGGGAGGAAGCCTGAGCTGTATAAAATCGAGAACAACTGGTTCGACCCAACCAATGTTACCCGAGTAGATCGGCTGCCGCAGGACATGCAAGAACGAGGTCGGTTTGTTTCGGACTACCAGGATGCGAGTAAAGGCCAGCGTGGCATCTGGGGCGACATAAAACCAACGCCAGAGTACCTGCTGCTGGAAGCCGGCTTGGTGAAAGGCAAAAGTCGCTTGCCGTGGGACCAAGCACGGGAAATTCTGGAGAAGGAACGGCAGACCACGATCAACGACGAGGAACTTGAACTGATGCTCCAGGATAACGGATGGGAGGTCATGCATACATTCGATGGAGTGTGCGTGCTCGTCTGAATTACCTCCCCGTCCCGCCGCTGACGCACCCCACAGAAACGGCATCGAGTTTGGAAAGACAGTGATCAACCCGCTTCGGATGGCCGTCAAGCGGGATAGTATCCGTAGCTTCCAACACGACTGGGATGTGGAAGCTGATGTTGTACACCTTAAGGGTGAAACTCACCTCAATCGCAAGCCGGTGCGTATATTCGTGTACCACGACGTCTTGTTGTTCTAACATACGAGTCGCAGGGAAACGTGCTTTTCACCACTACAGCAGCACGCGACGAATTTACAAGGATCACGCTTCACGGTATGCATGCGCCGGATGTACTACTCAATCTCGCAGAACGCCTCGACAAGCGCATGGCTGCCAAGAACAATGGTCGCATGTGGATGTCGGCGCATATGCGTCGCGGTGACTGTAAGCCTCTATCCTGGTTTCATGCGTACGCGTGTTTGATTCGATACCTTTAGTCGCAGAGCTTGGATGGGCCATGGAGAAGACGATACAGGGTCATCTGGGACGGGTCAAACGCCGGCTCGACGGAGGGCGCGCCATCCTTGGATTACTTCCGGAGCTGAAACTACGGTCGTACGCAGTGCCAGACGTCGAAGTCGATCGGTCAATCCTCAAACTCAAGCCTCCTAAAGAAGGCGACAAGTACGTTCTCTCTTTTCTGCGCTCTGTTCGCATGGAACTGACCAGGCGTCCGTAGGTTCTACTGTGCTACAGACGAGCGCCACCCCGAGGATGTCAAGTACCTTGTCGATCATGGCGCCGTGCTCATTCAAGACCTGCTTACCATCGAGGACCGTCGCGAAGTTGGATGGCCGTTGATGATCTCTGACGTCCTTGCCGTAGTCGAGCAGAACCTCCTGGCGCGCTCCCGCTACTTCTATGGTCATGCCATGAGCTCTGTGGCAGGAGGAGTCTCCAACATGCGGGCGGCGAGAGGCATGGATCCGCGAACTGAGCTCATTGACTAGAAGACAGAGCCGGCTCGTCTTTGGAAATCAATTATGATACGATCAAATACTCACGGACAACTGACAATACGATACTAAATCATGTACAAGTACAACATAGAACGCAATCAATCGAACATGTATGTAGCTTAGGATATAGGATGAAACTCATTACTACCTTCTTTAAAAGGCAAGTCGAGCACTTATCTCGCGAGAATCCCGCTCTTCGATGTCTCTCTATCCCTTCTCCGACGACGTCTACTCACTGGATCGCATCTTAGCCCTCCTGTTGGCTTGCGCGTTACCGAATACATCATCGTCATCATCATCTACTCACTGGAAATTGCACAGGAATACCATAGAGTTCATGTCTAACTCAGATCTGACCCAATTTCTAGACCTCCCCGTCGAATTGTTGCCGTTGATTTTCAGACACATTCTCAAATCCCAGCATCTCGCTTCGACATGTTTGGTAAACAAATCATTTCATACCTTTGCAACGCCGTTGTTGTATGAGCGAGCATACATATTTGCATGGCACAAAAACGGAAAATCCAAGGTATGAGAGCCTTCGTAATCAAGAGATGGAAGCTCATTGCCCGCTTACTAGGTCATAAAACTGTTCAGGACGCTTTGCAAGTGTCCACAACTAGCTCGCTACATCCGCCGCTTAGGTCAGTCCCTCGCACGATTATGAGGTCTTCCTTATCTTGATTCTATATCCGCAGTTATACGAGACTTTCCAAAGGCACTAGGTTTTGCATATGTCGACGACACGCAGTCCATGTGCATCGAAGGCATAAAAAATTGTGTCAATCTAGAATCATGCACCTGGACGCGGGATGGCTCATTGAACACATCCATTCTCAATGCACTCAAGCAGTGTTCCTCGCTGCGGGATCTCGAAATCAATGGACATAGCGAAGGGTATTACGCGGCTTCTGTCCTTCCCCAATTTGTGCCGTTGCGCAAAATCTCGTTGATAATGCCCAGTCTGGCTGTCATTCGCAGTCTCCCCAAATGGACGAAAGCTACGGGCCACACATTGAAAAGCCTGACGCTGATATGCAAGGTACATTCATTCCTGCTTTGTTCGGCTGGCTCCTCACGGAGTACGATATTATAGGTCTCAGCCATCGTAACAGACGAGCTACTGGAGTCCCTCGCCCCGCACCTGACACAATTAGAGCATCTCTATTTGGCAGGATGCCCCAAGGCAACCGACAAAGGTGTCTGGTCGATTATTTCCGCCAACGCCAGCGGAATAGTTGGACTCGGTCTCGAGGGCTTGTCCACGAAATTTGTTCGTGCGCATTTCGATTACAATATAAGCACGAAATCGTGTCTGATTGGCGTTCTCTAGGATATGGCTGAATTCTCTCGACGTTGTTTACGATCTGGCACCCTTTCCCACTTGCGGTCGATCACGTTGACCGTCCAACCACACACTGCGGTCGGCACCTGGATGCGTCATGTCGTCGATCTCTTGTCCAAGTCGCCGTTAGAGGTGTTCCAAATATATTCCTCAGGACCGACCTTCGAGGCGACACTCGCGGATGAGTTCTGGGCCGACATCGTCTCTGTGCACGGACAGCGCCTCGTTCGTTTTTCGGTGCATAGATTGCACATCAACATGGCTGCCATCGACGATGTCTGCCGTCGGTGTACCGCACTAGAAGAACTATTCGTCGTCGCCGAGCAAAGCACTCTGGTATTTTATCTCCGTGATCTACAGCTTGCATGTCACTGATTGCATTTAGGATGCGCTGGGGACCATACTCTCGCGTGCGCCCAAGCTGCGCACTATACACATCAATTTCCCGCTCGAAGGCGGCGATCCCGAAGATGGTCCCGTCCTACAGGCAGATGATGCATTGTCCCTGGTGCGGAGATGTGGCCCGACTATCACTCAGTTTGGGTGTAACAGCAGCGTCTGGAAGGTAGGTCCTGCTGCATTTTTGCTGTCGAGTCCCTTCGCTTAATCATGGCCTTCAGGTCGAACGGGTTCCCCGAGTAGAGCAGAACGGCGAAATTATACTGGAGGCAAAATTGGCACCCTACGAAAGTCCTAATGTACCTGAGCAATTTACAGTTGTACGAGCGTGAAATGGAGATGCGTATCCGGGGATTTGAATGTGTTGAGTATGTCCATGAAATGCGAGAGGTCCATGTGGAGACATTAATATCGTAACGAGAGCCTTGCGAAAGAATAATGGTGCGGTCATTGGCGCAACGGACTCGATGATAAGGTCCCAGAATGAACGACCGGAAGCGCGAAACCAGTCAGGTAGGATCCGCCTTTCTTGGCCCGAGAAGTAGCCAAGGCACGGATGATATCACGAGCAAGTGTAGTGACAGCGGCGTCCGCGGGAGTTCGCAGCGACTTCCCTCCTACGACCGTCACGTCGGAGGTCGGTTCGCCCTGATCGCGTTGTTGCTCTTTGTTCGACGATTTGCGCGCCTCGGCTTTAGACCGCGCTGCCGCCGTTTTGCTGAGGAACGTCGACAGAGATTGGGAGACGAGACGGTGGGGCACGTCGCTGTGCACGGTCGTCTTCTTGGGCTTCCCGGATGATTTCTTCGCGAATGTGGGAATGATGCGTTTCCTGCCTTGTAGTGTTATGACTGGGCGTGATGGAGACTTTGAGGAGCTTGAGACAGCTGTGTTGGGGATGACTTTGGGGACAACTGCAGCGCGCGATAACGAATTCATTCCTGCAGTACGACGCGTCAAAGTTTGGTGGTCAGTCATATGGGACGCGTCTGTCGCGTCGTACAGACGCACCGTAAGGAGCGGCATTGTGAGATGCAAGGTGGGCGATAGCTTTAGGCATAGGTACCAATTAGAACACACTGAAAAAAGAGGGAAGCTAGCGAGCCAACGCACCTTTCGACATTGGCGCGGCGATGTGACTTGACATGACGGTGTTCACGGATAATATTTCAACACTGCTAGACCTGCAGGGTCAAATAATGCGCTTCGGGCGGTATATCGGGCAGATGCACACCTGGTCGACGCGTCACTTTGGCGACTTTCGGGAGACATCGAATTATCCTCGCTACTTGACGCGTTTGAGATTGTAAGTTCCATGGCTAGGATATTGGCGGGTCCGAGGATGAAGCTTGGAAACTGGGGGCAGCTAGCGGTGAAGATAAAAGGGCGTCAGGTGGGCGGGCTACAGCATGAACGGGTAAAACAAAGAAGAAAGTGGCTTGAGGTCGTGACCGCGACTGTTTCGAACTTCGAAGCATGGCCTGAATAGGATGTGGGCGCCTATGGGCGTCGCAACCTTGCAGGCGACTTTGAAGGAACATGCCCGACTGGAAATGTGGGTGTTGAATCCATATGATTAGATGCCAAAGGCTGTATGTGTCAATGTACATAGATACCAGTCAAGGTCACTGCGAGCTCGATAGACCGCCGGTCGATTCTGCCAATTGACCGTCCTCCTGTGCCACGAGCTTCTTTACCTTATTTTCCACCCCCTTGCCTTTGAGGACGTTCTCTATGTAGAACTCTCCGGCCTGTCCAAGGTATTCAGCTCTATGATACGCCACGGAGAGGAAACAATTTACCTTATAACTACTCCGCACCAAAGGTCCACTGGCGACATAGAGGAAGCCCATGTTCTCGGCCACTTCTTTCCATCGGTCAAATTCGGCGGGTTCAACGTAGCGGTCTACCTTCATATGCCGCTTTGTCGGTCGCATGTATTGACCGAAGGTGACAACATCAACGTCGACCTTGCGCAGCTCTGAAATGATACACGTGAGTACCACTGTGCGCGCAAGAGATAGTCTCGATATACCTCGTAGTGCATCCACGATTTGGTCTTCTGTCTCTCCAACACCGAGCATGATGCTGGTCTTCGTTACCCGCACACCTTCTTGCTTGGCACGCTCGAGAACTTTCAGACTCTGGCGGAAGGTTGCTCGGCGGTCACGGACAAAGGGTGTCATCGCCTCCGATGTCTCCACGTTGTGGGCGTATACATCGAGGCCAGAGCGCGCAACAACCGAAACATGGTCCAGATTTCCCCAGAAGTCTCCGGTCAGCGCTTCTACGAGGATGTGCGGCGCCCTGGAATCATGTCAGGGAATGAAGGCGAGGATGAAGTCGTGAATGCCCACTTCTGTTTGATCTTCCGGATTGTCTCTGCGAAATGGTGGCAACCTCCATCGGCAAGGTCTATGCATACTTCCTTGAGTATGTGATGTAACGAATCTGAGACAGAAGCACTGACCATCTCGATCGACGCTAGTCAAGACGATATAACCCAGACCCCATCGACTGATAGCCTCTGCGGTATTCTCTGGCTCATGGGGGTCGAGGGGTGGAGGGGCACGAGATGTCTTGACAGAGCAGAACCGGCAGCCGCGGGTACATGTATCACCCATTAACTGTAGTTTTGTATTTATATCATTTCTCGCGAGGTTGAGAAGGCGGGACTTGACTTACCATTATAGTTGCTGTCGCAGCCCGCCTGCCTTCTTCCTCAGTCGCGCCCTCCTTCCCACCCCAGCAGTCCCCGATATTTGGACACCTTGCCTCTTCGCATACTGTGTGCAGACCAAGCCCCTTAATGTCCTTCTTGATCTTGCTGAACGAATCGCCGGACGGAATCTTCGTCTTCAGGTATGAGGGCAGGCGAGTGCTAGAGACAACGAGGTTTTCATGAGATGCGGTAAGGTCCTGATGATACTAAGTGCATACGCTGTCTTGTTGCCGAGGACGATTCGCTCCGGTGTTTCGCCTGAGATGAAGTCATCCAGTGAAGGACCGCTCGCTAGAGTCTGACTAAAGTCTGTCTTTGAAGACGATGGTGTGGCTAGACAGCGAACAGACGCGCTCCTCGAGATCAAGGCAGTGCGCAGTCCTGATGTCCTGGCTACCGAGCTGAAAGACATGGCAAGCAGATGTAAGAGACCAAGGCGAGTATGGAAACGCTGAGCACTGAGCGCACTTTGTATCGAGTCTTTCACGGTCGGTCCGGGTCGGAAACGGAAACGGAGACGGAAGCGGAAGAGGCTGGACGAGTTGTGGCTTGTTTGGCTGCACACGGTCCCCGCGAAAAAAGATAGATCGGCTACAACGTCCAAGACAGCGAGCTCACCATCTCCAACGACGTCTAGCAGCAAACTAGACCTAAAATCAAACACAAAATGGCAACATCTATGGCAGCAGCCCTCGCGGCCACTCTACCAGCACCTCAATCGGCCCCCACACCCGCAGCGCCTACCTATGAAGCCATTCCCGCGTCCATGTCCAAAGTCATCGACATCGAGGCCGATATCCCATTAACAAACGTGCAGCTCGATGGACTGGTGAGAATTTTCATTGATTCATGAGCTTGCTGTATATCTCATGGTGATACACGCCGATCCAGGTCGTCACCAAAATCCTGAAACACAGTCGCGAGGCACCGTCCACAACGGCGCATGGCCTGCTACTTGGGCTTGACTTGGATGGCACTCTCGAAATATCGAATTCGTTCCCTTTGCCTCATCGTGGCGGAGACGAGGATGACAAGTCGTCGAAATCTATTGGTGAGCCGACTCCTTGAATGCGACGGCGTAAAGTTAATTGTCAACAGCCCGATACCAGGCGTCTATGCTGCGATCCTTAAAGGAAGTGCAGGCAGACGACAGTGTCGTAGGATTCTATCAGGCGACGACTCTGGGCGCGTTTTTTAATCAGACACTCGTCGAAACTCAAGCTATCCACCAAGATAAGTTAAGACATGGAGGCGTCGTCCTTGTGCACGGTACGTGACAGGTCTACTTAGCTTTGTACTCTGGATTTAAATAATTTCCAGATCTATCCAAAACCACCCGCGGAAATGCGTCTTTCCGTGCTTTCCGCCTCACTAGCGAGTTTTTGGATGCATGGAAAAGGAGCAGTTTCAGCACGCAAAGGTGAACGACATTCACTTGAATGAAGTAGTGCCAAACTAACGCGATATACTTCAGCTTGGTCAACCATCGCCTTACGTACTCGTCAATACTAGAGGAAATACCTCTCAAAATTCGCACCAACCCTCTCCTCAGCTCATTCCTCGGATCTCTCACGGAGCCATCCGCATCTACATCTGTTCACACGTCCCCAGAACACGCAACCACATCTGCGCTCCCGCCATCCTTTGCAAACCTTGACCTTGGCACCTCGGGGCTCACACGTAACCTCGAGCAAATCGTCGAGGCCGTGGACAATTACCGCACGGAAGAAGGCAACCTGGCATACCTTTCCCGGCAAATTGCGCGGGAACGAGCCCGCGCAGATGGTTACGTGGCGAGGCGCAAGGAGGAGAATGCAGGGCGCGTGGCGCAGGGTCTCGCGCCCCTTCCGGAGGAGGATATCAGCAGGCTGTTCAAGATTCCGGCCGAGCCCAACCGGTTGGAGAGCATGTTGCTCCTCGGCCAGATCGATGCCTATGCGAAGAGTCTCGGGGGCACGGCGAGTACGGGCTTGGTCAAGATGTATGCAGCGAAGGCGAGCTCTGGTATCTGATTTGCGTGCTCTATTTCATTTTGAGTTGCGCTTCGGGTGCGTTTGTATGTGTACGTGCGTGTCGACTTGAGCCCATGTCATTTCCAGATGTATAACGCCGTGTAACGCTGCGACCATGATGCTGCGCAGCGCGGTAATGCATCGCATTTAGGGCTTCGAACATCCGGGGTGCCCACGCAGAGGAGGCCAGGCCGCTCAGGGGCATGCCCATAAAAAACATATTGGAGTTCCGAGCAAAATAAAAACGGTTTACGCGTGGATTTTTACGCCTTGTCCTCTCGCCGTTCCGTCTGCGTCGTGCTCTTGCGTTTTGCCTGCTGTCTGCAGCGTTTGCCTTCCTACCCTCTTTTTTTTCTCGTTTCGTCGCAGTCGTTTCAATCCTTTAAATACGGCCACGTCGAGTCCCTTCATTTCCGTCACCCCCCCGCCTCCAATTGCAAACCGCTCTTCACACAAGCATCATGTTCAACGTCAAGTGCATCGTCCTCGCCTCCTTGGCCATCTCGGCTCTCGCTTCCCCCCACCAGCCCCGTATCTCCCACCGCGAAGTCGCTGCACGCCTCGCGGTCCCGGTCCAGGCAGAGGCCGAGCTCCCTCAGATTCCCGTGGAGGTGTCCGCACCCCGGGTTTCCAGGAAGCGGTCTCTCAGCAAGCGGTGCAAGCCCAAGTCGCCATCTGCTAGCGTGTCCGTGTCGATCCCGGTAGAGATTGCATCCACATCCAGCTCTACCTCCGCCACATCCACAAAGACCACCGCTAAGCCTACCACGACTGCCTCGCCTACTACCACCTCCACCAAAGCCAAGACCACCGCCACCAAGACCACCTCTGCCGCGAAGGCGTCCTCTACCTCTTCGGGTAGCACCCCAAGCTTCATGTCTGGCACGCAGACTGGCCAAGGTTTGACAATCTGTTCGTTTCCGTCGTCGGCAATCACTCATTGGGATCCACTCCACAGGTACCTTCTACGGCACCGGTCTTGGCTCCTGCGGGATCACCAGCAACGATAGCCAAGATATCGTCGCTGTGTCGCATTTGCTATACGACACCTTCCCGTACGTTCAACCCAAGTCACGTGCAGGTATCCTGTACTTATATTTCGATGCAGGGGTTACGTTCTAGGGAACCCAAACAACAACCCTGTCTGCAACCAGAAGATCAAAGCCACCTGTACGTTTACCTTGCACTGCCCTGATTTGCGTCGATTCTCACACGGATTTCTTTTGCAGACCAAGGCAAATCTGTCACGGTCACCGTCGTTGACCGCTGCACAGGTTGCGCCCTGACTGATCTCGACTTCAGCCCGCACGCATTCAACACGATCGCGGACCCTGCTATCGGTCGCATCAGCGGCATGACCTGGGAATGGGTCTGATCCCCTCACCCCCTTCCTCGCCTCCCCCACCCACTACATCCGACTGTTGTTTATAATGTCCCATTATTCGCTATCCCCGGCGCCAGGGCGTTTCTCTTCCGTATTACCCCTTTTGCGTGCGAGAGGGCGGGAGAGCTTGGGGGATTATTGCTGTCTCGTTTATCTGTCTGCTCTTACTTAACGCCTGGATGCTATCGGGTCGCGGGCATGCTTCAGTCACGCTCGCGCTACACATACTGCATTGATCTGTGGGTTTTTACTCTGGAAGGAATGGAATTAAAAGTGCTTTGAAACCATCTCTAGACGTGTCGTGTAAATTGTCTGTGTTCAACGAAGGTCACTCAAATTTCACGCCAAACCTTACCCGAGACTTGGGTTAGGTGTACGTGTGTTAGGTGTACGTGTGAGCATAAACATATTGCAAAAAAGACTACCGGCGCTACAAATTGCGAGCGCCGTAAAAATACTGCTGCCGTTCCCGAGTGAATAGTGCTTGCATCGCACGATGAGAAAGACAGCGAAAGCGCGGGATGGCAGACATGCAATGCAAATACACGATACACATTACACCGAGTCGATCCTAGAAAGCCGTCGTCCGAAGTTGCTCCCAATACGGCCCCTCGTCGGTACCCACAACCGCCCTACCCACCGCATCGACCAGCTCGTCTGTCCCCTCCATCCTCGACAGGCTCACAACAACGTCTATTGCCAGCCGCCTCACAGGCGACGCCGCTGGGATTTTCGTGTATGGTCCCGGAAGCGGCCCGCGCACGGGATGTACGATACCGAAAAACGGGGCCAAGCGCGATCGTACAGCAGCGATCGTCTGCAAAAAAAGAAAAAGGGTGCACCGCGTTAATAAAATAACGCTCTGTGCGCAGCGTAGGCTTTTAGGGTAAAATGAAATACCTCCGCGTGTACGAGGCACGATTTGCGCTGAAACAGTCGCAACAGAAATCTCAGGATGATCTATTTTTTCGCGGCGAAAGAAAAAACAGGGCGGTCAGGAATGAAAATATTGCCCGAATATGCACAGGGGTTGTTGAGTGCTTACCTCCGTAACGGGAACACTTTTGGCCCCTAGCTCCCAGAGCGTCTTGGGGAGATGCTTGACCCACTCCTCGAATTTTTGGAGGTCGTCGCCGGTCTTGGCGATCTTGAAACTCCCCCGGTACTGTATCTCAGTCTCGAGCT
The DNA here is from genome assembly GCA_000827205.1 of Plicaturopsis crispa FD-325 SS-3. Classification (NCBI taxonomy): domain Eukaryota; kingdom Fungi; phylum Basidiomycota; class Agaricomycetes; order Amylocorticiales; family Amylocorticiaceae; genus Plicatura; species Plicatura crispa. The sequence goes on from KN832555.1 coordinate 483,005, forward strand.
ATATCGGAAAAGACACGGATCAGCACACGACTCCGCGGCGACAGTCTCGTGTGCGTGCACTCACCAGAGCCAACCTCGAGACGAACTCGATTGTCGGCTTTTTGAGCGCGGAGCTCGATGATACCCGCGTAGCGTGGTCGACGGTAGCCTGCAGAACGCTGTGCGACAGTGAACGATTATTGGACGTCGGGTTGTTGAGGAGCGACCAGATTGTGGGAAGCAGCGCCGTGTATGCCGCCGGCGTTAGGGGGCGTGGAAGCTGGCCAGACGATGCCTCGCCGCGGAGGAGCTGCACGACGTACTCGCTCACGCGCTCCGTTTGCAAGGCCAACGCGGCATCCGCTTTCGACGCCCCCGCAAGCCGATGTTTCGCGCGCGCTTTCGTTGTCGGGGTGGACCATGACCCGAGCACAAGCAGGGATGTCAATTCGCAGTATATGAGATTTAGCTCTTGAAATGCTTGTTCGAGCTACGAGAAGCAGTTGTATTAAACCGTACATGAGCATGTCAGGCGGTACACACCTTGATATCCTTGGTTGCCATGCTGCGGCCATATGGGAAGTAGGTAGACATGTATCCGAGTAGAGTCTTCAGGTCCTCGACCGCAAGATCGTGCCTGCCCTTGATCTACAACTGAAAGATTAGATTTTCTGCGGTAAAACAAACTACGGAGACGCACAGCAGTGATTCCTTGGAAGATGGCGCTGTAGAGACTGCGAGCGATCTCTGCAATCGTTATCACAAGCTGCACTTCTGTTTCGGGAGGTGCGGTGCTCGGAGAAAATACTTGAGGCGCACAGTCAAGGAAAGTCGATATAAGCGTCGAGTGTAGTGTGCGCGAAAGATGCTGCCAGCAGCATATACAACATTAGTAAAGAAGAACAGGCCAGATGCTGTAGATACGCACCGCTACAAATGTAGAGTCCACCAGAGTGTCACCATCCGTGTCTGCTAAACCTCGTAGCCCGACATCAGACAGATTTTGCAAGCTGCACTCGCTTTCGAAAGGCGGGTTTGCAAGGTCGAAGCTCTGTACGAAATCCTCGTGATCCTCGTCAAAGTCGACCGTGGGTATCCACGGGCGGCGGCGAGCAGACGTTGGGGTGTCAGTTGTGGGTTGTACCAAGCGGTCAAAAGCCTCGTAGGCGTGGGGGTCGTCGAAGGATGGGAGGAGATACCAGGTTGGTATTGGTGTAGCGGATGCTCGGACAGCTGGGTTGGGAGTGGCCGCATGGGGTGATGATATAGCGCTCCGGAGAAAATTGGATAGCGATTTCAGTACGACGAGCTTTGACTGTTGTGAATGCGAGGGTAAGCCAACATTTCGATCCTGGGGAGAAAGGAATTCACTTTCGGGGTCACTACCACACTTGCTGAAGAAGTCGCCTTCATTGGACCTGGCATATCACGATGAGAAACCTCGAGACCTCAGCCGCATGATCGAAGAATGTCTAGTGTCTTACCGTCTGATTCACCGAATTTGGTGCCTGCGTTTAGGATTCCGAGGTAGCCCTCCAGCACGCGTCCACCGTGTCCGCCACTACCTCCGTCCCATCCTGGGACTACGGTCTGCGGAATGATGTCTAGGAAAAGGTCTAAAAATCGCACGGCGTCAATGCGGATCTCCGGGAATATGTGTGTTTGAGCAGATGTCGTGAACAGAAGCAGCGACGGGGAGTGGGGGACAAGATTTTCCTATGATAAAGTGACGTTAGTTAGGCTGCAGTAGGATATGCATTTCCGGTCTGACTGACGGGCGGTATTTGAGGCAGTAGCCATGTTAGAAAAGATAATAATGTTTTCCGAACACTCGCGTCCTAGTCATAGCACATCAATTAATGTGGAGCACGTATAATAGATAGCTACTCACCTCGTCACCAATAATTCGTACACACGCGTTGAAAAGAGTTGTTAAAGACGACTCGATGAGCTCTGGGTGGGCGGCAAATAGTTCGCGTAGCCCCAGAATGGCGTCTTGATCGTATATTGAGCAGTCAATTCGACAATGATGTAAGGCTGTCTCTTACCTTTACGCGCGCCAGCATTGTAATGTTTCAAGTGAGTGATCAGATCCTCGAACGTGAGTCTCCTCTTCGTTGTAGGCGCGGCATCATCCTTTTCGACCGCGATGCTCTGTGTCGGTAGAGCAATCGCTATAAAGACGGTTATCAGTGATCTGATGCTACTCGTATAAAGAAAGGCGCTCACAGCGAGCCTTGAAGGACGTGTCTATAGCATTGCTTGCTAGCTGCTTGCCCTTTCCTAGTTTGAGCTTGGCTTTCTGTGCGCGCCAGACTGTGTCAACAACTTGATGTCCCTTCCGAGATATGAAAACGCACTGCAAAATCTGCCGCCTTGCTCCTCCTCGCTTTCCCGCTCTTAGGCATGCGGTATAATGACGATACAGATGAAAATTACAGGAAACCGGCGGTGGTATGGTGGAGGTTTATTCAGGGGCTATTGGGCAAATTTAGGAACCACGTGGGCGGGGCGCGTCTCGCAGCCGTTGCGCTTTGCACTTTATTACTTACAGTTACTCTGCAGCAGCTTGCGTTCCACCTGCTAGCGCCATCCACTTTCTCTGCGCACTGGCCCAACAGGAAACCGAAAACATTATAGGATACTCGCTTGACTCCTGCTAAACGGCCATAATGTTCTCCCAGTTTCGCCACGCAGTCGAGAGCTTCGCACCGCCTGTCTTACCTCGACGAGAGTCGCAGGACGCGTCCGACCAACGCCCATCTCGATCGAATTCCCCAGCGTCGTCCGACCCCGCAATCGCGAACTTGCGCAAGTCTCTGGCCGCGCAACGGTCAGGCAGCCCCAGCTCTGCGTCTGCGCAGCGGAGCAACAGTGTGCCAGGTCAGCAGGAGCCGCGGGTGTACAAGTCCAATCTCGAGGAGCGGCTGCGCGCGAAGTTCGCGATTGGGGAGGCGTCGGGATCGAGTACGCCAGCTGCGTCAGGCAGGACGTCTCCAGCTCCGGCGCCAACGGGTGGTAGCGCTCAGCACCCGCTGTCACCGTCCTCTACGCCGTTGCCGGACTCGCCTGCCGGCACCCCTGCTCCGCCAGCAGACGCTGCTCCAGCCACAGACGAACCTCCCGCAGAGTCGTCGTTGGCTCCGTCGACGTTAGAGGCGCCTCTCATCATACACTCCCCGCAGGCGCGGTCTCCTGTGGTTCATACTATTTCTATACCGGACGAGCCAGAGGAGGAAGACGAGAGGCATCCGGAAGCTGATATTCCTCTACCGCCTCAGACCCCCGCCAACCCTCCACCTAAACCTGTTGCCCCGGAGCCTACCACTGTAACCCCAGATGCACCTGAGAAACCATCTGTCCTGCCAGATACACCCCTTGATACTGTTTCTCCGGAACCCACAACTGTCGCCCCGGATGCACCGGAGAAGCCGTCTCTTCTACCAGCTACGCCCGTGACACCGACTGTTGACGGCGACGTCGATGCTCTTCAGCAGAGACTGAAACTTGTCGAACAGCGGTTTACAGGTACGTGCTTTTATCAGTCTTGCTCGCATCACACCACAATATGTACTTGCAGATGTTTCGAAATCCTTCAAAAGACTGCAAGCTGAGAAGGTCGCCGCTGACACCGTTCTGCGAGAGCTGACGCCGCTGGAGACGATACAAGACGCCGACAGTCTCCGAGACTATCTCCAGAATGCAGCCATGAAAGCTGAGGTGCGTATTTAAAGATTCTCTAATATTATTAACATGCAATAACCATGGTATAGATATCGCAAGACGAAATCGTGCGCCTGACCGGGAAACTGACACGTACGGGACCACAACAGTATTCATCTCCCGAAACGTGCCACTGACCGCGTGCTACAGGACAAGACGAGCGCATCGAAGAGCTCCGGGACACCCACCGCCTCGAGTCCGCCTCCCGCTCGGAGCAGTTCGAGAAGCTGCGCAGGCAGCACGAGGAGACCGAGGCGCAACTCCAGACCTCCCGCGGGCTGCTCGCGCAGAGCGACGGCGCGGCAGCTCAGCAGGCGGCGGAGATCGCGCGGCTTCAGGCGGACGGGGACCGCTTCAAGGCCCTCGCGAAGGAGGAGGAGGAGAAGCGCGTGAAGGCGATCAGCCTGCTCAAGTCCGTGCGGCAGAAGCTCGTGAAGGCGGAGAAGGAGCGGGACGAGGCGGTCAAGGAGGCGGGGGCGCTGCGGGAGCGGGAGCAGGGTGAGCGGGAGAGGGAGAGGGCGGAGAGGGCGAAGCTGCAGAAGGAGATCGAGGCGGTGAATGGGGAGAGGGAGAGGGCGCTGGCGGGGCTGCGTGCGCAGTTCGACCGGGAGGTGGCTAATGTAAGGGAACGGTTCGAGAAGGAGCTGTCTGCGACCAGAGGCCAGTACGAGATGGAGGCCGTGACAACCAAGGTAAGCCTTTCCTGCGCCGACCGTCCGAACGTCACTCATCAGTGCTGCAGGCCGCGCACACGAAAGAGCTCTCGAGCAAGAACGCCCAGGTCTCGGCCCTCGAAAACTCGGTCACAACGCTCTCGCGGGAGAAGAACGCGATCTTCGACCAGCTGCAGCTGCGCCAGGCGGAGCTCGAATCGTCGCAATCGCACCTCGACTCCCTGCAGACGCAGAACACGGAGCTGCAGTACCAGCTGCGCGAGACGAGCGAGCGGCTCGCGCTGCTGCACGAGGAGATCGCGGACGCGCGGCGCGAGCACGAGCACGACGCGCAGCCACGGACCTCGCCCGAGGACGTCGCGCGGCTGCTCTCCGCCGCGGAGGCGAAGTACGAGGCACGCATCGCGGAGCTCCGGCGGGACCTCGGGAAGGTGGAGAGGGAGCGCACGGAGAGCGAGGCGGAGTGGAGCAGGAAGCTGAAGGAGAAGGCGCGGGAGATGGACGAGCTGAGGCGCGCGGCGGAGTCGTCGGTGAAGACGCAGGAGAACAGGGAGGGCGCGCTGGCTGGGCTCAGGGAGGAGATTGAGCGGCTGCAGAACGAGGTGCGCTTGCAGCGGAAGCGGGAGGTGGAGCTGCAGGCGCAGTCCGACAAAGTCCAAGATGTCGAGGTAAATTGGCGTCCAGTCTTGCGCGCGCACTAAGGAAACTCATCTCATAACGCGTTTCCAGGACACGTTCAAACTGCAATTGCAGGAGGTCAGTGGCAAAGTCGCTGCGCTGGAGCACCAGATCGAAGAGTACAAAGGCCGAGAAGCGCATTTGCGGCTCAGCAACAAGGTAGTCATTCATCCCTTCCTACACGTTAGCTCGAAACTAACCCCGGTCACAGACTCTGCGAGAAGAGTTGCGCAAAGTGCAGTCCTCTGCTGCATTGCTGGAGAAGCAGCGAAACCCGGGCGTCGGCTATTGGACAGCGCGGCCGGAGGGCAATAGTGCCAACAGCTCGCAGGAGGGGCGCGCGTCGATGTCCTCGTCGAGGTCTGGCTTGGCGTCCCCGCGCCCTGGGTCTCCGGCAACACCGACCCAGAATGACGAGGAGGTGAATCTCGAGTATCTGAGGAATGTCATCCTGCAGTTCTTGGAGCACAAGGAGATGAGAGTGAGCAGTTTGTTCTTTGCGTTTCGGCTGTTTGGTCTGACCACTGTCGTAGCCCAACCTCGTACGTGTGTTGTCGATCATCCTGCACTTCACGCCGCAGGAGACGCGGCGGCTGGTCGCAAAAGTATAGCGCGCCTGTGCATGGCGGCAATCTGTATTTCGAGATACAGTAGTACATTACACCCTGCGCGGAGCCTTCGGCGCCCATATATAATCTTATTTACTTACCTTGCCCGTACTCCGTCTTCGAAATCTTCGCTTAGATCTCGAGGCGAGCGATATCGATTACTGAGCAAAAGCCGTTTTGTAAGTCACCGTTATTACCCATGATCCAGTCCTTGATCAACGATCCCCCGGCGCTCGCTTTCAAGCCAACGGACACCGTTTGAACTGCCACAGCTCATATAGCGCTCGCCGCCCAGCATATATATAAAACCTTGCTTGGTCTCAAACTCCCATCTACTGCCAGTGGCTAGAGTTCCGTCTGGATATGAGCACGCCTTCTGAACATGTGCCTCCTCCTATCTACTCGCAAGAAGACCCCGACGAATCCTGGCGCGCGGAGAGCAATGATCCTGTGCCCGACACGCCTAGTGCGGGGCCCCAGATATTCATCGTCCCGGCCTCGGACACGATAAACTTCCAGAAAGGATACGTGGGCGCGGATGGCGAACGCGCAGCCATCGAGGGCGAGCTGCAGATCAAGTGCGCCGACGCTATACAGTGGAATAATGTGTGAGTAGCTTGCTGTCTCTGGGTGGTATGCGCTGACACATTTATCTACATGCTTTCAGGACGATGACACTGCGCACGGTAGAGACAGCGTACGGACGTGAAATTGAGCTGGGGTCCTCTACGGTCGAATTGTTCTCATCTTCGGACTCGACCTTCGAAGCGCTTCCGGCGTCATTCCCCTTCGCAATTCCTCTCACCCAGGACAGCCCGCAATGCGTCCACACCCCACAATCGTCCCTGTCCCACGTCCTCACCGCAACGCTGCGCCCATCGGACCCCTCCCGGGCCACGCTTACGAAGAGCCTGACCGTGCACACCCGGCGCTACACCTCGCACAGCAGCAACGTCGTCATCGCGCCAGAAACGCACAGCCTCGACGCGCCCACCCGCGTCGAAGTCGAAGTCCCGCGCTCGACGTTCCGCGCAGGGGAGCCCGTCCCGATCTACGTCACGGTGCCGCCGCCGAAACGCGAGGTCGTGGTGGAGCAGGGCCTGAGGCTGCGCAATGTCCGCGCAGAGCTCATACGGGTGGTGAAAGTCAGACGAGACGACGACGGGGACGGGAGCTCTGACTCGGACATCGACCCGATCCCGGAGGAGCACGAGAGCTTTTTCTTCAACGACGAGGGCCCGTCTACGGCGGCGGCGTCCACGTCGGTGGAAAAGCAGCCTTCTTCCTCCGTCGCGGGACACTCGCCCATTTTCCAGGGCTCGTCCTATCGCACGGTCGTCTCTAGATCCGGCGCGTCCTGTCGATTCCACTCCTCGCGCCCCATCCGCCTGCGGTTCGTCCTGCACCAGCCCTCCCCCTCCGGCTCCCCGTCGGACCTGCGCATAGACCTCCCCAACGCCGATCATGGGCACCTCGACAACGACACGGAGTGCGCCTCGATCACGCAGTCGACCCTTCTGCACTCCGTCACCTTCCGCATACACATCCACGTCTCGTTCGTCGACATGTCCAGCCGCACGGAGCGGTTCCACACGATCTCGATACCGGTCATCGTCATCCCGCCGCCTGCGCCTCTGCCCGAGGTCGAGGGGCAGTTGGACGCGGAGTATCAGAAAAAACATGACCGCCCGCCTACGAGGACGGTGCGGCACGACGATTCGGAGGTCTCGGCACCGCATTACGAAGGCGAGGCGGGCCCTAGCAGCGGCGCTCCCCCGCCGTTCGAGGAGCGCGACGCGCCGCCGCCGTTTTCCTTCGAAGCCGCCGCCGCCGCATCCACGTCCACGCGCCTCCCCACCTTCCTCGAATCCGAGACAGAAATCTTCGTCCCGCACGACCAGAACGAGGACGACTCCTCTGCCTGCGCAGCCCTGCCCATGGGCCACGGGTTCTCCTCCATAGTCCTAGTAGGCGAGGGCACGCAATTCGGATTCCGCGCCTCCGCGCAGTTCGACGGGCACACGGAGGACATGACGCGCTCCTCCACGCCGCCGCCGACGCTCGAGATGGCGTCGCGCGACGCGAACGTGACGGACCTCGCCGAGCTGGGCCAGCCTGCGCGCGCCATGGAAGCACTCGGGCTGGTCCTCGAGCAGCAGCAGCAGCAGCACGATGAGGCGCACGACGAGATACCGCCGCCGCCGCCGCCCGCGATGGACGACCCGTCCGACCCGCCGCCGTCGATCGACGACTCCGGGTTCCGGTCCACGTCGTCGCGGAGCGTCTCGCCGCGCCCGTCCGTCCCGTCGTTTGGCCAGGCGATTGACGGGTCGCTGCATGCGGCGCCCTCTCCCGGTCCGCCTTCGACGCGCCAGGAGCGGCCGCTCTCGCAGGGCCACGCGCCGCCGCCGTACCTCGTACCTGATAACGACGGCGAGAGCGAGGCGCATGTGATACGCCCGCCGCCGTATATCGACTTGATGCCCTCCCATGGCCACTCGGACTGACAGTATCGATATCCACACGTACCTACACGAACATGTAACAGCATGTAACACACACTCACATTTATACTGATACTGATACGATATCCATCCGCGCATCGTTTGTCCGACAGTCCGAGGTGGCGAAATACGATAAGGGGTTTACTACAGCTAGCTAGAAAGCGGGACACAGTACCATGTAGTCAAGGAAGAGCAGCGCGAGGCGTGGGGTACGAGAGGAGGCAGCAGCAGGGGGTCAGAAAAAATAGGGAGGAGGGCGAGAGCGGAAGAAAGATAAGGTGTATAGTATGAACTATGAAGATGCATGCATGAATAGTCGTCATTCGTATAAAGAAAGAAAGAATCCCTGTTATCTACCGAGAGAACGCGATGCGCTACCGAGAGAACGCGAGCGCTACCGAGGGAACGCGATGCGCTACCGAGAGAACGCGAGCGCGATTACTCAGCAGTTGCAAGCGTCCTTGCTCTTCGCCTGGTTCTCCTCGAGGTTGACGCCGCCGGCGTCCTGCCGTGCCGCGCCCGGGCGGCCACCAGCGCCTGGTCGGCCGGTCCCGCCGCGAGTCGACGCCAGGATATGTTCGATCGGGATCTTCTTCGCTGTAGTCGTAGTCGCAGTAGCACCCAAAAGTCAGCTCGAAACACCACAAAGAAACACCCTTATTTATGCCCATGTCTACTCACCGATTTCCGTGAATATCTCCACCACGCCCTCGCCCGTCTTCGCGCTCGTCTCAAAGAACAGCAACCCCGCCTCGGACGCGTACGCCTGCGCCTCCTCCCTCGGGACCTGCCTCAATCCCTCGCCCTCGCCCTCGCCCGACCCAGGCGTCTCCCCGGGCGTGGCCGTCGCATCGTCCGCCTCGTCCTCCGACTCCTGCGTGCTGGAAGACGCGGACGGGGAAGGGGAAGGGGAGGGCTGGACGAGGTCGACCTTGTTCCCCGCGAGCGCGATGACGATGTTCGGGTTCGCTTGGCGCTGGAGCTCCTTCACCCACGATTTCGCCTTTTCGAGGCTCGTGGCCTTTGTTACGTCGTAGACTACGACCGCTGCTTGCGCGTTGCGGTAGTACATCGGCTTTTTCCCCAAGTCAGAAACACCGCACCCGCAGAGATAGAGAGAGGGGGAGGGGGACGTACTGCGAGCGAATGGAAGCGCTCCTGACCCGCCGTATCCCATATCTCATACCGCAGCACGCGGTCCTCGAGCCGGCATTTCTGGGTGAGGAACGCAGCGCCGATCGTAGGCTCCTTATTCGCCTGGAACTCGTTCGAAACCTGTGCGCGACAGCGTTAATCAGATGAAACGTGCCCCGCAAAAAGTAGAGCGGATTGGGGGGCGTACGAAGCGTAAGACGACGGATGATTTTCCTACGGCGGCTTCACCTGCGTGAGTGCAAAAAACCGTCAGTACAGTACTTAACGCAAGAGCAAGATCGTTTGCAACAAGGCGGGTGGGTGGGCGTGGTGTCATGATAGACTCCACGCAACGCCCCTGCCACACAGTTAGGAAAGCTCACCAAGTAAGACCAATTTGACTTGAACGGACTTGTCCACTGAACCAGAGGCAGCGTCGGCCATTTGAGTCACAGTGAGTGAGAGGAAAGTAGAAAGGGATGTAGAGTACGGAGGCTGCGGTCGAGTGGCTTCAAGGACGGTCGCAAGGCTGTTGTCTGTCAGTGTGATGCTCCCTGTGCAATCCGATGCAATCCAAAGTCACGTGTGCAAACAATTGGCGCGACTCATCCATTAATATTGTGAATTTCGAAACGAATGCTCCTGAAATGCTCAACGCGGTTTCGTCTGTACCACGACCATGGCGTGCCAAAAACAAGGGCTGCCCCCCTTCCCTGCATGGCTATGCCCATGGCGAAACTTGTAAGTAAGCAAATCCCCCACTCTTTGGACGTCCAAGGGACTATGTTTGGACGCGAATTATGAATCCGGTGAGTCGTACTCCCCGCTTTTCCTATTCACCGCACCGAGCATCGTTACGGCTACCAGACACGCGTCGTTTCTCTGTCAGCGTACAGTGCACACCGAAGCTAGTCCAGCACGAACAGTGTCAGCCCACCACATCGAGCGGTGTCAGCCCAGTGCGAACAGTGTCAGCCCACCACCACTTCGAGAGAACGCGCAGATAGAGAGCCCTCGAGCAAACGCGGGGATGCCAGATGGAACGCGGGGATGCCAGATGACCCCGCCGCCAAGTGCTTGGTACCAAGGTGCGTACATAATCTCCATCTTCATCTCAGCCGCTATACTGCTATAAAACTCACCACCACCACCACCACTACAACCCCAGGTCTACAGTACATCTTACATCGAAAGAGCTACATCGACATCGAAAGCGCTACATCGACATCGAAAGCGCTACATCGACATCGAACGAGCTACACATCTACAATGGACCACTCGTCATACAAAGACCACACCACCACCCGCGGGCTCACCTACCACTACTTCTCCTCCCCCGCCACCACCCCCCACCACCCCACCGTCCTCTTCCTCCACGGCTTCCCCTCCACCTCCGCGGACTGGCACCGCATCGTCCCGCATTTCCTGCGTAAGGGGTACGGGGTGCTGGCGCCGGACTTGTTGGGCTACGGGAGGACGGATAAGCCGGAGGATGCGCATGCGTTTAGGTGGTCGCTCATGACCAAGGATATCATCGACATCCTCGACGCGGAGCACGTCCATAAGGCGATTGCCATTGGACACGGCTGGTACGCGCGCATGTGCTTCTTATTGTGGTGGAATCTCACAAGAGTTTTTACAGGGGATCGGCCCTTGCATCTCGTCTCTCGAACTACTTCCCCGAGCGGTTCATTGCGTATGCATTCCTGGCCGTCAGCTACACGCTGCCCGGCCCGGGCATTAACGCTGCTGATCTCGACGCCGCCGCGAAAAAGCTTGTCGGACGCGAGCTGTACGGATATTGGTTCTACTTTGCCGCGAAGGGTACAGATGCAGCTATTGAGAACAACGTGCGTGATCATTACCGAAATGCCACAACACACACACTGATTGACGGGTGGCACAGTACGGGCGCTTCCAGAGCATACTCTGGCCCGCGGACCCGGACGACTGGAAGCGCTCGCTGTGCCCGTCGGGCGCCACCAAGGAGTGGCTCACAGGGGACAGCAAGGAGCATTCGTCCGCGGTAGGCAGCTACCTCACTCCGGAGGTGTGCCGCGCATTCGCTTTGTATCGTAGGCCGTCATGTGCTGACGCGTTTGAACGGGGTAGGAGGTGGAGGCGCATCGCAGGGTGCTCCTGAGCGGCGGGTTCGCCTCCCCGCTGAACTGGTACAAGATTACTGTCCTCGATGTCAGCGGCGAGGACGATAAGAGTGCGTTTGAACCCACCTACTATCCCAGTGTCTGCCTTTACTAACTCAAGATGCAATAATGCGTTCCAGAGATACCGTTGGAGAACTACCACCCCAAGGTACCCGTCTTCTTCGGTGCTGCGGCGAAGGACTATATCTGCGTGGACTGGGTGGGGAAGGAGAACATTGTGAAGCAGTGCAAGGGCCCGAACACGATCAAGGAGTACGATGCGGACCATTGGCTTGTGCTGTCGCATGCGGAGCAGTTGAGCAAGGATTTGCTGAGCTGGATTGAGGGGTTCTGAATACGGGTTGAATTTGTACAAGTAGTTACGGTTGTACGACGCGTCGATCGAGAGACAAAGATGATCCTGTGGAATCCGACGCGACCGGATCACGTGTGCGGGACCAAATGCTACGCACGCACTGAGCAGGTTATAGCTTGGTGCTAGCCAGCTAGTATGAGCATTGAGTTGGGAGCCAAGAAAAGCGTCCCTTTCTTTGTGAAGAACGCCGCATATGGAGCTCAGTGCTGCGACGGCGTCGGGCAACATACATCTGCGTAGAAATCTTGAAACCATTCGACTTGTTTGAGTTTGCAGTCTCTGAAATCTATCGATACGTTCATAATATTCCAGCGCCAGTAACTACTTGTACAAAATTCAACCCGTATTCAAAACCCCTCAATCCAGCTCAACAAATCCCTACTCAACTCCTCCGCATGCGACAGCACAAGCCAATGGTCCGAATCATACTCCTTGATCGTGTTCGGGCCCTTACACTGCTTGACGGTGTTCTCCTTCCCCACCCAGTCCACGCAGATATAGTCCTTCGCCGCAGCACCGAAGAAGACGGGTACCTTGGGGTGGTAGTTCTCCTGCGGTATCTCTGGGACGCAGTGCAGGAATTAGGAAGGTAAAGGCAAACACTGGAGGATGTGGGGGGGAGGGGACGCACTCTTGTCATCTTCGCCGCTGATATCGAGTACGGTGATCTTGTACCAGTTCAGCGGGGAGGCGAATCCACCGCTGAGGAGCACCCTGCGATGCTCCGCGACCTCCTGGCCCCCATGAAAACGCGTCAGCATTCTATACGACGGCCTGCGGTACAAAGAAGAAAGCCCATCCACGGCATACCTCCGGAGTAAGATAACTGCCCACCGCGGACGAATGTTCCTTGTCCCCCGTGAGCCACTCCTTAGTGGCGCCCGACGGGCACAGCGAGCGCTTCCAGTCCTCCGGGTCCGCCGGCCACAGGATGCTCTGGAAGCGCCCGTACTGTATTGTATTGTATTACCCATTAACGAGTGAGTCTTGAAAATTCGAGGACGAGACGCACATTATCCTCAATATCCGCATCCACCCCCTCCTCAGAAAAATAAAACCAATACCCGTACAGCTCGCGTCCAACAAGTTTCTTCGCCGCTGCGTCAAGATCAGCAGCGTTCACGCCGGGCCCGGGGACGAAGTAGCTGAGGGCGAGGAAGGCGTAGGCGGTGAACCGCTCGGGGAAGTAGTTCGAGAGACGGGATGCAAGCGCCGATCCCCTGTGCGACCATGGTATAAGTATGAGATTCCGCACAACAAAAGAGAGGCGAGCGTAGTACCAGTCGTGTCCAATAGCGATAGCCTTATGGACGTGCTCCGCGTCGAGGATGTCGATGATATCCTTGGTCATGAGGGACCATTTGAACGCCCGCGCGTCGGTGGGCTTATCCGTCCCCCCGTACCCCAGCAGGTCCGGCGCGATGACGCCGTACCCCTTACGCAGGAAATGCGGGATGATAAGGTGCCAGTCCGCGGACGTGGAGGGGAATCCGTGCAGGAAAATGACGGTGGGCTGGGAATCCTTGGCGGGGGAGAAATAGTAGTGGTAGGTGAGGCCGCGGGTGGTGGTGTGGTCTTTGTACAATGACTGGTTCATGGTAGACATGTAGTTCTTTCGATGTAAAATACAAATCTGCGGGTGTGTTGGTGTGTTTTATAGCAGTACAAGGCTGAGATGAAGATGGAGATTATGTACGCACCTTGGTACTAAGCACTTGGCGGCGGGGTCATCTGGCATCCCCGCGTTCCATCTAGCATCCCCGCGTTCGCTCGAGGGCTCTCTATCTGCGCGTTCTCTCGATCTGGTGGTGGGCTGACACCGCTCGTGCTGCCAGTATCCCAGCTTCGGTGTACGCTGACAGAGAAACGACGCGTGTCTGGTGGCCGCAACGACGTTCGGTGCGGTGAATAGGAAAAACGGAGAGAACGACTCACCGGATTCATAATACTCTTCCAAACATAGTCCCTGAACCAACCCTTGACTATCGAAAAAGTAGGGGTATTTGCTTACAAGTTTCGCCATGGGAAGCGCTAAGCCAAGGCGGCAGCCCTTGTTTCTGGCACGCCATGGTCGTGGTTGTGGTACAGACGAAACGTATAGAGCATTCGTTTCGACTGACAATGAGACAAAGTTGCAGTGTTTGCCCTAAGGCCTTAATAAGGGCACCCTCCGTGTCTTAAGGCTTAATAAGGGTTAAGGCTTAACGTGTTAAGGGCTTAATAAGGGCGGGGCAGAAATAATCGAATTAAATATTAATTACTAGGTAGCCTGCGGGAATCTTCGGCATCGACTTCAGTGGCGGTACTTGAGCTTCAACGCAGTGGTACAGTGAGATTGCTTCACTCGGCCCCGAGGGACACACCTGCCAGCACTGAACCTCAGCTAGGGGTCGCCCAAAACCTAAGAGAGCCTGTAAATGATGATTAAATATTCCTTTAAGGCCTTACTTAAGGCCTTAGCGCAAACTCAAAATTTCTTAAGCCTTATCATAAGGCCTTATTAAGCCTTAACATTTTTAAGGCTTAGCCCTTAGGGCAAACACTGCAAAGTTGATCCTGTGGAATCCGACGCGATCGGATCACGTGTACGGGACCAAATTCTACGCACACTGAGCAGGTTATAGCCTGGTTATAGCACTAAGAGCAGGTTAGATCTTGCAGCTGGCCAGCTGTTATGAGCATTAATATTGAGACGCGAGCCAAGGAGAGGGTGCGTTTCGTTGTGAAGAACGCGGCCGCGTATGTACTATGGATAACTGAGGACTCAGTGCCAGCCCTCGAAATAAACATCCAACTTGCGGAGACATACCCTGCGACGGCGTCGGGCAGCATACTTACATCTATTGCAAAGAGATCTTGAAACCAGTCGACGTGGAAGGACCCCGGAAATGATAAGACGACACGTCTGTCTATAATTCAGCGCTCGAGGTAGACAGTGAGTACAACATACTATTTATCCAACCGCAAACCCCTCCTACATCACCCCATTCATCTTCTTTCCCCTTCCCCTCCCTCACCTAAGGCTCCAATCGCTTCGGGTCCCTCGGCCACATCGTCGCCCTTCTAATATTATTCAGCTTCAAAAACAGCATCAGCACGCGCTCGAGGCCGATGCCCCCGCCCCCGTGCGGCGCGCACCCCATCCTGAACGCGTCCAGGTAGCCCTTCATCGACTCCGGGTCGATCGCCGCGCGCTTCATCTGCTCGATCAGCAGCGCGGGCTCGTGCACGCGCTGGGCGCCGGAGAGGATCTCTTCGCCGCGCATGAAGAAGTCGTATGAGTTCGTTAGGGTCTGTGGTGGTGGATATATGGGTGAGTCACGGTGGAGGGGAGAGAGATGGGGGGGGGACGTACGGGGTCGTTGGCGTCGGGCATGGTGTAGAAGGGCCGCAGCTCCGCGGGGAACTTGTCGATGATGAAGTAGTCGGTGTGGTACTTCGCCTTAACAATGCGCCCCAGCCTTTTCTCGTTCTCCGTGCTATCATTTCGCGCGATCAGCTCCGCAATCAGCACACACACACGCCCACCACGACTCACTTTATATCATCCAATATGCCCCTGTCAACCCCGTCCTCAACAAGCAAATCCACCGCCTCCTTAAACGTGATCTTCAGCGTCCCCTCCGGGCCCTCCCGCCACACAAACTCCTCCGCCGGGAACTGCTTCCCAATCACCGCAATCTCCCTCGCATGCCTCTCCCTCAGCCCGCGGAATATACTGAGGAACAGCCCGTCGAGCAGCTCGAGCACCTCGTGGTAATGCTCCTCGATGGTCATCTCGAGATCGAGCCCGATGAACTCCGTGAGGTGGCGGTGCGTGAACGAGTTCTCCGCGCGGAAGACGGGCCCGATCTCGTATACGCGCTCGTAGTCCGACGCGATCGCCATCTGCTTCGCGAGCTGCGGGGACTGTGCGAGGTAGGCGTTGCCTGGGAGGGGCACGGTGAGTGGGTAGGTATGCGCGGTGAGTGGGGAGGTAGGTAGGAGGTGGATGGGGAGGTAGGTAGGAGGTGGATGGGGGAGGGACAGACCTTTGAAGTAGCTGACTTTGAAGACGGAGGCGCCGGATTCTGTGGCTGCGGCTTGGAGCTTGGGGCTGTGGATCTCCATGAAGCCGTTTGCGGTCAAGTATTCACGGAACAGGGAGCCGATGGTAGCTTGCACTTGGAAGATCGCTTGGTTCGTCGGTGTCTGGCGTATCAAATGAGCAAGGGCAAATAGATGGTACGGCGGTTGAGATGCGTACTCGAAGGTCAATGACGCGGTTGTTGAGGCGCGTGTCCAAGAGGACGCGATTCAGCTGCACGTCCTCGCCCGCATTTTCATACTCCTCGTCTCCACGCGAGGCGTCCTGTATCGAAAACGGCAACATCCCCTCCAGCCCCGAAACCAACCACAGCTGCCCCATATCCATATCAGCACCCCTCCCCCCACTCACACGCGCATCTCACCACTCACCTGCTGGATATGCACCTCCACATCGCCCACACTCGCGCTCTTAATCACCTCCGGCGCCTTCCTCACCGTCCCCTCCACCAGCACGATGCTCTCGTCCTGCAAGCCCGCGGCCCATTTACACATCTGCTTGCTCACTTTGCCCGGGGAGACGACGAGCAGGGACTGCACGGTGTCCGTGCGCTGCCGCAGCATGAGGAAAACCATCTTCGCGCCCTGCGCGCGGGAGGTGTGGATCCGCACACGCAGGAGCACGCGGCTCCCCTCCTCCAGCCCAGACAATTCGCTGATCGCCGTCCGCGTGCGCCGAGGGCGGGTGGCAGACTGGTTCAAGGGCAGTTTGCCGTAGAATTGGGAGGCGTCGTCCTGTGCCGATTGGGGTTAGATGAAGTGGACGGGGATGGACGGGGGGTTATTATTGGGGGGAGGGGGGACGCACGACGTCGGCTGCAGCCTGCTGTTTCTTGAGCTGCTCCTGCTTTGCAGCCTTCTCGGCCGCTTTCTTCTGTTTCTCCTCCTCCTTTGCGCGTTTTTTCAATTCGCTTTTCGTGGGCCCCGCGGGCGGTTCTCCCGCCCTGTATCCCGATCCCATATATCAGATAAATTTTAGGCGGGTAGAACTGACCGTACGTACTGGGGCTCTTTTGGCGGTTCTGCTGCGTCGGCCATGGTGGTGAGGATGTGGGTTGTAGGGAGTGGCGAGTCAGAGTGAGTGAGTGCAGATAAATGACGATCGCTGTGTTATCGACCAGCCCAGTCGCGATCGAGATCTGCTCAGATTTCGAAGTGAAAGATCTTGCGATTAATATTCCGATTGTAAAACTTTGTACTCATTGCTCAAGTTACATAGCAGAAATTCTACTGCCTGTTCTATACCGCGACTGCTCTGGCCTATGTGGCATCGGAGAACTTGACCAGAACCATCGACTACACTTGCTTTGCTTCAACGAAGGCGAATTACAGCTGAAGCAAATTCCGGTCCAATTTCCTGATGTTCCGAGGCACTCGACTTTCCTATGTCTCTCCGCGTCTGCGGCGTGGATAGCTTGCGAGCAATACTATCACCCCAAGACGTCCACACGGCAGTGAACACGTCGTGTCCAGGCCTCTGCCAGTGCATCTCAGGTTCAAATCGCACCTTACGCGGCAGTCAATAACTTATGTCCAACCGGTAAACTTACCCGGGATCAGAACTTTCGGGGGTGAGGGCATGCGCAAGGAATCATGACAAGGTGTGTTCAAAAGCGCCATGTGCATCTAAATCAGCAGAGTACTAATACCCTCCATCTCACGACAGGTCCTTCGTTGACTCCAGCAAGTACTACCATTGCACCATGGACCAGTCCTCATACAAGGACGTTACCACCACCCGCGGGCTCAAGTACCACTACTTCTTCTCCCCCGCCACCGCCTCCCTACCCACCCTCCTCTTCCTGCACGGCTTCCCCTCCACCTCCTGGGACTGGCGCCGCATCGTCCCGTTCTTCGTGACCAAGGGCTACGGCGTCATCGCGCCCGACATGCTGGGCTACGGGGGGACGGACAAGCCGACCGACCCGCACGCGTTCAAGTGGTCCCTCATGACCAAGGATATCATCGACATCCTCGACGCGGAGAGCGTCCACAAAGCTGTCGTCATCGGACACGATTGGTATGCCCGCCCTTCCCTCTTCCTGGCGGCACGGTATCTCACGCGTATGCTTACAGGGGGGCGGGTGTGACATCCCGGCTCTCGAACTACTTCCCCGAGCGGTTCACCGCGTACGCGTTCCTGGCGGTGAGCTACCTCTCGCCGAGCCCGGGCGTCGATGCCGCCGCCGCCAGTGCATACGTCAAGAGCCTCGTCGGGCGCGAGCTGTACGGGTACTGGTTTTTCATGGCCGAGGACGGTGCGGACAAGATCATCGAGGACAATGTGCGCGATCATCTTCGCACACACCGTTGAATTGTCCTAATCTGTCGGCGAGACAGTACGAGCGCTTCCAGAGCATCATTTACCCCGAAGACCCGGAGGAATGGAAGCTCTCGTTGAACCCGAGCGGTGCCACCAAGGAGTGGCTTTTGACGGATAAAAAGCCGTCTCTCACGATAGCCTCTTACATCCCTCCAGAGGTACTATACATATAACGTGGATTTTCTTCATATCGTATGCTAACGACGTCTGCGCATCAGGAAGCCGCGCAGCATCGCGCCGTACTCCTCAAAGGCGGATTCGCGTCCCCCGTATGCTGGTACAAAGTACTCGTCGCCGGAATAAACGGCGAAGACGACAAAAGTGCGTGCACACAACCCATCCTCCTAAGTATCCGCCTTTACTCACCCTCTACTCCCAATTCCCAACCTTCACTCGTGACTGCAACCCCACAGACATACCACTAGAGAACTACAGCCCCAAAGCGCCTGTATTCTTCGGCGCGTCGACGAAGGACCAAATCTGCCTCGCGGCCGTCGGGAAAGCGAGCATCGCTATGAAGTGCAAGGGTGTCAATACGATTAAGGAGTATGATGCGGACCACTGGCTTATTCTGTCGCATGCGGAGCAGTTGAGCGCGGATTTGCTGGGATGGATTGAGGGGCTTTGAATGCGGGATGTTATGTGGGCTGTGTAAGTATTTACTATCGATTGTTACTCTACTTTTCTAGGGGAATCAAGACTATCAAAGTGAAAACGCGCTCTGCAGTCGCTCCGTTCGAGCGCCTGAATTACCGTCGCCTGACTCAAAGCCGTAGACTCGAACAGAGGCAACGTTGCGGTAAACAAAAATGGTGTTGCAAAAGTCCATCAGTGCAAGTTACAGTCGTAGGTACAGGTACATCCTGGGTACAATTGTTTATAATTTCATGGCAGTTCCGGGAGATTAGGCGTTCCGTCGCACATGTACAGCCCCTCAAATGTCCTGGTACGGCGGCAGATCCTCGCCATCCGGGCCTCTCCGCTCGTCTCCCTGCCCCTGGTTCGCGTGAGGAGCAGCGCCCGCAGCCAACACGCGCTCGCGCTCCTCCCTCTCCAACCTCTTCTTCTCATCCTCCGCACTCTCATGCTGCGGCGGCTGCCCCCCACCCGTGCTCAGCACACGCTCCCTATCCTCCCGCTGCAGCCTCTTCTTCTCGTCCTCCGCGCTCTCAAACCTCGCGCCCGACTGTCCGAAGCCCGCATCCTGCGACTCGTTCCCAGCGAGCCCGCCGCTACGCGGGCCCGCGGACGGCGCCGCGCCCTTGATGTCGCGCAGCGAGCCGCTCGCGGGTCCGGGGCCACCCGCGCCGGCGGACACGGGCACACCGGTCTCCGCGACGGTGGGCGTGATGGCGGGTACCTGCGTGGGGTTGATGGGGTCCGGCGCAGCAACGGGTGCCGCGGCTGGTCGCGTGGCCGGGGAGGTGGACGGCGGCGGGAGGGTCGTGGGCGTGTTGTTGAGGTTCTGCGTGTTGATGGGCGGGGAGCCGCTCGAGGTGCGGCTGTGCGCCGCGTCCGGCTTGTAGGACGTCGGAGGGTGCTCCGCGCTCGTCTTTGGAGGGGGCGTGACGGGGAGGCCGGGGTGTGCGCTTCCCGTCCCGACGTCCGTGGAGATCGTGGAGAGCTCGCTCGCGTGCGTCTCGCCGAAGCTGCGCGTGTCCGAGCGGCTCAGATCAGAGGCACCTGTCTGCGACGGGAGGTTAATGTGCCCGGTCTTGTAGTTGTCCAGTGCGCGCTGAAGGGACGCGCGTGCGGCCGCAGTGGCGGGTGCGCCGGCATACGGCTCCTTGGCGGATGGAGGCACGCTGGGGAGGGCGGCGATGATCGGCTCGGACGCGTGTGAGAGCAACACCAGCTTCTCGCCGTACTCGCGCAGCGCTTCCCACTTAAGCCGCTCGCTCTCCTTCACGCCCTTGCGCTTGAGCAACTCGACCTCCTTCTCGGCGTCAACGTCGTCGCTTTCGGCCTTGGCGAGCTGCTCCTTGAGGTCTGCAAGCTTCTTCTCGTTGCCGCGCGCCCCGTCGTGCTCGGTGCGCGCGATCTGCGTCTGCAGGTTCGCGCGTGCGGTGCGGCGGGGGGCGAGTGCGGTCTCAGCATCGCGCAGCGCTTTCAGGGGTGTGCGTGCGGCGTCAAGCTTGACCGCGAGAGAGGAAGCGAGCGATCCCTGCACAAAATTGAGGTACGCTAGGCGATCCGTCACTGGTTAGTGGAATATGTGTTAGCTTATGTCCAGATTTCATGAAGATCTAGCGCACCATCTTTGAGATCTGCGTTCTCGTTCTGGCCCCAGGTGTATAGCTCCTTGCTCTGCGATTTCGCGTCGCGGGACACGCTATCGAAGTCAATCGCGACACCTTTCTCGTTTGTGATCAGTTTCTGCACCGGTGTTGTGGAGCTACGGACAATGAGGACTGCGATCGTAGCGTTGCAGATATATATGGACTCACGAATATTGCTGGCCAAACGCTCTCAGCTGGTACTGGAGATTCTCCAAGGTATGGTTCTTGGGACCAGTTGCCGCCGCCTGGTTGGCAGATGGCTGAGCTGCACTACCTGGCGAGGTTGGACGAGCCCCGGGGATGTGCGATGCGATGGGCGACGAATTTATCGCATTCTGCGCCTTGTCCGCGAACGATGACAGAAAACCTGGGACGGGCATCGATGTTTAGTGGAGATCGTGGGTTGTGGGAGTGGTAAAGAGGGAAGATAAGGGACTTGGCAAAAGCAAAGCAGGGTTTAAGTAGGGGAAAGGGCGCAGGGCGCTGTTGCGCAGTGAATTGGGCTATGTCGTCACTGCCTCATATTTTGGGATCCGATAGCCGCACTTGCAAAGAAGAACATAGAAAACATAGCATGGTTTGTGCAAAAGTCAGAGGGATATATACCAAGAGCAATATAAAACAGCCAACACCTTCTTCCTAAGTACACCCAGAAATTGGTCTATCCAATCAGTTATTTACCACCCGGGCAACTCTTATACGACAATCTTCCGTGCCGCCTTTCCTTTCTTTTCCGAGTCCTTGTGGCTCAGGAACTCGACCTCCGTCGCAAGCGGCCCTGCCAGCTTCGCGTTGTCTGCATAGCCCAGGACACTCCCCTTGAAATGCCGGCCGACGCCCTCGATGCGCGCGCGCAGCCTCTCGTTCTCCTCCGCGTCCGCGTCCGAGATGCTCGAGGACGTGGGCGACGAGGACGGCTGGCCAGGCGAGGATGAGGGCGCGGACGGCGCGAGGCGCGTCCAGATGGACAGCCGGTAGAACTGCGGCCGCGTCGAGACGATGACACCCGTGATGAGCGACTGCGGCGGCGTGCTTGTCCCCGGCGCTGCTGACGTGAGCAGCGGGTCGAACGTCTCGCCGATCGCCGCGAGCATCTGTTTGAAGGTCAGTACGGGCGCGCGCAGGATGAGCAGGCGGCGGGACGTACGGTGTAGAGCCACATGCGGTCGACGTTCCCTCGGTTCTTGTCTTTAGGGAGCTGTATGCTCCACTTGCCACCGAGCTTGTTCGCGTCGTCCTCCCAGGCGGGGATGATGCCCTCCTTGAAGAGATAGTAATTTGCCTTTTGCGGGAGCTGCGACGGGGGGATGATGTTGTTGTAGAGGCCCCAAAACTCCTCGACGCTGTCGAAGGATATGACGCGCTTGATATCCTCCATCCAGCCCTGTGCGGCGCCGGCGGACTGCAACACAGGGGTCTGGGGGAAAGCGGTGACGGGGGTTTGGGGAAGGTTGCGACCTTTTGTCGCGGGCGAGTCGAACCAGAGTGTCCACGGAGAGTAAAGTGGGTGCTGCATTACTAAGTCAGTAGGGAGGCCCAACGAGTGTGCAACTCTATTGCGCACCTTCACGTTGAAGTTCTTCGGGTCGTTGAACACGGTCTTAATGCCCTCTGCCTGTGCCTCCATGTTGACCTCCTGGATCTCGCCGGGCTCCGCCTCGGCGTCGTCTGCGGTCTCAACAGGCTTAGCATCGGGGTTAGCGTCTGCGAGTGCGGCATTCAGGGCAGCACGAGATGCCTGGAGCGCAGGCGCAGGAAGAGATGAGGATACAGCCGCCATGATTGTTGGTGTAGATGGCTGAGAAATTATCTAGAGGCGATTTGGGCTTGATTTGCGGCGAAAATGAGGCGATGTGCGAGTGATAAATAGCAAGCAATCAAGCAGAGTGAATACGCGGTCTGATCAGAGTGGTCGTAGAGAGATTATTATCGAAAACGAGATGGCAGAAGGAGAGTTGTACGAGGACGTTAATGTTGTTGGTAAAGTTGTAATGAGGGCAGCCCGCGTCGGTCTCGCGATCTTTTCTCTGCAAATCCCGAACGCCGAAAACCGTGCACTTCTGCGGTAATAATTCGGTATGCGGGGGAGAGTAGCATATGGCACCAGATGACGCCTCGGTCTGGCATAAGGACGGAGGATAGATAGCAGACATGTGGAACTGGAATCAATTGCGGCGGTTACAAAGTGCAGGGTTGCACATTGGCTACGACGGTTACCCGATATCACACTGTCTGCAGTTCTGCGGCACAAAGCAATCGATATGGTGAGGTGTGAGGTAAATCTACTAATGTACAACTACATGTCCAACATTGTGTACAAATATCAACATCCAGCGACCAGCAGGCTCCACGGTGTACGATACAGAGATGGTGCTACAATCCAAGTCCAGTGCCAGGCGATCCTCACGATTCATCCGAAGGTGGTGGCGGGTCCTCCGCTGCGGGCGCCGCATCGTCCTCAGGTGTTGGCGTGTGCTCCTCAGGCACGTCCTCAGGAGGGGGGCCATCCACGACAGTCTCGTCGAGTTTCGGCTCGTCCGTCTGCGCCTCGCTCGGCTTCGCCTTCTCCTCGTCAGGCTCGATGCTCTCCCCGATGCCGACGTCGCCAATGACATAGCGGAGGACGTCGCTAAGCGTTATGATGCCCAGCAGCCGCCCCTTCTTGCCGCCCTTCCTTTCCTCCTCCTGGTAGGCGCGTTAGCCGGGGATGGGGAAAACACGTGATACACTTACCTCGCCTTCGACGACGACGAGACGGTGAACGCGGCGCTTCTTGATGAGCTGCAGCAGTGTACCCAGCGAGTCAGAGGCCGTGCATATTACGACGCCCGGAAAGTCCGGGGAACGCTGGTTTAAAGCCTCGGAAATGGTGAGGTCGAGGGACTGGTAGGCGCCGAGCCGGACGAGCGTCTGTGGAGATTGTAAGTGACGTCGCATATATACCAGGGGACGGCACTCACTATGACATCCACCGTCTCGTATAAATTAACGACGACGCCGTCCTCGTCTAGAATGGGGACGGCCGAGATCGAGCGCTCTGAGAACATGTGCACGACGTCAAACACCGGTGTCGTTGGTGTGGCGGTGGCGATAGGGTAATATGGATTGTAGCCCTCGGGCGCGTCGGAAGGATGCAGGCCCTGCACGTACGTTCCGATCTTGAGTTTGCGCAGCGACAGATGGAGGAGCTGAACATCCTTGTTGCACTGGTAACGGCGTCGTAAGCAAACACTGATGTTATGTGATAAATACGCACGTTGATCGCTATGAACTTTAGGAGGCGGTATTGCGTGAGGACCGACACGATCACCTCGTGGCCTGTCTCCGTGTCGTTGTCGAGTAGCGGCAGCCGTCGGGCGTGTGTCTGGATAAGCAGCCGCGCGCATTCGTACAGCGTTGCGGATGGGTGCTCTCGCAAAAGCGGAGGCGTTGCTACTCCGAGGCTCTTTTCGATGTCTGTGCCGGAATAAGCGGTAAGGACAGGCGGAGGCTTCGGAATGCGCACCTCGCAAAGACTCTAGCCGGAACGTCTCTACATCCGTCGCAGCGCTGTCGTACGAGGCCGTGTGATAGTAGTATTGGATGAGGTGGATTATGTCCAGGACCGTTAACATGCCCGCGAACTTTGATTTCTCGCTGTTCCATAGCGGCGCGGAGACGACGCCTGTGAGAGCGCACGTTAGCTCGCTGTCTGTTTACATCGGATGCACACCTGTCACACACCATTTAGCAGGAGGCACTGGAGGGCCTTTTTGACGTTGAGTTTTGTGTCAAGGACGATGAGCCTGAAGCTAACAGGGAAAGCGTCGTACGAGGTGCGGCCCTTGAGGAAATTGCGGATGGCGTGCAGCGCAGAGTCGTGCGTTTCCTGCGTCGATGGTGGCAGGTGTGAACCTGCGCGACGACGAGCTGTAGACGGTTTCCGTCTGACTTTTGGGGACGGAGCAAGAGTCGCCATGGACGAGATGGAAATGGAAAATGTGGGGTAAAGGAGAGAAAGGTAGGTTAGCGAATCTAAGTAAGCAAAATCTTTATTTAAAATATCAATTAACACCGACTCCGCGGCCAATATTGAACGCCACAATAACCGACTGTCAAACTTCAAAATCACATAACCGTTTCATATGTCATCTTTGTTGCCCATATGTACATTGTACAAGCTGTTTTGAGCCTTTTTGAGTTCGTCTATCTTACCTGATACCCGGAACATCAGATACTGCAACATTCATCTGTTACATCGCGGAGGTCCTCTACACGCAGACTCAAATTACTCACGACGCCGACAATTGGGAGCTCTATACAGCGGCGGTAAATGCGCCTGGAGCAACCACATGCAGGGCGTGGTACATCGTTTCCGACTGCGTCGTGGTGACAGAGCTTGCAGTCATGTCCCGAGAATTTCTGTTGAACGGCCGGGGGGACGCAGTCCGTGGGAGACGCGGCCGAATATCCTCCACATAAACACGTTCTAACCCTGCCATCCCTGCCTATTGCTGTGCATATGCACTTCAGTGGATGCCCTTCGAAATACGCAAGCCGTACTGACACCTTTATTTCGACCCGGGTTTGAGGTCTTGGGTTCATTGCAGCTACTTGCTCTTTTGAATGCATTTCAAACGCGTTCGGTGCATTTCCGTGGTCGGGTCTCACGCAACACACCATATGGCGTCGCGTGTCATCAAGCATTTGGAGGCAGCGAAGGCCGGCATGAACCGCAAGGGAACAAAAGTGCACTATAGTGGGTGTCCGTCTTCCGGGCGTCAACAGGCGTTGCAGGTGGCAGGCTGAGGGACTCCGAAAAGTATGAAACGTGCGGAATGCTGGTAATATGTCTACTGGACGTCAACTATGAGCATGAGGATATAAATCCCCGATACGTAGAGACTGGATATAGGTGACTCACGATGTGCTAGTCACATATGTACCGTGCCGTGCACATCCACATATTTGGTACACTGGCCGGCTTATAATCTCCTCAGAGGGCTTTCAATGCGAATTCAAAGGTGCCGTGAGCCTACGTCGTGTGTAATTCACGTTCGTAGCCGTGCGACGGTCACCGGAAGGGGAAACTCTTTCCATGACCTGCCGAGAATCATGCCCCATGGATCGATGAGACAACTCGAGAGCAGCTTGACAGCATTGGTGGGAACAGTGCAACCATTGTAGTGATATGAGAGTCGGTAGCAAGTTAGGTTCGGAACAAGCCCTCTTGCTCCGCGCCGGCAAGCCGGCGAACCTTCGCAGAAGGGGCTTGCTCCAAAATCCTCGCTCGAGCGAGGTTTTTCGTCGGCCCTTGCTCGCACAAAAAATGGTCCAATCACCTACCTCTGAGGGGCAATGTTGCTGCTTATATGTATAGCTAAGATACCTGGTCCTTATTTTGCTGTAATATGCTGTGTAGAATACACCATTTGGCCATCTTCACAAATGTGGCACCAGGCCTGAAATACCGTATTTGAGCCAACATTGCTGAAATTGCTCCATTTTCCTCAAAGTTTCGAGCTGTCCGGCGTTCTATGCCTATTCGATGGGCGTCCCAATTTTTTTGGGGGGACTTTCCGATATGTTGTCGCCAGTGAGCGACGAAAGTAGGGTAAAACGGAGTAGGTCACGTGCCCTTATTTGCACGATTTGAAGTCGTCGCGTCGATTTCGACGTTTAGGACGCCTTGCGGCGGAGCATCTCCTGCGCTCAATTCATGCCCAAAGAACACGATGATAGTGACAGACTTACTGTGTCTATATGATAGAACAATCTTGTCATCTCGAATTTTTATTTTGCGATCTTATACGACTGTCTGAGGCAGAACTTGCCGCAACATATTTTCATGTCACGAAGCTAGCCTTTTGACCTCGGAGGAACAATGCGATAGCACTCAATAAAAATTCTGAGGAGACAGAACGATTGGAAAAACCGTTCTGAGCATATGGTGCACCAAGTAAAAGTGGTTTCGAGGAACACAAAATCCACCAGGTGTCGTACAAAAACCTACGATTTTGACGGACCTTGGAACAAGCCCCTCCTCCGATGGGAGTGCGGAGCTTGCGGAGCACCAACTTTAATCCCAAAAAGGAGGCGGGGCTTGAACCGAACCTAGTAGCAAGTCAGTCAAAAGTCAGTAGACTCGTAACCAGTCCTCTCGCAAGTCACGTGCGCCCTAAGACAAAACGGGAAGGACGGGCGCGAGCTTGCGAGCGGACTGGTGTTACTGGGCACGGTTTTGGCGCGAGGATCATTTCCCCGCCCGCCGTGACTGAGGACTCGCGATTTTTCGTCGAAACATGCTCCATATCTCAAATTTTGTTTCCAACTTGTATATACCAAAATGATCTCCGAGTGCAGGGGATTCGAGAAATACGAGCAAGAAAAAAGTTTTTTTTGGGTCAAACGAGTCGGCTTTTTGACTTGGCCTGAGAGCGATCGATCTACAGCCACATTGAGGTCGCGCCGCCGACTTCGACGCGTCGACGTCGCGTTCGTATGTGCATGCAATCTCGGAGGTAAATCTACAAGATCATAGCATTCCTGATACACCGCTGACAATGTATATAGCAGAAGGAAAGTCTCAAAGCTTGTACTCCTTGGGTGGCACGATACGGTTAGCCATCCAAGTCTCGGCGTTGAGCGAGAATGACATGAACGAGCTCCCACCAGGGCCGACGCGAGCACCACTCTGGTCGTACCCCATAGCACCACCCTGACCAGCTTGGAAGTTCCTTTGCCCTTGAGGCTCAGGCTGTGAAGCCATCGTCGCCTGAGGATCAGACTCGGAACTTGGTACGTAACTTGGGTTCTTCTCCGCGTTCACGCCTGTCAAGTCCTGAGAGGGAGACGCCGTCGTTGCAACAGTCTTTGCCTTTGCTTTCCCCCTTGCCCTCGACGACGCTGGAATGCCTGCTTCATCGGCATCGTCCTGTGGCCCTCGCTTCGTCCCTCGGGAGGCCTTTGGTTTCATGACCAACGGAGGTATGTCCATACTTACCAAGACCTCAAAAAGCTCGTCCCCATATTTCGCTTCCCAGTCCCATTGCTGAGCGAGGACCTTTTGCAGCTTCGCGCGGGATTCGAACGGGCCCACTGAAGACAACAGGACGAGTGTTTCGTCTTTCAGGATGGCCTGTCCGGAGAACAGCGCATAGGGGAAGTCACGGCGACAAACCGACATTCGCCAAGCGTGCAAAGCGGACTGCACCATCAAAGACGGCACTCCTTTCTTCAGCCGTGACTGGCGTTTTGGAGGAGGGGGTATCCCGGGGCGCGTACGATCGAGTAACGTTGGGTCGCAAAGGTCGCAGCAAGGGACAAGCCGCAACTTGGGATCCGTTTCTATTG
>KN832555.1:515482-529483 GCA_000827205.1 Plicaturopsis crispa FD-325 SS-3
TGATCTTGTCTCGTTTCCCTATACGCACGTGTCCTCCATCTTCTATTGCTTGTATCGCAGCAGGATTCACTGGACTCCTATGCTGATTCGGTAAGCTCATGGAGCGTTCTCGAGGAACACGCTACCAAAATAGTCGACAAGTATGCTAGCTCCGCCGTCGTGGCGGACATGCGATGGCGACGACAGGCACAGACAAACGCTGCGGCAGCAAATCCACTTGCTGAGCCATCGGTCCCCGCCGGTGACATGGTTTTCGAGAACGCCATCCTCTTTCTACGCGACGCCCTCATTTCGCGAGAGTTCACGGACGCCATCAAGTGTGGTGATTCCGGGCGTGTCGTACTAGTGTTGAAGACTTGGGCCATCGGTTTCCGGGGTAGCGGGCGTACAAAATACGCTCACGAAATGCTGCACTTATGGAAGCCAGTCGGGGTGGCAACACTTAGCGGATTCGAACGGAGAATAATCAGGACAGAGTTATGGCATTGCGGGGTGGTGGTGGTTGGAGGAAGGGGAGCTCGAGAGGATGGGAATACATGTGGGCGCGTATGTACGGATGTCATAGGGGCCATTAGCCAGAACGGGAAAGTAGTAATCGGGCACGGTTACACTCCTCCCCATCGACAAAAATTCGACGGGGCGTCGGCAAAGCGGAAAGCAAAAAGAAAAAGACCAGAAAACGCCGGTCGACGGCGAAAATGCGATAGCGAAGGTAGGGAAAAGTAAGTAGCAGTCCGGACAAAACTCGTCGAAATCTCATCGCGCACGAGCATCGAGGTGAAAAAACACAAAAGACAAAATGAAACCGAAAACCGAACAGCCACTCAGCGAGGATGCTCCGCGAGCCAGGTGTCGAGAGCCGCGCATTCGTCTAGCTCCCGCCGGGGGAGCCAGAGATCGGATTCGGGTCCATAACCAGCCCAACGGACGAGGTATTGGAAACCCCGACCGCGGCGGCGCTCGTCGATAATTCGTTCAACCGTCCATTCGACTTCGCCCTCAGCGGTCACGACAGACCCAGGCTCGGCGTTAGCCCTCGACGGGTAGAGCGCGTCGTCATTTGGGACGTGTCGTGACAACAGCGACGCGTGGAAAGTCGGAAAAAGCTCGGGTGAGTTGGGCATCTCAAGCGAGTAAACCGACTTAGCTGGGTTCGTTTTCGTGACCGTATACGGTCCATCGTAGCGCGGCATGAACTTGGCGACACGCCGGTCGTCGCGTTGAACATAGTCCCGTCGGCGGTGGAAGGTTGATAGCATAACCTTGTCTCCGACGTCGTAGACGACTTCCGAACCACGATGCTTGTTAGCCTGAACCGCCTGAGCGACTTTCGCTGCAAGCAAATTGTCCTTTGCTTCTGCGACGTCGTCCTCGAGCCGCTTAAGTACAGCGAGAGCGGCGTCCGCGTCGGCACCGTCGACGGCCGCGTCTCCGAGAGACGCAATTGCAGGAATTACACGGGGAGAACGACCAGTCTTGAGCTGAAAACCAGAGAAACCCGTAGATGCGTTCACCGTGTTAAGAATGTCAAAACGTACCCGAGGTAAAGCGCGGACCCAGCCGCGCTGATTACGTTCGACGTGGTAGCGCAAGCACTGATTGACGGTCTTGTTTGAGCGCTCGCTGCTGCCGTCCGTCTGCGGGTGGTAAGCCGTAGACATTTTCAGCGAGATGCCAGTCAACTTCGTAAGCGCTTTCCAGAAGCGAGAGACAAATAACTTATCTCGGTCGCTCACTATGTCGAGCGGCAGGCCGTTTTCACAATACCAACGGTCGAAGAAGATGGAAGCGAAGTCTTCGGCCGAGATTGTCGTAGTAGAGGGTACGATCTGAATGTCGGAGCCCAGGCGATCGGTCATGGTGATGATGGAATCGTAGCCTCCGTCCGGCGGCAAGGGCCCAATGAAGTCGATAGCTAGGGAATCGCATCGCCCGTCAGGAATCGGTAGCGGATGGAGAGGTCCAGCAGGTTTCGCCGTGCGACCCTTGTTACGTTGGCAGTCGGCGCATCCGGGAATGTAGGACTGTTCGAGGTCGGCTCGCATGCGTGGCCAGTAATAGGAATCGCGTAGTGATCCGTAGGATTTGTCGAAGCCAAAATGGCCAAGTCCGTCATGGGCTAGGCGAAAGAGCTGTTCGCGGACGTCCGAGAACCGGGGAATAACAAGACGGTCGCCGATGTAAAGCAGTCCCTCGCGCTCAACGAGTCCCGGAACGCTGGCGATGTTTTCGCGTAGTTTTACGCAGTAGTCGTCGATCGTGTAACCTCGTTGGATGTCGGCGAGCAGGGAGGCATGCGATTTAATTACAAACGTCGATGCGAGAACCGATGGTGTAGCGCGAGCGGGTGTAAGGGGCAGTTGTGAGAGGGCCTTGGACACAGAGCGCATGTTGACGCACGCCACGAAAGTCGGCGAGTAATCGTTGTCTTCTAGCCGCGACATCGCGTCTGCGACGGTGTTGTCCTCCCCTTTGACGTAGTGTATACCGAAATCGTACTGAGACATGAACTCCTGCCACCGACATTGGCGGCGGGAGAGGTCGGGCTGCTCGTTAAAAGCCTCGAGTGTACGGTGGTCAGTATACACCTCGAAACGTGAGCCAAGGAGGTCAACGCGCCATTTTTTAAGCGCCCGTATGATTGCGAGCATCTCTTGCTCATGGACGGGGTAGTTTTTCTCGGCCGCGTTGAACTGCATTGAGTCGTAGGCGACGGGTCGAGCCGTCTCCCACGTCTCGCCGTAGCTGAGAACGGCGCCCGTCCGACGATTGCTGGCGTCGGTGGTGACAAAAATAATGTTCGGACCGGGGTTCTGATGATCGATAGTCGTGAGGCAGTCTCGGCTGACCACAAGCGACTTGATGTCGTCGAAAGCCTTCTGGTGTTCGGCGGTCCACGCAGGGAAAGCCCGATCACATTCTTTTCTCGTCAAGGGGGTCAGCTGCGCGGTTAATTCAGCTAGTCCAGGAAGGAACGTAGCTAAGTATCGGACTAGTCCTAAGAACGCGCGAACGTCTTTTGCGGACGTCGGCGTCTTCCAGTTTACGATACGGTCGGCTTTGGAAAGGTCGGCCTCAATTCCTCGTTCGGATATGTGATGACCGAGGAAGTCGACCTCTGTCGCGAAAAGATCAGTTTTCTTAACGGAGCACACCAAATGGGCATCACGTAGCGCTTGCAGAATCGTCGCCACGTTAAGCTCATGCTCCTCTAGCGTCTGAGACCAGATTATGATGTCGTCCAAATAAATGTGGCAGATTTTGCCTATGTGTTGGCGGAGTGCCGCATTCACACGACGTTGATGGGTTGAGGGCGAATTACGGAATCCCATGGGCATGACAAGCCACTCGAACGCGCCCTGAGGAGTAAGCACGGCCGTGTACTGAACGTCGTCCGGGTGCATACGGGTTTGGAAGAAGGAATTCGTCATGTCCATTTTGGCCCAAATCTTACCCTTCGCGCAGTCGGCAAGGATGTCGTCGATCCGCGGCAAGGGGTACGTATCCACAACAGTGTTGGCGTTGATCTTCCTGTAGTCGTTTACCCAGCGCGGCCAGCCATAGATGTAGGATTATTGTAAAAGTTGTAGCTAGATGTCGAAGTCCGTTATGCAAATAACCCGGACATCCGCCGCAGCCACAATTCCGGCCATTCGGATCCGAACGCTGCCTTTCGGAGCTTGAAATTTTTGCGCTCCCTCGCTCAAAACAGTTCTGCAGCCCCTATACCTGCTAGCATTGCTCGCCGGCCTTTTCTCGGGCTGCTCGGGCATTGCTAAACGGTCCATTAGCCCCTATACTCAATTGCACCATGCATTTTTCCTCCTCGGGCTCGCCGCGGATATACCTCCGCGGGTAGATTAGCCCCTATATCCTCACAAAAACTTTGCGCCTGGCTCGGGCTTACCTCGGGCATCCCGGACCCTTCATTTCACCTCACGCGCACATTTTGTGTGCGTACGACTGTGTTCACGAATATTTTTTCGATTTTCGTTTGATTTTTTCGATTTTTTTTCACTTCACTCAAAGTCATACTTACTAGAGGGGGGGGTCTGTAATGTTGAAACAATATATATATATTCATTCTACAGGAGGTGCTCGCGACGGCGACGGCACAGGCGCCGACGCCGTCGGCATACATGCGAGAATGAGGCGGCGGCACGAGGCACGACGACGGAGGAAGGACGACGAGAACGGGGCTGCCGTCGCGCAGCTCCCCGTCCTCGTCGCGCCGCTGGTCCGCCTGCCGCTTGTGACGGGCAATCTACCGCGTCACAGGGTCGGGGCTTACACGAGCTAGCGGACTAGGCCACGTCACACTGTGGTAGAGACTGAAGGGAGTCCACGAGCGACCAGTCGGCCGGGGGACGAGCACTACTCAGGATACCGTGAGTTGGTGCCTCGCCCGCGCGCGCGTAGGAATGCCGTACGCGCGACGATGGTCCGGTGTCGTGGGCTTTCGAGAACTAAGAGTAGCCGGGCTGAGTCTAATGAGAAACAGCGGGCCTAGGGTATGATGCAGCAGAGTCTAGCGCCCGCAGCTAACGCCCGACAGGAAGTACTAATGAGCACAACGGTCGTGACGAGGCAGGCAGGGTGCACTGCGGGCTGAGGAGGCGCTAGAGGCTCAGAGTCTTATAGAAAGTGAAAAGAGTAAAGTCAAGATGATGATTCGTTGGCGCGTTCGACGCGCGATGTACATGCAGTAGATTACATAAGTGCTAGAACGGCAGGCGAGAAGTACGTAGTTGTATGCGGAATGTCCAAGATGTAGGCCTGTGCGTCCTTGCGCATATCGCCGGTTACAGAGCCCCCCACTTCGAGCCTAGCGTTCGCGCTCCTCCGGGACTACGAGCGCGCGGAGAGGTGTCCCGTCCCAGGGGCGCAGGTAGCGCTCGACGAATGAATCAGATAGCGCACCCCACTCGTCGTGGTTGAGCTCGATGCCGGGGGTGGATGGGTTACGTCTGTTGTTGGTCCGGATATATTGCTCCCACTCCCCTGGCGTTCGGGGCTTGGGGTTTTCGTCCCTGATCTCCTGGAATATGCTTTCGAAGAACGCCTCGCACATGGGGTTCCATTCCCCGTCCCACTGGTTGATTTTCTCGAATTGGTGTGGGGCCGGCCAAAGGGACCGCTCTGCCCGTTTCTCTCCTGAGGCAGGCGTAGCGAAACGACCGAGGAGGATGTCTTCCTCGTACTTGGCGACCATCTCGTCGCAGGTGTCTGTCGACAGTCGCGTGTAGCCCCTGTTGAATCGGGTCACTTGGATGGAAGGGCCTTGGAGGGCCCGAGCGACTAACGCTGGGCCCCCGAACTGCCATGCGATGCGCGCGATGAGGCTCCCTTTGAATAGATGCTTCCTTGAGTGATCACGGCTGAGGACGCCGTTGACGAGGTTGCGGTAGCGCAACACGATGTCCCTGCCCGTGCCGTCCGGCGACATCCGTTCGTCCCTGTAATCAGGTTCGTAGTAGATGCTCACGGCGTCCGAAATAAGTTCCGTGCGCGGTGGAGCGAAGAGAGGAATACGATTCCGCGGTACTTCGATGGAGAATTCAATGTGGCGCTCGAGCGCCATCAACAGGATGTCGCGTTTGTCCAGGGATCGGTCCTGCAGCGACCAGTAACGCAGACGGACTTCCGATGACTTCGCCGGGATGAACAAGACACCATACTTGATGTAGGTCTCGTTCCAGGTCATGGAACGTGGTATGGGCAGCCGGATGGGTAGCAATGTGCGGGGAGTCATGATGGTTTTCATGTGTCCGAGAAACGTGTCGTAAGACCAGGCTCCGGCGCCACCGTCGTCTGCGTTTGGTCCCCGGAGGCGGAGAGGTGCTGCCGGCACTCCGTACTCCGGGACTGGCGAGGCGTGCCTGGAGGATCTGTAGCTCGACGGCGGCGGGAGGGCGGGATCAAAGGAGCGACGTGGGCTGGCGATTCGTTGCTCCAGCGACTGAGCCAGCTGCAGCCTTTCGAGGAGCGGGCGCGCGGCCGGGTATGGGTCTCTCTGGCTGGCGCGCTCGCGCCTGTGCGAGGCGGCGGATGACGCGGAGGAGGGTGGTCCCGTGCTCCTTGACGAGTTGGAAGGGAGCGGTGATCCCTGCGTGGAGAAGTCCGCGTATTGCCGCGCGTGAAGGGAGGGATGCGTCCCATTTGCCATCGCGACCATGGACTCCAGCTCCCCCATCGAGGGCTCTGAGCGGTCCCTCGGGGGTCCTGCGGGTGTGTCGCGAACTGGAGCTCCTTGCCAGAGGTGGCCCGTGTTCTGATTCACGATCTCGTCGCGCTCGGGGGCGTAAGCCCTGCGCAGTGTTTCCCGAAGGACCATCAGATTGTCGTCCATCTCCTCCTTCTCGGAGTCGTACTCGTCGTCGTCATCGGCGCTGTCTTCACCGCCCCCCAACGTCCTGGGCGCTATGATGGGCCGGGCCCTGTAATAGAGGCGGGTAGCCACCCCCTGGACGTTGACGTCCTGGAAGAATACACGGCGGAAGAGTACCTTCTGTTCTGACCTGGTGATCGCCCTGCCCTTCCATTCCTCGAAGTCGATGACGCGGTGCTGCATCGCGCCCTTCGAGGAGTTAGGAGCTGCTTTTCCCCGGACGACGTCGAAGTGCCTAAATTGTAGGAACTTGTCATAGCGATATGGGTCGTCTAGGGCAGGGGGGTTTGCGTACACCGGCGGCGTTGGCGAGTGGACCGCTCCTATGGCTGGAGTGGCGTCCATCTGATCATCGAGGTCGCGAACCTCCAAGCACTCTGGTGATACTCGGGCAAATCGAGGTTCGCTGCGCTCGATCAGCCTCCATCTCCAGAACGCTGGGACCGAGTGCAATATCCAGAAGGGGAGATTGATTTCTCTCCAGTCGCGCGGCAGGTCGCATAAAAATCCCCTCCGTGGGTTGTCCTCGAGAGACCATTCCTCCACGACTGCCTGTGTCGATCGCGAGACACGGTCGCGCCAGTCCGTGTAGAGGCATATGTTCCAGGTCGCGAACCCTAGGTGATCCAGGATCGAGCGTCGTGCCGTGCCGACTACCCGAGCCAGGTCTTCCAGGGTAGGGTATATCGCCCGGAGCTGGCGAGTGTCGTAGTCTAGGGGCAGGCCTGAAAAAGGGGAGGCGCCGTACGTCTTCGCAAAGTCCGCTGTGCAGGCGTGAATCCCCTGCATGATGTCGACCGCGCTGTCCTGATCCGCGAACGGCAGTTGAAATCCGATCGAGGTATCGTAGGGGTCTGAGGGGTGGCGGGGAACTTGGTCGAATGGCACCTCGTGCTCGAAGTCGAAAACCCATGATTGGCGTAGGGGTGAGACTGGGGACGGCACAGGAATAAAGCCGCGCCAGTAAGTGTGCCTAGAGAACCAGTCTGGGTCTCTGCCCCATTCCCTGCGGATTCGCGTACCGAAGCGGTCAGTCCCTGCGTCTGACGAGTCCTCATGCGCATAAGACGCAGCTCCACTGGGGACTCTTTGCCACGTTTCGAATGAGCAAATCCATCTTTCGCCGTCTACCGTGCGAATGGAGCCTCGAGGAACATCGCCCGAAAGAGTATAATAGAAAGCATCACTAGGTGAGACGAAGGAAGCCATGGTGGGGACGAGGGTGCACTGGTCAGGATATCCGTGATCAGTGTGTCCTCACGAACACTGGAGCGAAGCAGGAATGCCTTGCTTGCGCCAGAGGTCGTCAATGGGGAACTTCAGCGAGGTTGGAGTTTCTAGTAGTATATATGGTATGTTACGGCGGAGAATGAAATTCACCGCGAGGCCGTTTTAGGGTAGGTTTTTCACCGGTTTCGGCCCGGTTTCAGATGTACGAGATTTAGATGAGATTTGTGTACTGTATATTACCGTGGAAATTTGAGCGCGGTCCGACCGGTTGGTTAGATCCCCGCGGATTTCTTGTAGTCTCGGAGAATGTCAGGTGCATTTCGGAGGTCGCGCTCTGATACCCATGAATCGTGCAAAGGATCGTATCCCTTCCAGCGCAGAAGGTAGAGCCGCCTACGGGAGGCCTTGTCGAGCTTGTGAGCGATAATCCGCTCCACCTCGTACTCCTCCTTGATGGGGATAGACGACCGGGTCTCCTCCAGGGTCTGTCGGTCCCCAAAGTGCGCCGGGGAGAGTATGTACTTCCGAAGGTGAGCACGGTTGAACACCGGCGAGCCGGGGTAGCGATCGCTCAGCCGCAACCGGTAGACGTTGGGATTGACTTTCTCCATGACTTCGAACGGTCCGATCCAGCGTTGCCCCAGTTTGGCGCCCTCGCCTTTAGATTCGAGCCATTCAAGTGAGTGTGGATTGATGAGTACCAGGTCGCCCGGGGCGAACCCTTCTCCTTCACGATGCTTCTTGTTGTAGGCCGCCGCCTGCTTTGTTTGCGCCCTGGCGATCGCTAGTCTGGCGTTTTCCCTATGCATTTGTAACGATCGAATGAATTCCGATTCTGGGGTTAGCGCGTGCGATCTCCGGAGATTTTGCTCTGTCGAGGCCGTAGTCGCCAGAAAGTCTAGCGTGCCTCTCGGCAGGTATCCGTACAGTAAGGCGGACGGCGGCTCTCCTGTGGAGCCATGCGGGGTGGCGTTATACGCGAATTCTAGCAAGTGTAGCCATTCCGCCCAAGACTTCCTATCCGAAGCGACGTAGGCCCTCAGCATTGTTTCCAGTTGCCTGTTAACGATCTCGGTCTGTCCGTCGTGTTGCGGGTGGTGGGAGGACGACAGCGACATGTGCGTCTTAAGGTAGGCTGCCGTGGCTTTCCAGAATTCCGACGTCCAACGCGGGTCCCTGTCTGCAATCACGTCTAAAGGGATACCGAATTTCGTGACGACATGGCGTACGAAAAGGTTGGCAAATCCCTGCGCTGTCAGCCCAGAATTCGTCGGTAGGAACTGAGCGTGCTTCGTTAGGCGGTCCACAACCACCAGTATTGCATTGTAGTCGCTCGACCAAGGGAGATTGACGATTAGATCCAGTGATACCGAGTCGTACGGCCGCGCTGGGATAGGGTTGGGGATCAATTGACCGGCGCGAGGATTTACGTCCGGTTTCGTCTTTTGGCACACGTCGCAAGATTTGCAAAAACGCAAGACGTCGTTTTTCATACGGGGCCAGTAGAACTTCTGGCTCAGCACATTAAACAATTTCGACGGTCCCGCGTGCGCGGTTTGTAGGGGCGATTCGTGCGCCTCCCGTAAGATCAGATTCCGTTGTTTCAGGGGTACGCATAGGCGTGGTCTGAAATCCGCGTCTCTGAAAAAGAGTAAACCGTCGTTTGCTTTGTAGAAGCGTTGACCACCGTGCCACCGTTCCACATCGCCTGCGCTGTCTTGCCAGCGAGCCTTAAACGACGTGTCTGTGCTGTACGCGTCCACGAATTCCTTCTTGTAGAGGGGGTCCATCTCTATGTGTAGATTCGGCGGGGCGTGCAGTGCTCGCCAGTAGTTATCCGTCGCCTGTTCCAGTTCCGCTTGCGCCCCCCCGTCGGTAAGGGTCGATGCCGCCTGATCGTCCGGAGGGGTAGGATTGGCCATACCTCCCCCGTCTGATGCCGGCATGGCTGCCAAGTCAGGAGAGCCGTGACTGTCAGTATGCACTTCGGCGGGCTTGGCTGAGCTTCTAGTACGTGGTGCTGAAAATGCGCTTCGAGGGGTCTCGACGCAATCCTCCAGGGTCTTAGCGACAAACACGGCTCGGCGAGCAGGTTGGTACTGCGCCTCCTGTGCTTGGGCCAGTGTTGAGTCTGGTACGATTGCCGGGGTGAAGTCTTTCGCCGGTCCCAGGTGCGAGGGGGGTAATCTGGGGAGTCGGGATAGGGGGTCCACGTTCGAGTGAACCCTGCCAGCGCGGTGGACGATTTCCAAGCCTGGGGCGTAGGCCGAATACACCGCCCCCCACGCGGCGAGGCGTCGGTTCGCGTTTTCGTATGTGCGAGCCCATTGCAAGGCTGAGTGGTCGGTTACGAGCAAGATCTTCTCACCCTCGATGAAGGGCTGGAACTTGACGAGCCCTTCCTTCGCCGCTAGGGCTTCCCGTTCCGTAGTGGAATAGTTCCGTTCCGCGTCCTTAAAGGAACGTGACCAGTATGCGATGACGCGTTCCACGTCCACGATCGTGTCGTCGAAGGTAGGGCCCCAGTCCCCTGGCGCCCGTGAGTCGTTAATGCGTGAGGACATCTGAGTCGTAAGGCGCGGAATAGGTTGTCCTGAGTCGTAAGCTTTGCGTAGTCGGTCATATATTTTCGTATTCATCAAGTCTCGTATGGCGATGGGTTGTATCTGCTGTAGGCAGCATCCAAGGGCTTCGTCCGAAGCGTCGGTGTAGAGGCGGTAAGGAAGCCCTTGCTTGGGGTGCCCAAGCACGGGCGCCTGTTGTAGAGCGCTCTTGATAGCTTGGAAGGCTCTTTCGTGGTCGGCGTCCCAGCGCCATTTTGCGCCCTTCCGCAGGAGTTGAAATAGCGGGGCGCAGATGCCTGCATAGAATGGTATGAAAGCGGAGAAGTATACCGCCATCCCCAGGAAGATCTGCAGCTGCGAGGGCTTGTGTGGGCGATCCAGGTCCAGAATCGCTTGCACTTTCTCGGCGTGAGTCGAGAGGCCCAGTCGGGAGACTTTGTGGCCTAACAGCAGGATCGAGGAATAGAATAGATGGCACTTTTTCGGCGCCAGAGTCAGTCCTGCGGCTTCTATGCTCCCCAAAACCTTGTCGAGATGGTCGATGTGTTCCTCGTAGGACTTCGAGTAAATCACTATGTCGTCAATGTAGACGAGGCAGAATATCCACAAAAAGGGAGCTAAAATGGATTGCATAAGTCGCTGGAAGATCGAGGGGCCGTTGCGCAGCCCGAACGGCATGCGTTTAAATTGGAACAGCCCTTTGTGCGTCCTGAAGGCCGTTTTTTCGACGTCGTCCTCGTCTATCTCGAGCTGTGTGAAGCCCGCGAGGGCGTCCAATGAAGACAGTACCTCCGATCCCGATAGGGAGGCTAAGATCTCGGATTGCCGCGGTATAGGAAACTCGTCGGCGATTGTTACCGCGTTGAGCTTGCGGTAGTCCACGCAAAATCTCGGTTTGCCGTTACGGTAGGCGATCACTACTGGTGCACTCCAGGGGCTGATAGAGGGCTCGATCACGTTCTGCTCGAACCAAGTGTTGAGCTGTTCCTCTATGACCAGCTTTTTGGCCGGGGATGTACCGTACATGGGCACGGCGATAGGGTTCTGACCGTCCACTGTCCTGATGTGCACGCGGAATGTAGGGTGATGACCGAGACGGCCGTCGAACGCGAAGGCGCGTTGTCTTCGGCGTAGCATTTCCCAAGCTCGTTCTCGCAGGTGATCTGGCAGGCAGCCCACGTCGATAAGTGACTCCATGTCTTCCGAACGTAGCGTCTCCGTCTCCGGCATTTCCGCCGTCTTGGGGCCCCAGTTGGCGGACTGGTCATGCTCCCCGGGGAGGTCCTTTGGCGGGGGTGGCGCTGGAGAAGTGCAGGGTGGGGCCGGTCTGGCGGTGCGATACTCAGCGGTCTTGAGCTCCGGCGTGTCGTCCACGCGGGCCTGTATCACCGCTGACAGCCATGCTGAATGGTGAAGCATGCCCTCGAGATGCTTGAGGTCCTGTGGCGCGTCGAAATAGGCTATGGGGGCGGCAATCGTCCCTACGACTTCCCCTTTGCGTACGTAGCGGGGCCTGTCCGTCGGATTGGCGATGGGTACCTCCGGTCTTTCCGCTGAGAAGAGCACATTTGGTATGGCAAAGAACGTCTCATCAGCGTTCGCTAGCAGTGACTTCTCGAACACCCATTCCTTCGATCCGCTGAAGGTGCCGTCCAAAGCTATGCGGCGGACCGTGTTCGGCATGATCTTGTAGTCGGCTGCCGCCCGTACGGTGGCATCTTCCCGACCCGCGGCCGCGTTACGTTTCGCGCGCTTTGCCTGGCGTCTCTTGTGCAGTTTGCTTTTTACGAAATGCGAGCAATTATCCGTGTTTTGCATGATGGACGGGATGGTAGGTTTCGCGACACCTTCCGCTCTGACTGTGCATGGGCCGTTACGAAAGCGAACGAAGGTTCCTCTCTCCACGTTCCTCGAGACCGTAAGTTCATAATTATTATGATAGTCTTCTCCCAGTAAGACGGGTACCGTCATTCCTGGGACCACGTATGCTTCGAGTGTCGTCTCAACAATGGAACCGTCTTCCGCGTCCATAAAGACCGGCATGTGTACGAATCCGTCCATCGTGGTGGACTTGTCCGTGAGTTGCCAGAGTTGCATCCTGGCTCCTTGTTGCAACCGAGGGGGCGAGGTCATGGAGGCGTAATATTCGCTTGATATCAGCGAGATGTCGGCTCCCGAGTCCAGGCGCAAGTCCGTATACTCGTTCGATAAATTGCCCAGACGGCCTCGGACTGAAAGTACTGAAGTCCCCACTGCCGATTTTCCCGCAGCAAAGGTACGGGCAGGTGAGATTCGAACGACGCTTTCCTCGTCCGAGGGCGGGAGAGAGGGCAGGTCGTCGGCGTCCTGTTGCGCGTTGTGTTCTTGCGCGAGATCCTCCCAAGGCGTCGCATCCGGTAGGACGTTATCCTTGTCCGGGGCTTCGAGGTCGAACCTCGAGTCTTCTACCAGGTGACAGGTAGCGTAACCACCCTTCGGGGGCAACCTCTCTTGCTCGTCCGGCACGTCTTCCACGCTGGTTTTACGCGGTGGGGACTTGCCTGACTGCTGCAGAGGCGAAGTCATCTCCTGTTGCAGTGAGAGGTCCTCAACGAGATACGTAGTCGCGGGGGTGTTCCCGTACCCTGGGGCTTCTTCATCCTGTATTTCCTCAATGGAGACTTTTCGCGCAGCGTTTGCAGCCTTTGAGGGTTCCGCGTCGCAATGCTTCCGCATCGTTGACCCGCCAGCCAGGGCGGAAAAGCCTGTCCCTGACGGTTGCGGCTCCGCTCGGTAGGATTGCCATACCTCGGAGAATTCAACGGGCGTGCGAGACATACAAGTGCTTACCTCGTGCGAATCGGCTTCGAGCTTACAGACGTCGACGTACAGGGCCAAAACGGCCTGCGTTACCAACGCTTCGTAGATGCTATTATAGACACTTTCATCCTCGACAGAACGATTAGCTTGAGCCATCCGGGCAGACTTGGTTTCTGCCCGAGTGAATACGTAGTAATGGGGGCATTCTTTATCCCAATGCTTAGCGCTGCCACACACTTTGCACGGCGACGGCGGTCTCTTCTTCATTTGCGTCTCGACGTCGGCTTCCGGGAAGGGATAGCCCCCGGCGGGCGGCGGCCTAGCGTTTCTGACGGCCGCTGCGAAGGCTTCCACGAACTGTGGTTCCGCCGTTGATAGCTCCGGTTGAGGCGGGGGGTTGAAAGTTGGAGCGGGATCGGGCGACACATCATACGCGCCAAAGTCGAAGTCTACCGGGTCGGGTGGGTCGATTTCCGCCGTGAGCGAGGTTTTTTCATTCCGCGGTCGGAAGCGTCGCGCCGCTGCTGCTTTCTCCATGACCGCTTGGCGTAGGACCGGTCCGATGTAGGCGGAGTGAATCAGGGAGGCCTCATTCTCGACCGCTCGCAAAAGCAGAATGGCCGTGCTGCGGATGCTTTCCACGACTAGTAGGTGTTTCCATGGTAGCGGGGCCCTCATCATGACCATACGTACTTCCTCGGGGCCTCCGTAGTCGGAATGTACGAGCATACGGGTGTGCATTATGCGTCTCATAATGAATTCCTGCGGCGATTCGCGCTCGTGGCCCGTTTGCCTGAACGACTGGTTGTTGTAGTCGTTCTGGGAGTTCTGGATCCAAAGGTCGCCCAGGTAGTACTGTCGTAGGACGCTCAAGAAAATGAGGTAGGAGCTGTGCATATATTCCTTGGTGATGGGAGGTAGGAGGTCGTGCCAGTTGCGCACGTTGGAGTCTTCCTTGAGCCTGCGGGCCATGCAATCCCCTAGCTGGTCTGGGATGCTGCCCCCCAGTCCCGCATATTC
>KN832555.1:533150-596332 GCA_000827205.1 Plicaturopsis crispa FD-325 SS-3
CGCGGGGCGTGTAGGCGTCGACGCCAGTGGTGGGCGCTGCCGCTGGGGTCCGCTGGATGGTGCTGGTGCTGGTGCTGTGCATCGCTGGCGCTGTCGTCTGAAAACCGTCGGTTAGCGCTCGAACTAACGGTTAAAAAGCAAGAAAAAAGACTTACTAACTGATAAAAACGAAAAAAGAGCACCCCCTGCAAAGTAGCAGGGGGTGGGTCGGCGGCGTTGCGTGGAACGTCGTTGGCGACGTGGACGACGACGAGGAGAAACAGAATCAACAGCGACGACGCGTTGATTCTGATTTCAAACTCCGCCGGCTTTCGCCGCGGAGGCGCGCCACAGCGTCGAAATCGATTTATATGGCTTCAAATTGCAGCCATTCAGTCTGGTAAAATTTGAGGGTGTCCAGAGACTCTATACTACGATGTACACAAAGTTTAAATTTTTTTCACCGAGGGGAATTGAGTAAATTAGCGAAAGAGCGTCAAATTTGAGACTTTCTGCTACTTTTGAGTGAAAATCTGGCAGATTCACTTGTTCCCCCTCGTTTTTGGACTTTGAAAAAATTATATTCGGATTCAGCGACCTAAAAAACACCCAGAACAGAATTTAAGATAGGGAGCGGGCAAGTGTGCCCATCTCAGTAGCGGAAAGGACGCTGGAAGCACCAGATTCGAGCATTTCGGTCGTTCCGGAATGCACGATTCAGAGGCAAAAAAAGTCGTTTGGTGCTCTGGAGATGGGCACATCACGAATTTTTTTACAGCAAGCTCAAGGGGCATGTATTAGCATACCCTGAGCATGAATATATTTTTTTCAACGAGAAATATCGCGAGGGGATTCATTGCGAAGCGAGTTACTGCGTAGCCGCCCACCATGTTGCGATAAGTTGCGATAATCTTGGATCTATCAGTCTATATACTTGTCTCTGTGCAACGAAAAAATCTGTAAATATTTTGGTGGTGCCTAAGGGTATTTACGAGCAAATTCGCTCTATTACACGAAGGAGAACGACCTAGTATTGGTGGAGAACGAGGCCACCGACGAGCTAAGCGCTCGCGCGCCACCGCGCGCACGGACCAGCGGAGCTCGGAACCGTTCCCAATCGAGGAATTGGTTCGTTTTTCTTTTTTTCTTCGTTCCTCCCACCATCTCCCCCGTTGTCGCTGCCCTCTTGCACGCCGTCGTCGTCGTCGTCGACGACGACGAATCCTGGAGCTCACGGGCCCAGGTAAGTAATCAATTCTTTTTATCTTCTTTTCTCCCCGTTGCCGCGCGTCGTATGAGAAGCCCGACCCTGGGCAGCAGAAAGCGCGCGGCAACGCTCTTTTTCTTTTTCTTTCTTTCTACTGACCAGCGGCGCTGCGCGCCGGCGCGAATCCCCAGCAGACCACGACCGGCGGCGCGACCCCGTCGACACTGGCCACACCACGCGCGGCACAACCGGGGGGCCGGTGCCAGCGCATAACCACCACCACTACCCCCTCGTCGTGCAGCAGCACGACGCCCCGCCGCCAGCGCACCACCATCACCACCATTACGACGTCGTGCAGCCGCACGACGTCTGTCCGCCAGCGCATTCTTACCACCACCACGTCGTGCGGCTGCACGACGCCCGGCCGCCACCACCACCATCATCAAGACGCCGCGCAACTGCACGACGCGCGGACGCCAGCGCATCGCCGCCACCACCACGTCGTGCAGCGGCACGACGGCCGGCCGCTAGCGCACCACCATCACCATCACCGCCACGTCGTGCAGCTGCACGACAACCAGCTGCCAGCACATCGCCACCACCCCGTCGTCGTGCAGCGGCACGACGGACGGCCGCCAGCGCACCACCACCACCATGACGACGTCGTGCAGCTGCACGACGCCCGGCTGCCAGCACCACAGCAACCCCACCCCCCGAGTCGTGCTGCAGCGCAAAGCCGCCGCCACCACGTCGTGCTGTAACGCGACGCCAGCGGCCGCCAGCACACCACCCTCACGTCGCGCGGCGGCACGGCGCTTGGCCGTCAGCACAGCGGCACCCCCACCCCCGAGTCGTGCTGCAGCACGACACCACCACCACGTCGTGCCATATCGCGACGCCAGCGCACCGCCCCGACGTCGCGCGGCAGCAGCGCGACCCGAGCTGTCCACCCAGCTCCTACCCCCACCGTGCTGAACCGTGACAGCACGCAGAGT
Source organism: Plicaturopsis crispa FD-325 SS-3 (assembly GCA_000827205.1). Taxonomy (NCBI): domain Eukaryota; kingdom Fungi; phylum Basidiomycota; class Agaricomycetes; order Amylocorticiales; family Amylocorticiaceae; genus Plicatura; species Plicatura crispa. The sequence goes on from KN832555.1 coordinate 535,332, forward strand.
ACCGTATACGGTGCTCTGTGTGCTGTTACGGTTCCATTTTTTTTAATGCACAACGAGCGCGCTCCTGTGCCCTCACCGTCCCTCCCAACCGTGACCCAACCGGGCCCTGCTCCCGGTCTCCGTGGTCACAACCGGGAGGACAGGAATAAGGGTTTTTGAGTGCGCCCGGCCCCGTATCCACCGTCATAGTACGGTGGATGCGGGGCATTTTTGTTTTTTGTAGTAGTCAGTAGATAATACAATAAAAATATTTTTCATGATTTTTTCGAGGGGAACGGTACGCGCACGGTAAGTGCGGCTAAAAATAAATTTTGTGAGCCTCGAGGCACAATGAGCAAGGCCCCGGAGCGATGCCGAGGATGCGCGAGCCATCCGAGGCAAAGGCGAGCTCGGCAAGGTCCATATTGAAGGTCCGAAAGGCTGCCAGGAGGTGCCGAGGCAAGGCAGCAGCCGAAATGTGGCTGAAATGTGGCTGCGGCGGATCTCCGGGTTGTTTGCATAACGGACATCGACATATAGCTAGTACATTTACAAATGACCTACAGCATCAGGTGGCGCGGCAAGGCGTCCTTGTCGGCCTTCGGTACGAGGAACGCGGGAGAGGCGTATGGCGAGTTTGAGGGCCGGATTCGTCCGGCGTCGAGGTGGGATTTGATGAGTTGGTCCCAAGCTTCGCGGTGCTTCCGAGGACAGGCGTATCCTCGACAAGCGATGACTTGAAGCGGATCCTTGAGCTTGACGCGGTGATAGACGTCCGTTGGGAGGTCGTCCGTGTGAGGTATCTCGCCGAAAACGTCACCGTACCGTTCTTTGAACTTCGAGTCGCGTCTCTTCAGCTTCTCCGCGAAAGCGAGAGTTTCGATTCGTCGTCGGACCGCTGCAACGTAAGTTACGTTCGCGAAAACAGAGGGGGAACACTCATTATTAAGTTCCGCGAGGTGCTTGTGCTCGGGAAGGACTTCCCCGAGTTCCTTGAGGACGGCGCGGCGCGCGTTTTTGACCGTTCCAACCTTGGGAAGACTCTTTCGAGACGGTCCAGGAGTCGGCGTCGAGACCGTGTTGGCGTCGGCGTTGAGTAGGTTGAAACCGGAGGATTTGTCGACGACCGAGCGGTCGCTGTAGTCAATGACGATCGTGTTTGCGGACAAAAAAGATTGACCTAAAATAACTGGGGCGCAAAGACCAGGCGTAACGATAGCTTTTACAGAGCGCGAACACCAAGAATGATTCGGAGAAATAAAACGAAGCCGGACCCACTCCTTCAGCTCAAACTTCACATTGGCCTCGCCTGATTCCATCGCCAAACCAACCTCTACCGGTTTGTGCAATCGGAACCGCCGAAGTTTGAGCTGATCAGCCAGCTCTGGTCTAATCAGAACGGCTGTACATCCGTCGTCAATAAGAGCGGACGTTTCGATGTAAGAAGGAGCGCCGGGACTGTCAAGAAGACAGTCCCAGTAAAGGTGGGGAACGTGAAACGGGGCGCACCTTCCGATGTCGGAGACGGTCTCGTCGCCGGCCTCGTCGATCACCGACGAACTCATGCCGACCGCGGCGATGACGTTCACGGCAGCGACCGTTTTCTTGCCGGCGGGCAGCGCGACGCGAGCTTTAGCCTTCTCGGCGTCGGCCTTCGTGAGGGTCTTGTACGTAGTCGCATCGGGGTAGTCGTTGGTGCAGGCGTTGGCGCGGTGCCCGGCATAGAAGCGGCGACATTTGTAGCAGCCGTCGTGCTTACCGAGCAGGGCGCGTTCTTCTTCGAGAAGGGGGGGCATCGGCGGACCGTACGCAGTGACGACGGTCTTGCTGGTACCACCAGGCGTAACGCGGTTCTTGATCGTGAAGGGGGCCGCCTTAGCCACGCGGTCCGAGCGTTCTTTGACGACCTGTTCGACGAGCGCCTTGTGCTGAGCGGCGGCGCGAATACGCTTCTCGTCCAGCTTGGTGACGACGTCGAGAAAATCAGTGAAATCGACGATCTCGTGGGCGAGCGCCTCCTCGCAGAGGTGGTGCAAATCGGGGTGGCAGTTGGAGGAGAGCTGCATGCGGATGTAATCGAGTGTTACGTGACTGTCGGTGTCGCTGATGAGCGAGTTTAGCGCGCTGATACGGATGTAAAAATCTTCAAACGTCTCGTTCCCCTGCCTAGCGGATAGGATCTGGTTGCGCGTTTCGCGCTCCCAGCCGCCGGGCAAGGAAACCTTTGCGAGTTTGGGTAGGAAATCCTCCCAGGTACTCGCGTTAAGTTCCGCCTTCTTCGCGCCGTACCAATCCTTGATACGCGCGTCCTTCAGCCCGTAAACGACGGACTGAACTTTGTTCTCGTCGGCGATCTTCTTGTAATAATGGTAGTGCTCCGCGGCGTCGACGAAGTCGCGGAACACGCGTGGCGTGACTTTGCCCTGCGTGAGAATAGGCGGCTTCGAGCCGTCTGCTTGTTCGACGCGGGCGACGCGGGGATCGGCTGGAGTGAGGAATGACATGGCGAGCGAGTTGTCCGAGTCGGAGGAATCAGACAGCGTCGGTGACGGCGGGAGAGACGGCGGTAGAGCGGTGGACTTTGGGGAAACTGGAGCGGATGCGGAGAGGGATGAAATGGAGGACACGGATGAAGCGGGCGTGATCACAGATGCCGATTGGCGAACTGTGCGGGATCGTGTTGAGGCTGGAATGGCGGTAGCGGTCTCGTACGACTCGTACGAGCGGGGAGCTGATGTTGGGAGCAAAAAGAAACGGTGAACGGGGGCGGCGGGGGCGGCGGGAACGTTTTGACGAAGATAAGGTTCGAGAAACTCAACTTCTCGGCGCCGGGGCGTGGAACCGGTAAATTGAGGTATAAGCTTTGTCGATGATTAAAAAAAAGTGGAAGCCAGTCGGGGTGGCAACACTTAGCGGATTCGAACGGAGAATAATCAGGACAGAGTTATGGCATTGCGGGGTGGTGGTGGTTGGAGGAAGGGGAGCTCGAGAGGATGGGAATACATGTGGGCGCGTATGTACGGATGTCATAGGGGCCATTAGCCAGAACGGGAAAGTAGTAATCGGGCACGGTTACAACTTATGCCATAACATCTCACATGTGTGGCCAAAGGGTTTACGGTAAGCCTTTTCTCTGTTGTACTCTTTTGCTCTTGTAAGTTCTTGTGCTCACGATGGCTTTGGCCAGGGATATTGTCTTCAACAACTGGTTGCTGAATCCGACCGGACGGCCGAATGCATGGGTCGAGGTGGATTTGATGCAGGAGCATATGAACTATTGGATCAAGGTAAGTTTATCCGTTGCATTCGTGCCGCGCACGATCACTCAAGACCATCGCATTACAGAACTTCTATCAAGCTCACGGAAGCTCAGCCTCTTGGGAGTGGCTGGGAATGATTGGCCCCTGCGTCAGTATTCTGCGATACCTCGTCACATCCATGAACATGGCATTCGGGTCTTATCAAGGCAATCGGCACGCGACGCTGAACCTAACCCACGACATTCCCGAACTCATGCGCAGCTTGGCAAACCACGAGGTCTATGCGGAGAAAGGCCGGATCCTCGATGATGATGATACACCCACCGTAGACATCATGAGCGTCGGCTTACAACAACTCACCGACAGCTCCGCCAACCCTCTCCACGAGTATAACCGGGCGTTCTGCAATCTGCAGGCTCGACGTCGTCTCACACCAATTGTCGGGGACGACGACATCGAAGTCGTTGAAGCGCGTCGCGCTGCGTCAATGGCCAACGACATTGACATTGACCCACCACCTACAAGCCCTCAGGGTGCCGATGCGGCGGGCGAGGAGTCGGGTGAGGAGAGTGAGGATGGAATGGACGAGGATGAGTTTGAGCCGGACTCGTTCATTGTGGACGACGAGGATGGCATCGAGCTTACTTTATCACGCGATAATGCAGAAGACGTCTCGTTGGACATGGACAGTGAGGACATGGCTGGTTACGAGTACGACGGTCTCGATTATGACTATGACGACTACGAGGAAGAGGCGGACGCCGATAGCTAGTGGTACTTACGCTCTCGACCTCAAAGGTGTACTGGTACTGCACTATCCCTTCTAACATGAACACGAACTCTCCGCGACCTCAGACCTTCGAGTCACCCACTATATATGCATCCCTCGCCGTACGCAGCATGTGCGTAGGCGTCAGCCTGACCTCAGTTTCGTGCGCAAGGCCAAATTCTCCAGTTCGACAAAATCGAGACTTGTTTTCCTCGGAAAAAAGTCACTTTCATACTTACTCTCATCTAGATCTACGTCCGAAAAAACTCAGTTTCGAGTAGACAACTTTTGCATGATTTTTAAAGGCCAATGCCGTGTTTTGAACTCGAAGTCGTTGAAAGGTACATTTTGAAGACGCGAAAATTCTAAGTCCCGAGTCACGCTTGGCGGTAAAAAATGTGACGGGCCATGTTACTGCCCAGTACATCCAGCCGCTTCGCCCGAACGTGTGAGGTCCCGAAGCGGCTGGATATATCGAGCCTAAAAAGTCAGTGCGTCAAAACTCGAAACCACCAAAGCATTCAAGGGAAATTGATTATGTAATCCGGCCGGCATCTGTTCCGGAATTGGGATGATGCGCCCGTCATAGCCCGTTGGCAGCCACTCGCTCAGCCTGGTAAGATCGTTCACTTTCCTTTCCCTACGTCCGTCTGCTGCCTGCTTTTTTCTTTTCTTTCTGCTCAAGATGGCCCTCGAGGTCGCCCAGAGACCTCTCTCAGACTCGTCGTCTCTCGGATGGTCAAAATCTGAGGTCCTCAGCTCCGAATTACGAACTAGGTTGCGACAGATGCTCTCGGAGGCCTCAGCCATGGCTAGCGCTGACGACTCCGACGACCTACCCAGCGCGCCCCAGCGCGACGCTTTGCTAGTACTTTTACCGCTTCTAATCGTTCTCTCGACTTTCCTATTTCTTCTGCTGGTTTTCCTCGTATGCGTGCTTCTTATCCGGAAGCGACGGGGCATCGTCCTGCGCGACAGCGACGGGCCCGTTGATATGAGTCGCGAGGAGCTCATAGATGGCGAGGGTGGATTTGACGGCGTCGAATCTCGCTGGCTCGAGAGCGCCAACGAGACCGTTCGAAGATCTTACCTGCGAGCCAAAGGTGTGTCATGTTATCTACGAACCTGTGCGAGCACTTCTCACAGCCCGACTGCTGCCAGAATACCAGATGCAGTACCCTCCCAATTCACTGCCGACCGACATAACGCTATCCCAGTTCCTGTCTATCCAGGAGAAGGGTGTATCGGCATGGTCATTCGAGCCGGACTACGAAACCGTCAATTCGCTGATCGTGCATGCTCGCACTGAGATCACATTCTTACCCGACCCCGCCTCGTCTTCCTGCGTGCAGTCGAACCTCCCGCTCCCCAAACTAAACGAGGTTTACTATTGGGAAGTGAAGATGTTTGATCTCCCGGAGACCACAACGGTGGCAGTAGGGCTTGCGACGAAGCCCTACCCCCCGTTCCGCTTGCCCGGCCTCAACAGATACTCCGTCGGCTACCACTCAAATGGCGACAAGTCTCACAATTATCCGTTCACAGCGACGCCGTTTGGTCCCTCGCTGAAGGAGGGCGATGTCCTTGGCGTCGGGTACCGGCCACGGACAGGCACGGTTTTCTTCACACGTAACGGGCGCAAGACAGACGATGCTTTTATCGGTCTGAGCAGGTGGAATCTTTTCCCTACAATTGGTGCAGATGGGCCGTGTAGCGTGCACGTCAATCTTGGGCAGGCCGGCTTCGTCTATATCGAAGCGAACGTGAAGAAGTGGGGATTAGCGCCGAGCGTTGGTACGCTCGCACCGCCGCCAGCATACGGCAGCGAGCGCGGGAGCATTTTGTTGGACGTCGGTGGTGGTCTGAGGTCAGGCTCAACACCGGGTACCCCCGGCTCGTCATCACCGCCACCTTCCCGACGTACACATCGCTCGCGTCGGCCGAAGCGCATTCCATCCACAGGTGTCAGCGCCTCTTCCCCTTTACGCGGAAACCCTTTGACGGCACCTGAATCTCCTCGTGCTCTATCCCCGCCGCCGCCTATCACGCCTATCGACGAGGAGCCACCCGAGGTGTCTGGGGCGGGACCCTCGTCGGCCCGAAGATATATGTCTCCGACGGATTTACCCTTCCATACGCCTCGACCTACCAATCTGCCCATGTCGCCGCCACAAGAACAGACCGAGCTCGATGCGGAGGCGGACGACGGCTCCGAGGACTCCTCATCCTCATCCGGACCCTCCCGCTCGCCATCGCCCTCGTCCCAAGAAGGTGCAGGTACGAGCAGCCTGTTCAGCACGCCTCGGCGTCCGCCGCCCTCCTTCACTCACGTCGCGCGCCTGTCGGGCTCAGGCTCAGAATTGACCGTCCAGGTACACCCGCCCCCTGACTCCCCGCGCAGCCCAAACCCGCCCACGCCTAATCAACGTGACATACATTTGCAGGCCTTCACATCGTCCGGCACCGTGCCTGCGGACACGCTGAACCCGAACGCGCCCCCGGCGATGGAGCGGCGCGACCCGCCCGCGTACTCGCCGCTGGATGCGTTCACGTACTCGGAGGGCGTGCACATTGATCTTCCCGCGGAGGTCATCCAGGCGGCGCTTGAGGGCACCTCGATGCCGTCGACTGCGATCGGGCAGGCGAACGGGTCGTCGCGCTCGGATAGACGGCGGAGTCGGAGGCGGTAACGGTGAGACGTAGAAGATGGTGAGCCGACTTATGCACCTACCGGCGCGGCACGCGATTGAGCTGAAGTGTAACAAGACATAGTGACATGTATTTGACGACGACCCTTTTTATCGCACTCGCGTTCTGGAGTGCTACTACACCTTTTTGCTTTCGAATATCTGACGTATATCATGTATGTATCCCAATGGACGACTACCCACTTCAAACTCAACAACAACACCACCTTACACTTCGCGCCTGCGTTTGGCTGCTTCCTATCGCCGGTGTCGACTGGGGAGGTTTCACAAGTCATGATTCGCCGGATTAATGTGCTGGAATTATACAATATAGTACTTGTGCTATGTCGCAGCCGTCGCCAGCCGCGACGTCAAAGGAATCACAACGGGCAAAGCTGCAAAACATCGTCGCGAAGAATAGTAAGATCGACAATCGAAGAATAATAGAGTACCGCGTCCTCGTCCCTCCTACACCCCCTCCCTCGCGCCGTATGTATTAGTGTGGTGGCTCTTTCGCGTCGTTATCGTGTGGATGCTCGCGGAGCGCGTCCGGAGTGAGTGTGATCGTGGTGGTGGTCGCTGAATGGGTGTCCGCTTTCGCTTTCTTCTTCTTCTTGTCCCCCCTCGTCGTTCTCCGCTTCTCGCTCTCCTCCTTCAGCGTCTCCTCGCTGCTCCGCGCGCTCTTCCCCTTCTCCGTGTCCGCGTCCGACGCAGCGTCGTCGGCCCCGCTCCGAGGCTTCCGCGCGCGCCCACAGCACCATTCCGGGCGGTTCGGCCAGCGCCGGCAGCTGAACCAGAGTATTAGTGTGATGAGGAGGAGGGCGAAGACCATGATGATGCCGATGAGGTTGCTGAGTTTGAGCGAGCGCGTGTCTGACGACACGGGGGAACTGTCTGGCGCATTGGGGCTCGCGTTGGGCCCGAGACAGGAGGAGTCGTTCGAGGGGCAAAGGTTGGCGTCGGACGCGCGCGAGATGAGGATGTACATGGATATGTGTGGGTGCGCGTGCGGGGGGTGGTGGCGCGTATGTGTTTTGCGGCGTCGCAGGTGGTGAGGTTGGTGGTGGTGGTGAAAGGAGTGTGGGAGCGCTAGGGCGGGCGCGGTGTGTGGGGCTGATATAAAGGCTCGAGGTTGTTGTGGCGTGAAGAGAAGAAGGAAGCCGGCAACGACGAAGACATTTTGGCGGTGTGCGCGACGAGAAAGGTTAGACCTCGGAGTCGCCAACTTCTTTTCGCATATTTCTTACGTGAATTTATGCCTTGACATCGTTTCCGGTCGGCTATATTACAAGGGCTATACGCGTGTGATATATACCGGCGTTCCAGGTGGACAAAGGAGGAGGAGGAGAGGTAGGAGAAGTATCCCGGGCATGGTGAGTACAGCATCATATCAGTATGCTTTTGTACCTCGAGCGAAATGCTTCGGCAGTGTCAAGCTGAACGTGTTTGATACACAGGGCAACACACCGTAGCTTTCGCGCGTAACGTCGGTCGTCCTTCTGTCTCTCTTGCAATTACGCGTGGTGGGAAGTCCAGATCTCAGCGAAGGAAAGGGAAGGGCCCTGCATGAACTCGACCAAGCTCACAGCGGGCAACATCGATAGCCCAGCAAGTCTCAGAGTCTCTCTTGCCGTTCGGAGTGGATTCTGTATGGCCGGACCTTGGTGCTCACTATCAGTGAAGGAGGAGGAGGAGGATACGCACCTGGATAAGCGCTCGTTTCTGAAGTCCTCGGATCCGGAGTTGATTGGCACTAACACGATGGACTGATAGATAGGCACTAATTCTAAGTTCAAGTTGGGTGAATGCTCCTAGCTGCCCGACATATCATCTGCACGTCAGGGAGGTAGGCGCGACGAGAGTACTAGCGTACTTATACATTCCCAAGCGAGGACAAGACGTTTTATAAGTAGCGCGTGTTGGGGCAGCACGGAATTATTAGCGGTGAATGGTCTATCTATATCGTATACATTTTGTGTTTACTTGATACCCTGATATACAGACTCTCGGAGACGCAAAAGCCCAATGGTGACGGGAGGAAAAATGAGGCAGGCGTAAGATACACAAAATAGAAGGATGAGCTCTACTCTGTACGCCAGAGTCTACTCCGTACGCCAGAGTCTACTCCGTGCGACAGAGTCTACCCCGCCAACGGTCAATACGTCGGGTACCCCAATTCGACCGGGGGGTAGGTCGAAAGCCCGATCTCGTCGTTCGCGATCGAGTGCCTGCGCTCGAGGTTCTGCGCAGCCAGGATCTCCGCCTCCTCCTTATCGTGCACCTGCTGGCGCAGCCGGAGGAACTACGGTGTGGGTGTGGGGGTGGGTGATCAGTCCAGTGACAGAGGGGCGAAGGGGGAGAAACTGACCAGCTCCTCCTCGTCGAGCGTTTGCTCGTGCCGCTTGCGGATCGTGTCCTCCATGTGTACCAGCAGCGTCTACATTGTGCACCATCAGAATGAGAGGAAGAGGAGGAAAGGAGGGAAACAGGACATACCCGCATAGACCGACTACTGAGCCCGCGGTACGTCGACACGCGCTCGAGCTGCACGGGCTCTGCGTTCACGAGCCGGATCTGCTCGTGCATGTACACGATGTAGTGCTCCAAACATTCTAGGAAATGCCGCTTCTTGTCGTGCGAGGATATCGTGTCCCTACAACCAGCACCAACGCGTCAACATCATCCTTAACAATGGGGGTACATGGAGCGCGAGGACGTACGGTTCCGTCGGCTGAAACCCAATACTCTGCGCGACCGCACGCTGCCTCGCCTTGCGCTGGTTATCCGACTTGCGCTGCGCCCCGGCCCCGCCGCCCTCCTTGTGCGCGCCCGCCCCCGCGCCGAGCTCGCCCAGCAGCTCGCTCGGCGTGGGGAACGTCTGCTGCGGCAGGCTGCGGTAGTACTCCAGCACGCTGTACCGCGTGTCCACACTCGAGGGCACATCGGGTGGGGCGGCGTATGGGAGAGGGGGTGGCGGCGGCGCGTGATAGTTATCTGAGAGTGTGAGATTCTGATGGGGGCTCGAGGGACCGGATGTGTAGCTGCCTTCGGCGGAGGAGGGGGGCTGGGGCTGGTTTAGCAGGGGGAAGCTGAAGGACAAGGGCACAGGGGCGTGGACGGTCATCTGCGGATAGGACAGGGCTGCCGGACCGTGCTGGCCATCGACTTGGTTTTGGGCTTGGGCATGGGCGTCTGTCGGCCAATTTTGTTGTTGTTGTGTAGACGAGTACGGTGGGTACTGCGACGCGTACACGTCGTCGCCGTACGTGTACGCCATGGGGGCTAGGCGGGTGTTGGAGAGGGGGAGGGTGATGGTAGGGTACTGCGAGGGCAGGGAAGTGCCTGCGGTATATGAGTCGTCGCTGTCAGAAGACGACGTCGACGCCGAAGAAGGATACTGCATGACGCGAAAAACAATCAGACCTGTATCGCGTGCCATCATCGAGTGCAACGCGGACTCACCGTGGCGACTTCGTATTCTGCGGGCAGCTGGCTGAAGGCGAACTCTGACGACGGCGAGTATGAGTCCATGGCGGGGCAGTAAGTACGCAGAGATGTTGGCGAACGAACTTGTGTGTGTGTGTGGTGTTGTGAAAGTGAATACTTAATATACAGGGCGTCTACATGGCTCTGGACCGTGACGGTGTTGCGCGACGGAAAGCTGCGTTCGGGAAGTTTTTGTTTGGACGATAGACTGTTTGACAAGGAAACTGCCCTGCGATCGAGAGAACGCAGCGGGGCACGACCGCTGGAGTCGAATGTAAAAAGAAAGAACACCCGTCCGGCGTCCTGGCCAAGAATTAATTACGTGCCGCGAGTCCGATTGTGGATTGTGGGCCTCTATAGATCACTATGGACGCCTGTAGGTCCCGGTGCTACACAACCCATTATCGCACTCGGCGATCTCGGAAAACATAACATTTTCCAAGACATTTTTCACGACCTCTGCAGACGTTTGCAGCCGACTAGTAGAGCGGCGAACTCTGGAGGTGCGTCGCCTCGCCTCGCCTCGTTGTGCCGGTGCGCTGAAACGCACCCTCGAATTGACGTCGACGTCGAGAGAACAAAAAGCAATTAGAATCAATCCAGGAGAGTGACGAGCATATGGATCCATGGATTGTCTATGCTGTTGAAAGCTAGGAAAAAACGCTGCCCAGCGCTGCGCAAGATTGACGAACACTGCGGTTGCAGCGTGAGAATTGGCGAGGAAGGTCGCGAGGGCGTGCAGCCACCGACCCCTTTCGGTTATCAGGTCCCTCTTTAATTCTACGGCGGTCGAGCGGTGAGCGTGTTTTGCTATTAGGCGCTCGCGTTCGCTGAATGCGAAAATATCTACAAGTGATTCTTTCCTTAGCGCCCCCCCCCAGTGACGGACCGTCTCAGTGAACTGGGTGTTATATTGAACGGCGGACCAGGAACATCAGGCCTCTAGCCTCTTTTTTCCTTCAGGTGCAATTGCAAATTGTACCGGCGCGTGGCTGCCCTCCTTTCGGAGCATTACATCTGCGAATGGAGCACACGTCACTGTGAAACATTGGCCTGAACTGTCGACGTCCAGGGTGTGCAAGGCAAGCCACTTCGCGAGGCCAAAGCAGATTGGGAAGCCCGTGCTCGGAACATCCCAGATGCTGATCCTTTGCCCTTGGTTGGCTTGCCCAACTTGCCCAACTTGAAGCAGAACGCCGAATATGTGTGCGTTCTGTGCATCGGGAACGAGATGGACCCGGATAAAGACTAGCTGGAGCACAGGCGTTCCAAGAGACCGAGACCGACCAGGACGAAGCACCGTGCACGCACAGGAGACGATCGCGAGTGATCTCGTAGGATATTTGCCTTTCAGCGCCCCTCGAGCCCGATTATTTCGCCACGTCTCGTCCGATCTGGTCATTGATTGTTTTCTAACGCGTGTGCGAAGAAGATTGGCACTGCGCGCGCCCGGTCGTCCTTTAAATACTTATACTTGATCATGATTGACATTGCTTATTCGAAATTCACCAAGTTCTTCTTCTCAGCCGCCATTACCACAACGCAATGTCCTTCCAGTTCAACAACTCGCCCGTCGCACTGCCGTTCGGCGACCAGCCGCTCTACCACAGCCAGCCCAGTCCTCTCAATTTCGACACTAACACTAGCACCAGTCTGCACTACCCGCCCTCCTCACCCTCCGACGCCTCCTACTCGCCCAACTCCCCCAGCGGGCCCCCCTTCCCCGCACAATCGCACTCCCTGCCCCCATACCAACTCTCCTCCACCACCTCCTCCACCGCGCATTCGTTCCCTGGCACAGCAGACGCGCCGGCAGACGTGTACCCGCCGTCTTACTCGCCGCAGCCGCCCCCGTACACGCTGCACCCCCGGAACAGCAGCACCGGCTCCGGGGGCGAGTTCCCCGGCACCGCGCGGCCGTTCGCAAGATCGACTATCGCGCACCCGTATGCGCGCCTGGCGAACAAGAAGGACGCCGGGAAGCGGCGCAAGATATGGAACCACGCGCTCGAAAAGTCGCTCTTCACCCCGCATGAGCTGTACGTCCCTTTTGCGCGTGTTCCCTATGATATCGACCGGCTAACGGTTAGGGTAATGGTTGCGTTGCGTTATAGGTCTACGATGGGCGCCCCGCACCGCCGCACAATCTACATGTCGAGTCTCGAGGCGCACGTGGACCGGCTGCACGCGCAGCTCCTCAGCATCGGGCTCTACCCCATCCCGTTCGAGAAGCTCGAGCCGTTCAGAGGGCTCAACTCCAAGACCGCAAAGGTGCTTTCCCTGCTGCATCCGTCCCTGTGCCCAATTGCTAACGCGTCACTATGCAGAGCATGATCGCGGCCCTGCAGCACGACGACTCGTATACGAAATTGAAGCTCCTCGAGCTGCAGCGTGCGGTACGTCCTGCCCACCTCGTTGTCCAGCTAGGCATGCGTGCTGATGTGCAGTGACGACAGAACGCGAACCTGCGGCAGATCCTGGAGCGCCCTGCACCCCATACGGCGGCGGCGCGGAGACACTCGACCGACGCAGCGATCCCCGCGAGCGCGGATTTTTCGAGCCGCTAGCCGACATGAGCCGTCCTACGCCCGCGATCGATCTGCGTTGCTGTTGTCGCGTTCCTCTGTTCCCCGTTGTCGTATTCCTCCGTCCCCCGTTATCGCATATACATACAGTGTACAATATAATCTCTTCCCTGTATCCACCGTCGACGTATCCATACTTACATATATATATCTCCGTAGTACGACACCTAATACACGCTGCTATATCACTATCATTGTGCGCGCGTATCGCGAGGCAGCGAGACTTCAAACTGGTTGGCTATTTTCCTGTTTCGCGACGTCGTGTCCTTCCATTGCATTGCATCACATCTACGTCTACGTCTGCGGTCATGAAATATGTATCCTGCAATGTACCTAGCCTATGATACAGTACATATCCCGTCTCAGCACGCGAATGAACATATGCACCAGGATCAGCGACGCCAAGGCACCCCATGGCCCGTCCGTCAGATGCTCGCACCTCATCGCGCACTGACGCCGGTTGATCATTATACCAGACGGACGGGACGACTGTGAAGAGGACACAGAGTACTAGTCTGAGTGGCCAAATCCCGAGCCGCCCGACGCGATGGCGGGGCGCACGAGCTTATAGCTATAGTAAACGGAATAGACGCGCGGCGAGGTCCGTTCCATAGTCGAGACCACCATCCATCCAATGCAAACAATGATGCGATACGTGGGTGTAAAACAAGTCAAGTCCCCGTCCCCCAGAATTGACGCGCATCGATATCCAGTCGCTGGTCACTGGCGCGATACGAGCGGGGCACCGGTGATCAGCGTCGACGGCGCATGGGTTCGCGGAAATGCCCCCGACAGTGCTGCCCATTGACAGATCTACGCGAACACCAGAACCAGCGAGGGCGGAGAAGTCTGGAGAAGAAGGATGCGAAAGTAAGTATGTAGATGCAAGGAAAGCCTGTTCCTCATTCCCCGCTTCGTCGCCAATCGGGCAGGCGCGAGAAGAAGCTTATATATTCACGGGGCCTGCACGAGTTGCGCAATGGGAAGGTGTGGTAGAATTAATGTTTTCGCGCGCGCGGTCTCCTGCTAGCATAGCGGATTGCCACGCACATAGGCACCGGGGTGGCGAGAAAACGCATGGATGGACGAGCGGCGGTGGACGGGCGAGATGGTGAAGAGTTCTAGCAGCACCTTCACTGACTGATCAGTGATACAGTACAGTGGCCCGCAGATCCGAACCTGTATGTAGTATGTATGCAGCACAAGCTTTTGTCGACCACCAAATATCGGAGAGGTGCTAGAACACCTGTGGCGACGCGTGATCGAGGGTGCGGGTGCCCCCGAAAGGTGTCGCTGTCTCGTTAGAACAGCCCTAGACGTGCGTTTTGGTTGAAACGAGATGAGGGCTTACCGACCTGGAGAGGCGCATGGGACGCAGGGGAGCCCAGGTGGACGGGACGATAAGTTGTTAATCTCGTCCTGGTTGGACGCCGGCAGCGTACTCCACGGAAGAGTCGGCGCTTGGAGTGAACCCTGGCGGTTAAAAAAACATAGAAAGGCATTCAGCACCGCTATACAGGATATGAAATGGGATGTCCAAGCGAGCTGGCTGCATTGGACGATACGTATGGCAGGCGCGGAGAACGCAAGGGGAGGACCAAGTTGACCGGACGATGAGATCTCGTCGACTACCCCGCAGCGTACGCCACGGAAGAGTTGGTGCTTGGAGTAGACCCTGGCGAATAAGACAACATAAAGAGGTATTCAGCACTGCTATACAGGAATGAAATGGGTGGTCCAAGCGCTAGATTGGACTATACATACGTACACACTTTCGTTTGCTAAGCGACGAGGAGAACTAGGACCTCCGTCTCCTAGGAGTGACCCTGGCGGATGAACATAAAGAAACATTCAGCACTGCTATACAGGAATGAAATGGACGGCCCAAGCGCGCTAGCTGCATCGGACTGTGCATACGTACACCCATTCGTCTGATTTGCGGTGAGGACAACTACAGCCTCCATCTTGACACTCCTGGGTGAGGTTCTGACGAGAAACGGAGCGAGAAAAAGAATGATGAGGGTATGTCTGACGATAGAATAGATAGAGGGTCACGCATTTGTATGTTGGGCCGCTTTGCGGCAGTAAATATCGCGTCGAAAGGCCTGGCGATTGCGAAGGAAGGGTCATCATCACCGATAAATGCAATACATAGGGAGGAACGACGTAAAATGCTAGACATTTTGGTCAATATATGTCTGGACTGGTGCATGTCGAGCGCACTCACAGTACTCAAGGATTCGATTCGTCGGCAGTAGCAAACTTGTGCTTGCTCCGCCCCATAACCTCCGTCATGCCCTTGCCACTCCCCGTTACCCCAACTGTACGGAGATGAAAAATCAAGTCAGCTCCTCCGCGCAGGTTCATACGAAGGGCGGAACGATGCGCACCTCGACCCATCGGATTATCCGGCGTCTTGAAGATGCTCGTCCCAGACACACCCGCAATATGCACGCCCTTCTTCTCAGACTTTTTCGCAAACTTCTGCCATGTCGCCTGCTTATTCGTCTGCTCCTTCGCCTTCGCCGCCTTATTCTCCAGCTTCTTCTCATTCTTCTTCTTCTTCCTCTCCCTCTCCTCCTCCTCCGCCTTGCTCAGCTTGCGCTTAGTGCCCGCCGCAGCCGCAGAGGGCATGTGCGTCGCGGCGTAGTTTGCGGGCAGCGCCTTGATCTCGCCCGCCTTGACGAGCTCGGTCGTGTTGTACCCCTTGAACACGATGCTGTACACGCGGTTGTCCGCCGCGCCGCCGAGCGACGTGATGCGCGCGGGGTACCACGCGCCGTCGCCCGAGTACTTCGCCAGGCACTCGTCGCCCGCGCTCCACGCGTGTGCGGGCGCCGCGGCGGACTTGCGGGACTCGTGCTTGGAGGAGGAAGAGGAAGAGGCGGCGGCGGCTTGGGAGAGAGCGGCTTGGGTGAGGGAGATGAGCTCGGAGAGCTCTGACCGCAGGGAGGCGAGCTCCTCGTTTGCAGGGTCGGCGGCGAGGGCGGTTTCGACTTGGGAGAGCTGCACCTGATATGTCTCTAGTTCTGCCTGGTGGTCCATGTTTTGTGCGTTGAAATGAAAGACGGACAAGGGCATGTGTACCAGGAATATTGAGATTAAGTACAAGGCAAAGCCGGGAGACTTGCAGACGCAGAAACGACTCCGAAGCACCGTGGGAAACTCTCATAGTCGTAGCTGTGGACAGCGCCGCAAAAACACAACAAGAAAGCGAAAGAAAATCGAGGGATGTATTCTCTGGTAATGTACATATACGAGACACGCGCATCTCAACGACACGATGAACATCGCAGAGACAGAACAGGAGAAAAATATTGATGTTGGCTGCTTTTTGACCTCGATGGACCATATGCCTGAGGCGATCCAGGAGGCTTCGAAAGAGCCGTGGCGAGCATGAACACGCCATGGTGTGGATTAAAAGCCTATGCAGCGGATACTGAAGTGCCGTGAGTAAGGGCACGATGCAAATGACGACAGTGCACGTACTATAAAACACCGGGTACGACGCGCATTGGACGCGTTGGATCTTCGTCGTGAAAGGACAATAGAAGAGGTGGACATGAGAAAATTGGCCCAATGCGAGGCAGAGCAACGTTGTCTGGAATTGCCATGTGTTCGACGAGTGATCCGCGAGGCTCTTCGAGGGATCTGTCATCAGAAATAGTAAAGAACATACGAAACTTTATGGTATATCATTTGGCGATGGTATACAGAACGTGTACAGGGCGTAAATCAAAAACCTGTGAAGGAGCGTTAATCAATTGAAACCGGCGCGGGAAGAAACACGGACAGCATTGACAATCAAACGGGCATAACGGCGTATCTGAGGAAGACCGTTAGGCGAGTAGCGACAGCATGGAGGTATTTCACCATACCTCCACCCTCGTCGACGATCCCTAACTCGTCTTCCTTGTAAATCGCAAAGCCCTCCTCCGTTTTTCGACCTGCGTGGACAATTAGCGTGGAAGGGCGCATGAATGAGGTGAGATGGACATACGAGGGCCCGATCCACGCGAATCTTTGAATCGGTCTTCCTCCTCCTTGCTCGCCGACTTGGTCACCTTTTTCCGCTTCGCCGCGTCATCAAGCTTGGCGCGTTTGGGAGGGGGTGCAGCTGCGGGCATGAGTGTGGATGGGTCTATTACAGTCTCTGGCGCCGGACGCTTCTTGCGTTCGGGCTGAACGGGATCGATGGGAGCAGGCTCGTCCGATTTTTGCGACTTTTTCTTTTTCTTGTCCTTTTTCTTCTTGTGATCTGCGGGAAGAGCAGAGGTGGATGCGACTGGAGGTGGGGCTTTCGCCTTTCCCTTTCCCTTGGAGAAAATGTCGTCTATTTCGGAGATGGGCATGAGGTTCAGGAGCAAGTTTTGCGAAGGAGAAAAAAAAGGCAAGTGACAAGGAAGTGACGGTCCATGACAGCGTGACAAAGGGCCTGGTCACCAGGTCCGACCTGCCCCGGGTCGGCTGCAACGTCCAAGTAAAATATATTGCCCGGCGAGACAACGTGTACCGCGATAACTGTGTGTTATTGCCGTCGAGAAATGAGAGCTGGATGTACTTTTGAGAAAGAATAAACAAGCAGGAAACGCAGGACTTTGGCTGTGGCGCTAAGACCTGTCGCGTAGACGGAAAAGGCAATCCTCGGTTCGTTGCTCGACAAACCTGCAAAAAAATTCCAAGGCCAGCGATCACTTGCAACCAGTCTCCGGTTTTGCAATCAGTAAGGCCCATGTTGTAAGTGTCCAATCTTGCTCTTGACCGCCATCATCTCCCTCTAAATTTCCCTTTCCCCCGTCTCCGTAGCCCCAATAATGGCCAGCAGAACCGGTCCCAGCTCGGTCAACCGCAGTCCGGGGCGCCCCCCACATTCAACATGCAGTCGCCTTCTACCCCGCATAGTGCAGGCTTCGATCCAGGATCTTCTCAGTTTCATCTCGACTCCTCCTTAGCAAAGCAGATGGCTGCGCTTAATGCGGCCAACTTATCCCGGATTGCAAACAACCGCCCGCCAGCTACGCCCCTAGCAGGCGGCGGAACAAGCTCGGGACCATTTCTCGGAGGAATGCCATCGATTAACCCGTCCAACGGTCTCCCAACCGGCCAGGACGGTGCTCGTGCTGGCCCGCATTCGAACTTTCAGGCACCGCAACAACAACACCAGCAACAACACCAACATCACAATGTCAACCCCGTCACCAACGCTCCATTCCCCGGTGCCCACCCCTCGTCCCAGCCGAATCCCGCGATGCAGGGCAGCCAGCAGTACAAACAGAGGCAGCGCAACTTCCTTACCGGGCTCGCCAATACCATGAGCTCGCGAAATATGCCTCTACCGCCCAATCTGACAGGTGTCCCTTATCCCAACGGTTACGATCCCTCAAACTCACCGTGGAAGAACCTCGAGCTGTCCACGAACGATATTGGTGCCATTCGGCTGGCGGGGCGTGACCTTGACTTGTTCAAGCTTTGGGGAACGGTGTTCCAAAACGGAGGCGGTCGAAGTGTATGTCTCCACAAAGTTGACGAGTCGTGGTCGTTCTAACATCCTCCGTTGCAGCTTTCGCAACACGACACTTGGGGTGACATGCTGAAGCAATTTGATCTTCCCGAATACATGCCCTCGCCACAATCAAACGGGCAAACCTCTACCGCAGTCGTCCTGGCCCAATACTACAACGCCTTGCTCCAGCCGTTCGAAGATGCTTACAAGCGGAACATCGCAGACCAGCAGCGGAGGGCCGCAGCTGCCGCGCAACAGCAGGCTGGAAACCAGGCTCCACCGCCTGCACCAGGACCCTCAGGTCAGGTGCGGCCCCCACAGCCAGGAGGACCCATGAACCACAATATGCCGGCGCCAAACCGCATGCCCAACCCGTCTAATATGATGGGCATGGGTGGGCAGCCAGGTCCTCCGCCGCAACACCCACAGCACTTTCCACAGCCACCGGTGAACGGTGCAGTACCGATTCCACCGAGCCCATCGCTGGCGAATACGCCGCAGATGCGGCCCTCGTCGAGCATGAACATGCGCCAGTCCCAGCACAATACGCCGCAGAGCATTGCGCGCGCGCCGTCTATGGAGAGCATGCCGTCGTCGAACGGGCAAGCGCAGGGTCCACCTTTCGAAAGGAATGTCCTTGACCGAGACGCTCAAGGCATCAAGCGCAAAAACGAAACGGAGGATGAGGATAGCAAAAGGACGCGCCAGAAAACAGGTATGTTTTTATTCTTTGTTATAGTTGGTCTTGCGTCTGAGCAAGCGTTCCCATTCAGCAGAATCCGAGCCCTCTTCGGTTAGTGCCACAGTCCTTCCGTGAATGACTTTGTTTCAACCGTGTACTTATGTCCCTACTTTAGTCGACGTCAGGGACGGATCGCAATTCTGTGCAGCCAGCCGCAGCCAGCGCCACACCAGCGCGCTCCCGCCCGCGTATCCAGCCATCACGGCGAAAGATCGAATACGTACCGCTAGCGAGGGAAATGGACACATATGGCGGGCGCGACTTGCGCGCGATAGAAGAGGAGAGGGCGCACCTCGCCCAGCGCCGGCCGCTCCGCGACATCAACGACTGGGGCACCGTCGACATCGAGGCGCTGACCATGTCAATACGATCGAGGCTCTCCACGGAACTATCGTACGCACTGACGACGTTCACGCTGCTCTCGACTATGCGTGGGCAGACTGAAGGTTCGGGGTTCCCGATATTCCAGTGTCCAGATCTGCTTGATGAATTGCTCGACCTGCTCGAGGATGAAGCGTTTGATGGCGACGCTGATGTTGCAGAGACGCCGTTATCCGACGACGCGTACATCGTTACGCATCGGGACCTTCTCAACACGGTGCGAGACGAGGAGAGTCAACCCTTCGCGAGTCTAGAGCAACGGCAAGGCGTGAAGAATCCGGATCTGGGGCCAAAGCAGCGGCGGGGCAACATCATCCTGGCCGTTTCCAATATCCTCCGCAACTTATCCATCATCGAGGACAATTCACAGTTCCTTGCACGACATCCCAGGATGCTAGACCTCCTACTGCGCACATGCAGGACCGTGGGCGAGAGGGGCGGACCACCGCGGGCGGTGGCACCTATGCTTTCCTTGACAGACTTGATCACCATCCGGAAGGACGCGCTCTCCATCATTATTAACGTTGGAGCCCATATTCGATTTCCCTCGCCCGCCGCGCCATCCGCAGATACCCTGAGGCTCGCAAACCGGATGTTCGAGCTCATCGCGTCGTTCCTGGTCGACCCCACCGATTCTGTATCTCCTGTCGCGTGGCTAAAGCAAGTTGGGCTACCCAGTAGCGGGATACTCAAGCCCCCGTCGTCCTGCGACGTCGCATTGGAGGCGTTCACCAGGCTCGCCCAACTGGACTCGAATCGCCAGGTGCTGTCGAAGGCGATCTCGCAAGCGCGGTTGTGGCAGCTCTTTGAGGCCCTCGTGCACCGATTACCCATCGTCGAGAATGACTATCAGTTGCTAGGTCAGGAGCCGTGGCTCAGCTACCTCGAGAAGAACGTCATGGCGCTATACTCCCTCGCGTTCCTCGCGCCGCCGGACTTGAAGGCGAAGATTAAAACGGACCGCAGCCTCAGCTTCTGCCGCGTGGTGATCCGGATGGTGCAGAAGTGCCTTGTGTACAACGGCGCGCAGAGTCGGCAGTGGTTCTTCGTTGCTGCGCGGCGGGCGGTGGAGGCCATGAAGCTCATTGACGACGGGGACGATGCGTTTGACACGACGCAGTCGACGGGGCCGACGATGGCCTTTGGGATGGGGTACGGGGAGGTCGACGACCAGGGCGCGGAAAAGGGGACGGGTGTCCTCGGGGGATACAGGGATGTGACCTGGGATATTCTGCTGCAGCGGGACGTGGACGACGTGATGTTCTCCGCTCTAGAAAGCCTTGCGCGGGTGGAATGGTGATAATTGGAGGTGGTTTGATTGTACTGTTCATTTGCTTTCGTTTTATTTGTTGTATCCGTTCGGACTGGCTGCAGGGACATTGAATACCATGCTTGTTTCCTATCCTTGTTCTTGAAAGCTCTGGTTGTCTTTCGGCGGCGTCTTGGCTTTGTGCACTTGCCATTGTAAGGAGGGCCCGACCTTCGACGGGGAGCAGTCAGGCAGGATATAAATTCGGCCGAAGGCCCCTGACCTCACAATCTCTCGACAAAGTCGTCTCTTTCAAAGTTTCATCTCTTCCCTACCACCTCGCCCGCACGTATACCGAAGCTCATTAATTAGCTTGGACTACCCCTCCCCCTTGCACAAGCCAATTAGCTTGGAACTTATCTGGGTCCCTCCCTGCCAGTAATAGCTTGGGTATACCGGCGTGCGCTCGAGGCTTGCTCTTTCCTTTCCTTTCCGTAGAGTGAACGACTGTCTTCACTCTTCTAAGGGGATGCCTACGGGAGACTATTCCTTTCCTTACCATCTGCAACTTTTCGCGACCATGGGTCTCTCTCGTTCAGCACGAATAAAGATTCTGCTGGCCATCGACATCTTTTTCTTCTTCGTCGAGCTCATCATTGGTGCGCATCTTCCGCAGTCTCAACGCCCCAAGCCGTGTTGACTCCCCCCACAGGATACGCGGTCGGGTCTCTCGCGCTTGTCGCCGACAGTTTCCATATGTTAAAGTGAGCCATGGCCGCTAGACGCGAAAGCAGGCAGCTAACGCCTTCGCAGTGATGTCATGAGCTTGATCGTAGCTCTATACGCTATAAAAGTACGACCTCCAGTCATCGCCCGAGCTGTGATGACTGTATGTGCATGCGACCCCCACTCCTTCTAACCTATTGCTCCTTGTAGCTTACCGCAGAGAATTCGTCGGACTCCCGATACTCGTACGGATGGCACAGGGCCGAAATTCTGGCCGCTCTCGTGAACGGCGTCTTCCTACTTGCGCTATGCTTTTCCATCTCGCTAGAGGCCCTCCAACGGTTCTTCAGCACTCCTGGTATGTAGACACCATTCGTTATGCATATGATATGCTTACCTTGCTGTATGTCAGAAATATCGAACCCCCGTCTTGTGGTCATAGTCGGCGCTTGGGGATTAGCGTCAAACATTGTCGGACTGTTCCTTTTCCACGGTAAGTTACAATTCCTTTGTGCCCGCCGAAAGTTGACAATGGTCCCAGAGCATGGCCATGCACACGACGACCATAAACCTGTCTCGAAGCCCGCTAGCATTGCAGAGCATCACCATTCCGTTGGCGATGTCACACCGAAGCAGGCAGATCACTCGAGACAGTCGACCAGCCGCTCGCGCTCGAGTTCCTTCAGCTCATTGTACGGCCATCCTGCCGCTACACGCGCGTCCCTCGTGCAAGTTGCGCAACACATGGCGCACGTGCGTTCCCCGTCGCCCGAGGGACGCGAACGCTCGTCTTCGTATTTTGGTCGGGAGGAAGGGGATATTCCGCGGACTACATCACCGTCACCCCAGCCCGTACCAAATGAGCGGTCTCCGCTGTTGTCGCAGGAGCCTGAACATACGCATACCGCCGAAGAGCCATCGCACGACGCACATGACCATGGCCACTCGCATGCGGGCTCGATGAATATGCGTGCGCTCGTATTACACGTCCTAGGAGATGCCCTTGGGAATGTGGGCGTCATCGCTACCGGCTTAGTGATATGGCTCACGTCCTGGAGCTTCAAATACTACTTTGACCCCGTCATCAGTCTCGTCATCACCGTCATCATATTCTCGTCCGCTCTGCCCCTAGGTGAGCACCATATCGAGGTGCAATTTGTATCCAAATTAACGACATGAGCAGTTCGCAGCACGGCGTTTATTCTTCTTCAGGGTGTTCCGACGACCATCTCACTCGACGACGTGCGCACCTCCATCCTGGAGGTTACTGGCGTTCTGTCTGTGCATGAGCTGCACGTCTGGCAGCTCTCGGAATCGAAGATTGTGGCGTCCGTGCATGTGATGGCATCTAGGAAAGTGGACTTCATGCCCATCGCTGCAAATGTGCGCAAGGCACTGCATCATCACGGCATACACTCAAGCACAATTCAACCCGAGTACTACCACCCAGCCGTGTCCCCGCCCGAGGAGAATTTGATGGTGGGATCCTTTCTCTACGGATTTCTTACTGGTTTACTGAAATCTGTGTGCTCAATAGACATCGGAGGACACGTCGTGTCTTATTCTTTGCCCTCCCGACGCACACTGTGATCCGGCAGAAAATGCGTGTTGCCGTAAGTGTTCACTTAACCATGTTCTATGGTTCTTTTCACTGAATCGATGTTTGTTTTACAGCACCCCCATCTACAGACGTATAAGCTTGAGCGGCCCTATAGACTCTTAATACATTTATGTTCACCTTCCTTGACCTGTTCCCTTTGTAACCGTAGAACCATACATGGGTTGGACTATTTAGTATTTACTGGCTTCGTGTCGTACTCATGCAAACATTGGAAAATTAGCAACGAACGCCGAAGATGAGCCCAACCGCTGCATGATAACGGCACTCGTCGGACTATGCGTCTTTGCGCGCAGGTCACCCGCCAGCCTCCGCGCCACCGCCGCGCTGGACTGCCCAAGCACGTACCGCTGTTCGCCGCACACCGACAGCAGCGCCAGCTCGACGTGCAGCGCCGCCGTCAGCACCGACGACGTGATCGCGACCAGCAGCTCCACCGCGACGGACTGCTCGTGCTGATCCGCGGGCGCGAGCAGCGCCGGGAGCACGCTGCGCATGAAGACGGGCAGCAAAGGCGGGCCCTGCGAGGGCGCGCGCGGCATCGTGAGCACGAACGTCGCTATGCGCCGGCAGGTCTCGATCTCCCCGAGGCTCGCAGCCGCGCGGAGCTCGGACCAGAGGAGCCGCAGAAACGCGGTGGGCGGGGTCGAGAGGAGGCAGTGCGCGACGTCGAGGGCGGGCGTTTTTCCGGCGCGAGCGGCGGCGAACGCATTTCGGATGGCCTGCCGCGATTGATCCATCCAGTGCTGTTGAGGGTTCATGGACAGACCCTGCTGCGAGACGTCTATTGCACATACAATCTGTGAGTGTCCAGGGAATTGCGGAGGGAATGAGATCATACCTCGGCCGGCAGCTCCGAGAGACTGCAATGCGACTTGGATGATCGCCGAGATGTTCACCTTCGGGGGGATAGCCTTGCGATCCTTGCTGTTCGAGAACAATCGCAACACGCCCGGGCTACATAGCTGCAGAATCGGCCGCGGACATGATGGCGAAAGTAGGAGGGTTTGAAGAACCTCGAGATGGGTCGGCGCTGAGCTATGATATGCCACCGTCAGAGACCACGCTAAGATAGGTGAGAAACCATCACAGAAATGGACTCACAAGGCGTTATGTTCAATCTCGCGAAGAAGTGCTTTGATGACACCTACGAGTGTCCAATTCAAAAGCGGTCCAAGAAAATACGAAACACCATTGTTTAGCACTTCCACGTCTATCTTCTTTTCTGCGCATGCATATATAGCATGCGAAAACAGTGTCGACGAAATACGGAGTAACGTCCTCGGTTTTGTCGATCTAATAGACGCGTCAGTATCTAACCACCGTGAAACGCAATAAATAGCAGGCGATACCGCAGTATGGTGTCCTCGATACCCTCACTAGAGCTATCAAAAAGAGCCTTGAACCAAGCCCCGAAGGCGGCGGCGTCCTCCCCGCGAAGAGATTCTACCGGCTGGACGTCATCCGTTGTTCGTACCATGTCCGTCTGCAGGGTCTTGCCACTTATTTCGAACTTTGTCGGGAGCTGGCAGAACACTTTCGTGAGTATTGTCCATAGACTCACAGCAAGGGACAAATAGCTTGCTCACATGAAACCTCGCAAGAGTTGCCTGCACGAACATTACAACGTCCCCGAGATGGCTGACGGCAGTCTGGGGGTCACCTTAACATAAGTTATCAGCTCGCGGCTAACGAAGAAAAGCGGGAGGGAGTACACTGACCCACAGTTTCGCAGTCATATTGCTGCAAGAAGAGGATCGCATGCGCGACGAGCGTCGATACCGGCAAGTAGAGGGAGATAATGTCCAAAGTAGGATCGTAAAGGTATAGTAGCTTGCATATGTGGCTCATGGATTCAACGTCGAGCGCAGCTGTAAGAGCGACAAAACGCTGCGGGCAAGTGTTAAACTAATCTTTTGGACGTACGAGATGGCGTAGACGTTACCTTTTGAACTACAGTGGAGAATCCTGCATGGAGCCCAGGCTCACGCCATACCTTTTCAAGTAGTCCATGCGCATCATCTATACTCGTCTCCGGCCCCAGTTTCATATCGAGATATGCCTGTTCATCCTGTCTTCGTCAATCGGCATCACTAGCATAAGTGGCAAGTGTACCTACACCAATTTCAGCACCATGCGCCTGTGCCTCCGTGACCAAACGGGACGCAGTGTCGGCATTAGGATCGACGCCCACAGCGAGTGTTTGGACAGCATCTAAAAGGCCCACAGTAAGTAGTTGGAGTGTAAACTCGCGGAGGAAGGAGCGCGGGCTATGCTAGATTGTCATTATCAAGGCATGAGGAAGTGGACGGTTGACCAACGCTGATTCGGTATCCTGATCATGCATGCTGTCTGGGGGAGATAAAGTAGATGCAATGCGTTCGCATACGACGGTGAGGTCTGCACGCTGGAGTAGGGCCGCAAGGGCAGTTTGCATGGCAGTACGCTATAGATGGTATATCAGAACCTAGTCCAGGGAACGGAACATGGATGGTTGAATTACCCATTCGTTTTCTGTTGTATTATCAGACTGTACATACTGTTCGAAAGTCGTCAACAGCTGCGGCAACTACTCCAAACGGCATGAGGTGAGTCAAGGGGTTGGGCGTAGTACGGAAACGCGCACCCGGCCGATGACGAACGATTTCCACAGAATGACCGCACCGAGATCGGTAGACGGTACCTGCGCAAAGCAGGTAAACGTAGTAAGGAGGAGCTGGGTGTAGTATTCCACGGGAGTCCACGAGGTCCAACGGAGTGTCGCGACTAGAATCGCTACAGGGTCTAAGTCGCTGCCCGCTCCAAACGCACTAGCGCGGTTCGTTACCTTGGTATACATTGAATATTGGTGCGAACGAGGAAGGTCGCCACTTACCAAGTGGTTTAAAATAAGGCCGCTTGTTACGATGTCGGTGTTGGAGCTGGGCCCGAGAATGTCGCCTTTGCCAAGGGCGAGCTGGATGGTGTGCATCATCTGGGCCTCCCGCGCAGCTTTGGCATCGTCTCCGATGAGCAGGCTGAGTGACATGACAAAGGTGTCAAGGACCTGGCGGACGTCCTGAGAGAGGTGTAGTGTGTGTAGCATGTCATTCGCGTCCGCAAAATGCACCAGTGCTATGATACGTCGGAAATAATTCTGCGCAACATATCATCTGTCATACCTTGGGCGGTCGAAACCTGGGACATATCCGTAACGCAAGAGAGGAGGAGTATGAGCAGCTCCGAAGCGGACGTGATGAGTTGATGAAAGTGGGACATGGGTAGTGAATGTGCAGTGCGTAGGAGGGCGAGCGCGTCCTGAACTGTGCCGAGGACGACAATAGGCGACTCCGAGTACGAGACAACAGAGCCGATAGATGGAAGGCCGGATGAATAGTGTGCATCGAGCGCGACACGGCACAGCATGTCGAGAGTGGCGGGCACATGCAGCTCCGTCGAGCGTGCAGCTTGTAAAAATGTCGCTACAAATACAGAGAGGGGTAGGACGCCTTTTTCGATAGCAGTGATTAAATAGGATTGTAGCCCAGGGTCGCCGGGGTAAAAGCGGTATAACACGAGAACTGAGTCTAAATGCGATGTCAGTGCATAGGGTTTGGTGTTGAAAATGGGCACTCACTGCTCAGGGCCGTCTGTATGTCCTCTACACTTTCATGTCCATTGGATTTCGCGATGTATAGACTGCAAAGACCTATCCACTGCGAAGAGCTCAGTTCCGGCGCGCTACAACTTCGCGACACGAGATCTTACTTTCTTTGCAGACAGACCGCTCTGGAAGGCATTGCGCGTAAGGTCTGCTAGAGACATTGGGTGGTCCTAGTGTACCGCTGTAGGTGAATATGCATGGGAGGACTTGGACACGAAAAGTATTGGGCCAAGTCGCGTTTGAGTCGCGCGGACTTCGGTAAAGCAATTCTCGGCGGACGCGTGAACGCGTGAACAACCGGTGGCTCTCTTTCAAACTTTGCAAACGATATCGACGCTGCCTGTTTACGACCTGCTTATACCATGAAAATACTACGTTTGACTTCCTATCGCAGGACCGCCGCCAGATTGGAGAGCAATTGGCCGTCAGAAACCCAATACTGCAGACACTGCATTCATTCCACAGTACTTCAAGTTGCAGTCATGCGGCGAGGATGACATGCACGAACTGTACGATTTGACTAGTATATTGCTGCCTGCCGCCGCCAGAAATCTGATTAGGCATATGCTTACAGGTTCGTGCCCATCCGCTGGTCGAATACCAGCTGAAGGGGCCAAACGGTAAAGCCTGTAGTCAGCCTGGCCGTTCACGGCGACCACATCCATGCATAAGCCATGGATGAGACATGCATAAGCATCCCGTCTTACCTACCGCGATGGGGTACTTAAATACAAGTATCGCATCGTTCATTCTGAGCACTCATAAACAGACTTGTTAGCGGTCATGGAACAGTCCTCCTACAAAGACATCATCACGTCCCGTGGATTCAAGTACCACTATTACTTCTCCCCCGCCTCCGCCCCCCTACCTACCCTTCTCTTCCTCCATGGGTTTCCGTCCACATCGCAGGACTGGCGTCATATCATCCCCTACTTCGTGCAGAAGGGCTATGGTGCTATCGCCCCCGATATGCTTGGCTACGGAGGGACGGACAAGCCGACCGACCCGCTCGCGTTCAAGTGGTCGCTCCTGACCAAGGACATCATCGGCATCCTAGACGCGGAGAATATCCACAGCTCTATTGCTATCGGCCATGACTGGTATGCACTGATGTATTTTCCCTTGGAGACAACTTATGCATTATGAACTTATGCAGGGGCTCGGCCTTGACGTCCCGTCTTTTCAATTACTACCCTAAGCGGTTTACGGCGTATGCTTTCCTGGCGCTGAGTTACCGTGCACCGACTCCAGGCGCCGATGCAGCTGCAGGCAACGCCTACATCAAGACCATCGTTGGACGCGAGCTTTTTGGATACTGGTTTTTCTTCGCGGAGGATGGCGCAAACAAGATTATTGAAGAGAACGTAAGCCATCATCTAAATATCTGCTCAGCTAGCATAACTTTCTGATCGTTGGCTGTGTAGTACGAGCGCTTCCAGAGCATCATGTTCCCCGAAGACCCTGAGGATTGGAAGCAGTCGCTGAACCCGACCGGTGCGACGAGAGAGTGGCTACTGACGAACAGAAAGCCTTCTCTCGCACTCGCCTCCTACATCACTCCAGAGGTATAACACGTTGTAGTGTACATCCATTATTGACATACGCTAACTAAACCTCGCTTCCCAGGACGCCGCGCAACATCGTGACGTGTTCCTCAAGGGCGGAATGGCTTCCCCGTTGTGTTGGTACAAAGCACGCGTAGAGGGAATTCTGAGTGAGGATGAGAAAAGTACGCCATTTCCAAAATAGTGTTTGCGTTTGCTCATTGCTCCAACCCATTACAGACATTCCGCTGGACAACTACAACCCCACGGCGCCGGTCTTCTTTGGCGCGGCGACGAAGGATCACATCTGCCTCGCGGCAGGGGGGAAGGCTGAAATCGCCAAGACATGTAAAGGCGCCACTACGATTAAGGAGTACGACGCAGACCACTGGCTTATCTTGTCGCACGGGGAGCAAATCAGCAAGGACTTGCTGACATGGGTGGAGGGGCTCACAAATCTCTGACATGTATGACTGTTATAGTTCAGAATGGAACCTAGTTGTATACAGAGTTTACCGCCTTGGGGCATCCGAGTGGAGTGCACGAAACATGTTTACATTTGTACGTTGACCCACAAAATGTGCCTACGACAAGTACGACACCAGGGGGCCGCCATGCACAAGCGCAAGCACTTTGGCTGTCGAAGACGAATGTGTAGATGAGAGTAAAGGAATCCCTTGCTTCATTTGCGGCGCATCTCCTCCACATCAACTGATGGGAGTAAGCTGGACCGCAAAGAGAAGAAGGGAGATCCCTCGACGACGCAAGCCAGTGGTGTAACAGCAGGGTCATCATGTCCTCGTCGTGCAAGCAGAGGACAAGGAGCAAGGGCGTCAAAAATAACATAACCAAGAACGGAGGCGGTGCCTCCATTATAGTGGTTAAACTGAAAAACACGAAAGAGAGGTGTTCAGTAAAGAGGATCTCTGGCGGGCTTGAACGCCCGCCTTTTGGCTTACTTGACGTACCTATAAAGAACAGATACTACACTTGATCTAAGCCAGGTGGCCCGAGTGGTGAAGGATCTGTGAAGGTCCTCCAGAAGTTTTTATAGCGAAAACTGATCCCGCACGGGCCAGCGGCGCTGTTTACGCAGGAGGACATTTTTTCTCGGGTCAAGATGGCTGTTTTTGAGGCTCCAACGGTTGAATATTTCTGATACTTGCAGGCATTGTCCCCCGCATGTATGCAAAGATACCCGAAAGTAAATGGAGGCAAACGACGCGCTTTTCCGTGTGCTAGGATGATTCTTGGGATTTGCGGCGCGTATGTTAGTCGCGGCAGAAAATAATTGACTCTCCGCGAACATTGAACATTTATTCCCACGGGTGCTTTACAGGCAAGTCCGATCTCGAGAATTTCTCCAAGATGGACGACGACGAGGACCCCATCGTCAGTGTACTGCCCATTCGCTACTCCAATACACTTGCCCCACATGTCCAGATACACCAGTTTCCACTCCTAACACGGCCTCTCCAGGCGCCACCGTCCGCAACATTGAGCGGCAAACGCATTCGCGCACGAATCAAGCCGGGCGTGCGCAGAATCGAAGTCCATGTGCCCGCGGACACTCGTCCTGAGGTGTGGAATGTAGAGAGGGGGAAGGAGCTAGGCGCGGCACGGGTGGAGGATGATAGAGAGAAAAATCAGGATCTCGGAAAGGCCAAGCAGAGGGAGGGCGAGGAGCCAAGGCTCGCGGAGGTGCGCATGCGCAGCGAGGAGATCCCGCAGAAAGGGACTCATATGCTTGGTATCGTCCGAGATGGTGTGTTCGATCCTTACAGAACAAAGTGCAGAAACTGACGTGAAGACTTAGGGCAACTGCATCTACACCCGATCAGCGAAACGCATCAGCTACGGCCGACGCTAACCTACTTGGACATCCTGTCACGGAAAAATAAACGCTCGAGGGGCGGAGGTGCCGGCTCGGACTCGGACTCAGATGACGGCCCTCCACCCGATCCAGACGAGCCTGCCCCAGCCCCTGTAGCCAAGAAGGAGAAGAAGGCTGCCGGGGAGGCTAAGGAGGTTCAAGTGTCTGCGCGAAAAATAGACGACAAAGCTGGCATGCAGCAGGGGCTCTCTTCAGTGCGACGGGAGATTCTGCAAGCCATACGGTCGGAAGAGGACGAGAATTGGCAGGATCTTGAGTTTTGCGATGGAGAGGTCAGCCTACCGTTCTTCGCACTACGCTGCCTGGCTAACCAGATATTGTTCGACAGACTGAAGAATCCGGTGTATCATTTGAAAGCGTTTTCTCGAAAAACGAGGAGCCGCTTGATTGTACGACAGAACTTACAACGTTTTTGAAGGACATCCGTGGCTTATAACGATAATCTTGTATGTACTGCTATGCTCTTGGCAATGACATTGTCATTGCTCAGAAAATCCACGGCACGTGGCATTTGGCAACGCCGCGTTCAATGTCGAGAATCAAAGTTGACGCGTTTCTTTCCTCGACTTTTACTCGACTTCTACTGGACATGGCACACTCTGACACTGACACTGAATCTGAATCTGACATAGGCACCCAACAGCAGTACCACGCAGAGCATTCCGACAGTCAGAATTCTACCGCTTTGTCGTTGGTGGATGGTTTAGGAGTCGCAATTCAGACTCTTGGAAAGATAGATCCTCGGGCTGCTCGACGCGTATGTGGACGCATTTGAGTTGATAACGAAGTCTGACTCCGGCAATAGGACCAAAGTCTTCACGGCGCTATTCACAACGCGTCGAACCATCTTGTCCAATTTCTCGATGGATTTGTCCACCTTGATCAGGAGACCCATCAGGACCCACAAGGGCTCAAAGCATTCGCCAAACTACGTACGTCCTTCCTCAGAAGTCTGACTCGGTGGCCTTTGTTTGAAGTTTCTCTGAAGTGCAGCCGTCGTTCATGGTGACACTATTCGACTACCGACAAGTATTTCATACTCTCGCAGCAGAAGCACTTAGTCGCGGAACCGCTGCATCAGTCATCGTCTGCTGGGTGGACGTTGTACTAGCCAAACTAGGCGAAGCCGTTCTGGCCATCGCCGGAGGATATCAGCCCGACGTCCAACAGCCCATGCTCGAGAGCTTGAGAGAACAACGTGACGACGACAACCTGCGCGCGGCCGCTCAGCTTCCCGGTTCCTCTCATTTATACACTCCCCCCTACCGATGTCATCTAACGTTCCTGCATTCTAGCGAATTGGCAATCCGTCCCCGACGTCATCGCCTCCGACCGCATGTCCCCAGCAGCGAAACGGCTCGCGCTGCAGCTTGTATTTGCCACTTGCGTCGTTCTACCGCAGCTCGAAGCCTTTGATCCGTGGTTTGAAGACTAGTAATTATCCAATTTTTGTAGTCCTCCCCACTTCTGACACTACTATTCCATTCAGTCTTCAACCGCGTGCCTTGCTAGTCATTCTAAAAGAATACTTATTGCAGGCCTTCGCGAACACGCAGCGTCAGACCGAAACCTCCCTCGATCTCTCACGCCAGACGCTACAAAACCAAGGACGCGCGAATTTTGCCATGGTGGTGTCCCTTTTCGCCGTAACTATCATTCACTCGTTCATCGGGTAGCAATGTTATTCTGAACCCGCTCTTTCCCGTAGGCGGCCGAGACGTCCGGCGGCGCCCATCACTCTCAGAGCGCGGAGCTTGCCTTTCGGCCCCATACTCTCGCTATCCTCCTCCGCGTGATCAGGTCCGTTATCAATCCCGAGGCAGACAACGACTCTTCTGCCGTGCTTCGGGGCTCTTTCGAAGCTTTAGACACAGCGCAAACCATCTTGGTTCGATGGGGCGACACAATTTCTTGGGCTTGGAAGACCTGGGACGACCAACGAATCGCCCACGTCGAAACAATCACTGACCTCGTAAGCCTATTTTGCAAGCAATCTTGGTCGTGAATAAAAGTCTCACTCAAGTCCTTCGGCGCAGACGACAACTTGGCTGTACCATCTCGATACTTTCGTGCATGCGTCACTAGATGAACTCGCCGATATCTGGACGCTGAATCTCGCGTCACGCCTAACAAAGGACCCTATCCACGCAAGCTCTGCGGTGCTGGTATGTGTATCTAATCTCCCTTTCTCACACCACACGCGATGTTTACGAGATACTCAGGCAGTATTGCATCGGACAGCCACAGTCTTGGAGACCGCTGCTGAGCATCGGACGCTTCCCAGCGCCACGCTCAACGTCGTGCTCAAGTGTTGCTGGGCGGTAGTTCAACTCTCTGAATTGAAAAATGCGGCCGCTCCTTCGTCTAGTATGTGCGCGTGTTTATTCGGGATATTCGTGCACTTGGGTGAAACTGCATCGGAGGTGAACAGTATGTGGATTGTTCCGTTTCTGGTGCTCAGCAAGCTGATATTTAGACAATCCAGTAAAATTCCTCATCATAAAAGCCTTCTCCCTCTCCGCGCCCGAACTGCTTCGGTCAGGCGTTGACGCGGCCGCGGTAGACAAATCGAAGATTCGTGCGCTAGAAACAGGTGAGAGTAAAAGTAATTCGCGGACGATTTGTACGTGCCGCTGATCAAGATGTTCGTAGCCATTGTGCGTGCAACACGGTAGAATAGGGTGGCAAATCTCACTCCCGGACAGTATCATGCTGACAATGTTTCATCCGCCAGGATATTGCATGCAGATGCCGAACAGCAGGATCAGTGCGCGGTGAAACTGATGCTGCACTTTCTTACCGTGGTCTGGACGGCATGCACAACGACGCACGTCGAGGCCCGCGTTCTGTCAACCTTTCTGACTGCGGTGTTCGACAACCTTGTGGATGCGCATCCCGACTCACCATTACGTTCGACGCTGCTCGATGGTCTCGTGAACGCATTGGTGGCACTGGAAGCCCTACCACTTACTCCGGCTACGAGACGAGACCTAAAGATATGCAAGGACAAATCTCTGTGGCGCCTCGTGTGCTCGACCTCCCCTAGTAACACCATCGTCGCTGGTAGGTGCTCATTCACGATGCGTGTATTCTGCATGTGCGCTACTTATCCGCATGTCCAGCTGCATTTTCGCAATACATCTCGATGAAAGACGAGCGCATATTCTTCGATCCCCTCACCCGTGCCGAAGTATGGGATTTTCTACAGGACACGCTGCTCCTAATCTTGACACACCAAATCCTCGGCGAGGAAGAAGTCCTTGGGCTGGTCAACTCAACAGCTATCTGCCGAGGACTGACTTTGCTCTTGCGTCATGCAAACGCAGGCGCCGGTAAGTTGCACAATCGCATGCTGCGCGTGTCCTGAGCACTCACAGACGCAACAGCGGCGTTTATTCGTG
The DNA here is from genome assembly GCA_000827205.1 of Plicaturopsis crispa FD-325 SS-3. Classification (NCBI taxonomy): domain Eukaryota; kingdom Fungi; phylum Basidiomycota; class Agaricomycetes; order Amylocorticiales; family Amylocorticiaceae; genus Plicatura; species Plicatura crispa. Next base: position 568,799 of record KN832555.1, read on the forward strand.
CTTCGCCGTTGACGGCATTGCTCGCGGCGAATCTGCAAAGGCTACTCGACGACACAGGCTCAGATAGCCCTCAATATTCCGTTGTCCTGCGCGAGAGACTTGAACAATCCGGGTCTGGGAAGGCGTTGTTGAATGAGGTCCTCACACCTATTCGTTCGTCCTGCAAAGCCGTTGACGAACATCCGTTTGTTGATAGATCTCGCGACCCAACAAACCTAGTTCTGCTGCTGTGAGTTGACTTCGTCGTACTTGCTGTCGAGCTTGGTCCTGACGCAGGTCTCCCAAGGAGACTGCTCGCGCCGAGACGTGCTTGCTATTCTGCTGTGTCCACTCGGACTTTGTCCTTGTCTCCGTGCCAAAAATATGATATTTTATCTTGGACACGGCCCCATTTGAGAAACTACAAACCCGTCATGGCGTTGTGGTAGGTCCTGAATCCTCCACATAGATGCCACTGTAGTAGAAGTTCTCCTCGGTGATTTCTTGTGTCGTGCCATCGAGTGGTAGTCTCAGAGCACCTAGTCGCCCTGTGAGAATGGCCAAGCCCATGCGTATACTACCAGTGACTAGTGACTCACCAATGTGCCAATCTGAACCTCCGTTCCCGTTCAGAGAACCGGTATACACTTGCTTCAGGGGGTCACCGCCAGTTGACACCCACAGGCCGCCAGGAGATCCGACACCGAGGACGAAGTTGTACTAGGCAGACGGAGGGAGATGTTAATAAATCCGAATGATGGCAAGATATTTATTTACCCAGGTTCCTTTGACGGGGGTGACCGACCAGATGCTTTTCCCGCCCGTGATCACCTGGAGGGTATCAGCGACGCCATCTTGTCCTGGAGTCAATTTGGGACGTGAATATAGCGACAGAGAATACGCTGGTATTGCGCTTACTTACCAGAAAGCTGCCCGTATTTGATGTCGGCAAAATGTTCTGTGAGATGAGACCGTCAGTCATTGCACCAACGATGGATGGTGATCAATGTACCCTCCCAGAACACGATCTGGTGCTCGTAAGCCGGGTCTAGAGTCGCGAGATCAGCAGATGGGACGAGTATTGTATACGAAATCATTTACCAGGCGGGTTGACGGTTGGGATTTGGAGGGATACGTGGAAGAATCTACCTTACACCGAATGAAGAACAGTCGCTTCAATAAGAAATTAAAGTCGTGAACGCACAGGTTTCCGGTCAAGGAGCTGGTCGTCTGAGGGATCAATTCTGTACGGAGCATAGGCCCACTGTTCCAGGTCGACGTCGCGTTGAGCTTGACTTTGACACCTTGTACATCAGAGGCTGTAGCGACGTGTCAGTACCGTATAGACAGTCGAAGTAGGAAGCAAGCAGCACTCACATGCCGGATTTTTGTAATCGCTTCCTAGTGTAAGCCAGGACGAAGCGGTTTCACCCTTAGATGGCAGATGATGAGTGTCCAGTTCATTAGTGGAAAGGACGATTTCGTACGTGGACGTTTCCCTATAGTAAATAAAGGTGTCAGATGGCAAACAAGGGGTTGTACGCTTGACAAGTGATGTAGCCTCACATATATATATGTCTGGTACTGCCCAACCTGATTGCTCCAGCTCCATGTGTCAAAATCTGTAGACTTCCTAGACGACACCAACGTTAAAACCAGCTACAGAGTCTACACATGAAGAGTTCGTTTCTTGCTCACATAGTAGAGGGAAATCTTCCATCCCAGACTACAGACGCGGATGCGAGGGTGGCACAGATGAGGAATGAGACGACGGACTTCATAGTGGCAGGAAAAGGGTGCATGCGACAGGACGGGCAAAGCATGAAGCATGCAATAAGTATACTGAATGCACCGACGTTCAGCCGGAGCATTCGTCGTCGATAGTAGCTATGGGGAGAACGTCGGTTCAACATGATTCTTTGGAATATTCGCGGAATAACCCTTGCACTGGTAGCATTAGGCATTATAAAAGTATCCACTCACCTATTGCTACGTTCAAAAATCACCCCAACTCCGATGAGAAGTGTGTCTCTTTTTGACACCTTCGCCTCGCGATGCTGAGGCTAGCAGTGCACGTCCTGCGCGCGTCGACGACGACATCCTCGACGCGTCGTTTGTCGGTCACGAGTAAGTAAATGCTCGATTTACCCGACAAATACGCATTCAGGGACCAAAACTACGCGTCCTTTGGACGTTTGCAGAACCTCGGGCGAGAGATGTGGCAGCTTGCCCTGATGCTAGCCAAGGTACTCGCGCAGATGGTCACCTGGATGTTCAGCAGTTGACATCTGTCCGACGCTGAGCGGCTCGTCGCTGAAACGCAGTAACTGCGGAAGTGTCCTGGGACCTCGATTGTAGCGAAGCATAAGGACAGAGGCAAAATGAACGACGCAAATATAAGAAAGTTGAGTGTAAAGTTGAATGCGTTGAAGACCATTCGCCGACCGCGCCGAGCCACGTGCGTTTACATACGCTGCCCCAACGCTGCCCGCTAATACCGCAAGTGACATAACTCAGTCCTCCTTGACTCCTGCGGCCATCCTCTCCGTCTAGAAAATTTGATTCTTAGGGTACGCAAAGCTACAAAATCAAGGTCTACATGCTGCTGATTTGTCTGAATCTGTAGAACTATCAGTACATGACTTCCTATAGGATCACAAACCATCGCAGACGCTCGCATTCAACTTCCGAGTCTACACCATCGCCCCCGCCTCTCAATCGCCGTCTTCAACACGGTGGCTGGCGAGCTACTGTGAAACGAAACCGTCCGTTCAGCCAAGGATTTCCCGAATCAGACTCTCCGCAGAAATGGGACGTCGATGCATGGCGCAGAGACCAGAGAGCGCGCAAAACGTCAGGCAAATCGGTCAGTCTTCGCATTCACTTCCCAGGTTTACATCTTCCTCATATGCCGTGCACCATTCAGCCTATACTCCGAGATGGAGATGTACCTGCCCTTGATCTCAACGATTCAAATGGCAGCACAGTGTCGGCACCACACACCCCAGCGTTCGCGTCTACCTCAGCTGAATTCCAGCTGTTCCCGAAACGCAGTATTCACCCCGAGAGACGAGAAGAGGCCCAGTCCGATAGCAATCCATCATCTGCCGATATCGAACTATTGCATCTCGACGACCTAACCCGCTTACGCTCCGACGCATTCTGGGAACTGCGGCAGAGTATCGCGGATAGTGGGGAGACGCTGGTAGGAAAGATGCGCGACTACGAAGCGTCACGGTCCAAGTCGGGCGCGCATAACAGAGCTAGGAGTGCACCGATGCGAGGACGAAAGCGCCCCGCTCCGAGCTGTCGCGCCTCACGGAACGGTGCCGAAGGTGACTCGGAGGACGATGACGGTGTCCAGATCGTGGATGGTGAACCAGCGTCCTGGAGTCCCCGAAAAAAGAGAGCCCTCTCGCTCGGGACGATGGACGTCAGTGCACATTGTATCGACGATGCCGAACTGCCATCAGACACTTCAGCAACCCACTCAGACTTGGAAGATGATTTCGCCGCCTCTCGCGCAATGTATCAGTTCTCGTTCGCGCCGTCTCCGCCATCCGCCTCCCTGTCTTTCCCCACTTCGGATTTCACACCGGAGCTTTCGTATACCCATTCCACCAATTCATCGCTCTCGTCGCTTCCGCTCCCGCCGCCTCGAGACCTTGCCAGAGTACTCGGCCCACAGACCCTTCCGGACGCTTCGCGCTCTGAAAAAGCGCTGGCGGCGCTCAGCTTGGCCATGGCGAATGGCGCGGGTGGTCTGAACGACTACGAGGCTCTCCGGGCTGTCGCACCGCCGCCGACAGACGATTATCATATAGGAGAACTGTGGCATTGATCGCCACGACTACATTCCTTCCACTCACATGAGGACGTCATCACACTCGCACTCGAAGCATCAAGGAATTGGATCTTCTTCCTCCCAAGCGCCGTCTAATATTTAATATCATCCTGCCATGCCAAAGATTGTTTTTTTCTCCCCTGTGACACTGCAACGTCCCCATACTCATACACCACAAGTAATTCACCGTTCCTCTGCCGCTCCCTGTACCATTTATGTTATATACCTAGAATTGTCTGTGCTAGCGCTGTAGTACTTATGAACTAAATTGAAGTTGTGGGCACCGTGCCGTTGGACTCTCTATACATGATGATTTCGCATTGATTTCGCACAATTCATGATTCTATGTATTCTATACAGTGGGTGGGGAATAGGTACAATAAGTAAGGGGGGTATCGATCGTTATATTGTAGGCGAGAGTCGTGTCGGAGAACCGAGCAGCGCGCCGCCATAGCTCTGTGCGCGAGACAACTGCGCACGCCGTACGACATTGATCGGGGGCATCTCGTCATCCGCCGCCTGACACTGGGACGTCGTCACCATCACCTGCGAAAACAAGACGTCAATACACACGACTCCCAGGACAAGCGACAGCAGCATACCTCCACGCGTTTGGGTATCGTGCTGATATTGTTGCTCATCGACCGCAGGGCAGTGAGCAGCCCGCTCACCGACGGTCTCCGCGAACTCGATTCGCTCTGGAACTCGTCGCTGTCGCACGATTCCGCATTGGATACTTTTCGCGGTCGCTCGTCGGTGTAGAATGATTCTTGGAACGACAAGACGGATGCGTCGGTGGGATCCTGAGCACAGGGGTGTAGTTTCGCGAGGGAAGGATCTTTAATAGGGGGCTGTTGGAGTGTGAAGGGCGGGTTGTGTCTCAGGGGTGGTGGCCGGTATGCCATGTCCGTAACTAAAGTGGGGTTCGCATTACTGGTGCAAGCCTCCTCCCCTGGTATCGAGCAGGAGGGGGCCCCGAGGTGTGCAGCGGAGGCATATCCGATGCTGTTGGATAGATTTCTGCAATTGGATGAGCTGCTTGCCCAGAAGACGGCGATTAAGTTGCATATGACCTGGAGCGATAAGGTCAGGTTAATTAACGCTAACCCACAGAGTTCCAGCGAGTAAAGTGCTTACGTCCAGTCCGCAGGTGCCGATACACATCCAGCCCCGCTCTTCGCTGTGCATCATGACGAGGACCAAGAGGTTAGCCTGGAAAGTCGAGCGACATGTTCAGGTTTGGGTGTGAAAATATAGGTTTTGTATTTACCGATGATGATCCCAGTGCAACCGCCGCAGCGCTGCAAATGTTGTCAACTCTAGTGAAGCGTCTGGCGCATGGGCACAACAATAGGCACGTACACGAGAGTCCGCATTGAGATGCCCCTCAAGATTGGGCTAAAACTGGTTGTGTTAAAGAGCGGCCACACGAAGAGCGATGTCATGAGTATATTGACAAATCTGGATACGAGCAAAGTACGGTAAGTCGGAAGAACCGTCGAACGTCAGCGGGGATTAACGTACGTGTCATATGAGAGTATCGAGATGGAAGCGACGGGCGTGAAGCCGATTATGCAGGGCCCATTATCTTGTAGTTCTGATTTTCTCCCTGTGTGTGTACGAGACCAATGAGCTTCTTCTGCACCAAATACTGCACGAAGACTGATCTACGTACCGATAAACCCAAGCACGATAAAGACGCTATACATTGCCAACACCACACTGCAGATAATGTAAACAGGAGACTTTCGCCGCCTCATTCCTGATGGTGGTGACCATACAACATGTATTTTCTCCACTACGGACGTGGGTCAGAATATGAGAACGGGATTTAATAGAGGAAGAACGCACGAAGGAATAAGTATGTGAGGAGCTTGGAGGATCCGTAGAATATGAGGCAAGAATATATTGCCAAGCTACAGGACATGGCATTGCTGTCCATGCCGACACCAAAGGCCAACACGGCGCCTGATACTAAAGTCAGGCATACTTCAAATGATGAGCGGACACCGTATCTCACCGATGAACAAGAACAACCAGATATCTAGGAGTAAAGCAAGAGAACAAAGGCGTACCCATGGCAGCTTCCAAAAGGTGCTCCAGGAGTCAAATTCTGCCGTCTGAATGCGTCGACTGAGACAGTGCGTCGCAATTACCAGGCCTAGTCGGCGGATTTGAGTACAGCTCGATATCGGTGCATGAAATTACTCGCCTGTAAACTGAACCAGCGAGCTGAAGACTTGAGCATTTGAGTTTGGAAACAATATATGGGCATTCCCGACCCCAGGCGGAGGTGGCGGCGGCGGGGGAGGTGTGCTCATGGCGACGTAGAGGGGACAGCACTGGAAGTGATTGTGCTTATCTATGAAATCATAAGACATATCCGCACATATATCCAACGCGGGTCGGCCTTTCCGCGTCTCTGCGGGGAACACAGTAACTTGGACGCTGTCCCCATTGATTCAATAGCCGGAACCAGAAGCGGTCCCGAATAATCACTCGGAATCAATGCATACTACCTGATTCGGTGCCGGTTAAGCAAGAAATCGAGCGTTAGCTGCTCTGCACTGCAATATGCGGATGCAAAATGGCGGAAACGGGGGCAAAACCGTGAAGTTGGAGGGAAGAAAAAAATAGGGGGAAAACATACGAATTAGGAGTTGGTAGGAAACGAGCCACGTGAGTTCGGCCTGCCAGAAGTTGAACTTGAACTTTCGCGACTCGTGCTCGTTATTCGTCTACGACTTTGTTAACGATTTGTTCGTCTGTTCTGTCTTTCGTTTTCACAGTTTTCTATCGTTCTGCGCCCTTCAAATGGGATTCTGTCGTCGATGCGGAGACATTGTTATCGGTCCAAGGTGTAATTGCGGCGGTACTTCAGTCGGTGAGTCTATGCCGGCGCGTCTGCTGTGGTGCAGTACTCATCTGGAACGTGTTTGCAGCTCCAGTCGTCAAATGGAATCAAATCGCAGAGAAAGAGGATACCACAGACAGGTGGTCTCAGACTTATGTGGCTCAAGACAGGGCACCGTCTCGTTCTCGCAGTAGAGGGCCACCGTCCGCTGGAGCACGCTCGCAAGGCTCAGCAGACCCCGATCGCTCAATCTCACCCACGAAACGTTTCCCTCGTCCTATGTCTAGTCTGTCAAATTCGAACAAAAACAATCCCCTTCCTTCGCGCGTCGCGTCTCATATCACATCGACAACCACTTCACGTCCACCTTCCCCGCTCAAGCACACGTCTTTCCTGCCATCCGTTTCCAAACCTGACCCACCAGCCTCACCCTCATCTGCCAGAGCAGCTGCAGGTATTCTTCCATCGCTGACCGGCGGCTCTGAGCTCTCGAAAGTATACGGCAGTGTTCTGCAGACCAAAGACTCGCTGGCTTCCTACTGTTGTGCAGTATGTTCTACTCCATTCCCTCCTGATGCTACGATATACCCCGATCCTTCAAGCTCCTCGTCTTTAACATCCACATCAACTCCTACGTCTGCGTCCAAATCCTCGTCGTCGGATGGAGCCGTGCGCTTTCTGTGTCGGCCTTGCTTTGAAACCAACGGTGGCTCACGCGGAACATGTGAAACATGCACCCGGCCCGTGCTCATCCTGAAATCCGAGGGTGGTTTCGTCGAGAATACAGGCAGAGTCTGGCACAAGGGCTGCTTCCGTTGCGACGGCTGCTTCAAGAACATCGGAGAAAGCCCCATGGTCGACCTCATGGGACGACCCTGCTGTGCAGACTGCTTCGACACGAGCCCGAACCGCCGCACCTCCACCGGGAGCAAGAACGCGACTCCGGTCAAGGGCTCTAGGCGAGACCCGCGCACTCCAGAGAACCGGATGGGCGGCCTGCAGCGGAGAGAGAAGAGTAGAGAGGGGAGCCCTGCGCTCGAGGAGCTCGAGCAACGGCTGGGCATCGTGAAATCGCGCCAGTCGAGTCCGGCCCTCGAAGACCTCACGCAGCGGCTGGGTGCTGTCCAGGCAAACCGTGAATCGCCCGTGCCTTCGCGGTACACTGGCGACAGAGATGGAAGTCCTGTGATAGAAAGGCGTGGGCGTGGGCAGAGCATCGTGGGTATCGGGGGGACGCCTGATGGCAGTCCTATCTCTACTCGGCGGAACTACGACAGCCCCCTGGGTTCCGCTTACAAGAGCCCAGGGCCAGCAAACAGGAGCATGACAGGGAGCCCTCAAGTACCCGTAGAGGACGCGATTGAGGAGATGAAGAGGCGCTTCCTGAGAGGAACGAGCGCGTCTCCTGCGCCTTCGCCGAACAGTACTCCTCTCCGCCAATCCCAAGCGCGCGATTCTACGTCCTTCGGGAGCACGTCGTCCTCGTCCATCAAGTCCCCCACGCCGTCATCCAAGATCCCAGTGTCCACCCGTACATCTGGGTCCCCGACTATCCGCAGCAGGGCCAGTAGCTCCAGCCTGCGGGCGCGGCTCGACCAGGACCGCTGGCGCGAACGCGAAGAAGCCGATAGGGCTTCACCCCGCACGTCCGATGTCAGCTCGCCGACGAGCAGCCTGTCGAGTCTTTCCCTCCTGCGCGGACATGTGCAGGGACTGGAGCCGATGCGACATTCGAGTGCCTCCATCCCATCTACGCCCGACCTGACATCCGACCACGATTTCTCGGACTCAGGGTCCAGCGAATTCAGCCCACCGTCCAAGACTAAGAAATACGATGTCTTTGGCGACTACCTGGACAAGACGGTGGACACGCCCAGCCCGACGTCGAGGGTGCAGAAACCTAAGCGCGAGAACAGGTTCAGCGGAGACTACCTGGATGATACGGAGACGCGACAGGACGTAGTGGAGAAGGACAAGGACAAGACGATCCGCGGCATGCCCTCGCCAGCTGCGCCTGCCGCGAAGATCAAACCACGCGTCTCCATCCCCTCGGATGCCTGTGCGAAATGCGGCCTCTCCCTCATCTCCAATGACGGTGGGCGGTTCGTCACTGTACCAGAGGAACCACGTACCTCGGGTGCAGAGCCGAAGACGTACCATACGGGGTGCTTCCGCTGCGCGGTGTGCGGAGGGATGTTCAAGGACGAGGAGGGTCGGGCGGTGTTCGTTAGGGACCGCGGTAGGCCAGTACACGTCGAGTGTTCGCCCGCTGAGAGGGTCCAGGTGGGCATCAGCAAGAAACCATCTCCTTCACCCGCATCCACAACATCCTCTCTTCCTACGAAATCGCCGCGATTCGTCTCACCGCCGCTACCGTCCTCCTCCGCCAGGCCGGTCTCGCAGTCTGCCCTCCCATCGAAATCTCCACGTTTCGCTACATCGGCGTTGCCATCTTCGTCTTCCTCCGCAAGGTCTACTGGCTATGTGTCTAGTCGATTCGACCGCCCGCCAACCACCGCCCCGCCCACTACGACGTCGTTCCCGCGGTTCGGGAGCTCGAACACGTGCCCGGGGTGCACGAAATCGGTCTCTCCTATGGAGCGTGGCGTCGTTCCCGGACCTGGTGGGACGCGATGGCATGCAGGATGTCTCGTCTGCGGCGGCGGTGTCGGGAAGGACGGGGCTGGGACATCAACTAGGAGCTCGGGTGGGTGGGGGAAGGAACGGGAGAAGGGGAAACCCGGGTGTGGGAAACGGCTTGATAGCGCGGCGAAGGGAGATGGCGATGGAGGCGTCTGGTGTCGGGAGTGCTTGGTATGTGGCTCATACACAAATAATGAGCACGTTCGAATTATTCTAACGGTCAATTTCCTTCCTATTACAGCTGCTTTTGCCAGCGGCAATGAGAAACTCCCCGCACGGGTCACCGACGCGTACGGCCGCGCCTCTTACTTCTCACTATACAGGTTCCAACCCGGGGCATGTGCAGCCCCAATACACCGGGACCACCACGCTCGCACGCCAATTCACTGGCATCGGAAGCGTCGAAGCTGGGATCATGCGGCAGCTGACCGGCGGAGGCCTCAGCCCAACCAGACAGCTCGGGGGAAGCCCCACGAAGCAACTTGGCACGACTCCAGGGGCGAATACTGCAGCGAGGGCAGCGCGGCCGAGGCCGAAGAGCGTGATTGGGATGAGGGGGAAGAGCGTAGATGAGGGCCGGGGGATGTTTTTGGTGAGGCAGATGACGGGTGGGGGCATTTGATTTGGGGATAGTCGCTCGTTTGCAGATGCGACTCCATCAGCGAGCATCCAGAAGAGAGATGGATGGATGGCTGTCAGACGAATGGACTTTGGCAATCTCGTGTGTACATCCTTCACGCTTTTCGCTTTTTTTTGCTTTCTCAAGATAACGACGCTATGAAATTGTAACAAACAGCTGTGGCAAAGTGGGCAATAACATCGACATCCTTCAGCTTCAACGATTCAACCTTGCAAGGCTACAGGCTGAACGTTTATTTGCCGCGATCGTCCATCTAAGCCCGGAATTAAATCTACATCATAACCACGAGGTGAGTGACGCGTCAAGATCTGTTTATCATCTCTCGTCGCGTCGCGCGATCCTACAGTGCCCAGCGCCACTTCGCGACGCGCGACTTACTAGTAAAAGTCCGAAAATCTTGAAACCTTTTCTACACTTTCCTCTGCTGTTCTTTCGTCCTAATTTCAACGCAGATGGCCTTTAATAGACCGTAGGTAGCCCTGGTGTACACCACTAAGCTGTAGCTTCAATATTCAAATTTTCATGTCGGCGAAAAAAGTGAAATCATCACGTGATTTTCCCAAAATGGTAATAAGTACCAAATCGGGTCAGGGGGGAATCTATAAACAGTCCCCCCCAGTGGTTTTTTGCGCGGAAACTTGTTCAATCATCTGGAAAGGGTTGCTGTAGGGCGCCCCAAGCGCTACAACCTGTTCTGGCAACTTTCAAAATTTCGTCAAGCCCAAAAAAAGTGAAATAGCGTGGGAAAGTCCTTCCAAATTAGGAAGAAAAAGCTTTTTTAACGTGAATCGCATTCTTTAGGTGGGTTTCCTCCCAAGATTTTATTTTCAAGATTTATGCGATTTTATTTTCCTTTAAACGGAGGTTGTTGGAGAGGTGATGCTGGGCACTGTATACATAGCACTTACGCGGTGCAAGCTTCGACTATAGAGGTCTAGTTGTATTGATGAGTACTTCGGTGGAGCAATCATGTTGCACGAAAGTCGATACACCGCCAAGGCCTCTGGTGCAACACCACTCAAGAAGAAGATAAGATTACAAGACATCAAGATATAAGACATTTCTTCCGTTTGGTCGTCAAGCAAACATCCCCGGAGGCTTCTGCGAACGGAGGTAATAATGTGGGTCTGCAGCGACCTGACAGCGACAACGGCCGCTGCTTGAGTCTTGGCTTTCTGTCTCCTGTTCTCTCTCGGAGTCTCAGCTGGCCTCACACTGACCGAGTGTACCCTATTTTTCTTCTTTCTAGTCGTTCGTTTTCTTTCGTTTTTCTCGTTCACCGGGTTGCTTCGGCTGCGTGGTGATTAGGTTCCCCAGGCGAAGATTGCAACGTTCACACACCTGCTTGAACGTTTCTCTACCTCGTCCTCTGCCCGGCGCGGTGGTCGTACTAGCCTGGCGCAACAGTTTTCTCTGAGGCTTGCCTCGTCGCCGACTAGTTCGGCGCTATTTCATTTACAGCCTTTCGTTTGCCATGTCTGGCACAAATGAATCATGGGGGACGACGGGTTTCTATACAATTCCTCAGGTCTTGTCGCTCTCGGATGATACTGGGGTGAGTGTGTTCCCGTCATTCGGGGAAAGAAATTCGCTAATGCTAAGCGTTCATAGATCGAGACAATTCTTGCCGACATTCCATTCTTTTCGGTTGGGTTGCTGGGGTTCGGTGTTATCACTTTCTTTTTCGCCATGAGACGAGTCAGCGCGTGCGTGTTTTTCCTGCGTACCGAGCGTGTCAGCTGAATTTTGCGTGGCCAGCTTATCCGCGTACTTGTACGGCTCAGTAGTCGTCGCGTTCCTGGCTGGGATACTCGATCTGAGCCAACTCCTGGCCCAAGGCCGCTCGGGGAGGAACTCTGTCGGAGCGAACCTAGGCTCGGTAGGGTCCCTCGTCGTTGCGCGCGAGATCGGCTTCTCCCTGTCCATCGGCCTACGACTTTTATTTTTCTGGGCATTTGTCGCGACGAAACCACACGGCGAGACATCGAACGGCACCGCTACCGACAGCGAGAAGATGAATTTCATGGCCAACAACTCCTCCAGATCCTTCGTCAGTCGACAGAATGGTCACAGCGGCTCGTGGAGGCACTGGGGCTTGCTCGGCGCACTGCTAAAGTATAAGATCCTGGCGATGATCTTCGTCATTACGGTGATGCAGATGATATGGCGGGTAGTGTCGGACCTAGATATGTTTGGTCCGGTATATGAGGCGGAGGCGACGTTGGAGATAGTAGCGTCCGCATTCCTCATCCTGAAGCTGTTCTTAAACATGTTCTTGACGCCCGTGGAACCGCGCTCACGGGTGCTCAAGTACTACGCGGCACCTTTGGTCGCACTGGGCATCAACATGGCGCTCGGTATAGCCAACCTCGCGACTTGTAAGAGCCTGCTATTTATTTCTCGCCTTATTTCCTGACCACGATTGAATAGTCGCGTTTTCGGAATCCATCCTTGGCCGGTTCTTGCAGGCGGTGGAGCTGTACATTCTCATAGTATTCCTGCTCATCTCCACGTTCTATGACCTGCGTGACATCGAGACGCCGTCGCCAGCAGACCGTGGCATCTCGAGCGAGACCTTCAGAGGTCTCCCTGACACCGCGCGTGTGAGCACCTTCCGGATCTCACCCCCCAACATTCCCACCCTCAAATCGGACGAGCTGCGTGTCTCGAGACGGAGCACGTCACTCGCCAACCTCGCTAATATTGGCATACCCCCGCCTGCGAGTCTCGCACCGCCCATGCCCGAGCGCCGCGCATCCTCCACGATCTCGCGCATCTCATCCTGGGTCGCCGACAAGCGCGCCTCCAGGCGCCGCAGTGACGAGGCCAGGCTGTGGGACCAAAACCAGGCCGAGCGTGGTGCATCGCCGCCGATGGGCGAGGCGTATGACCGCACCTCCGAGCCCATGTACAACTCTCCGCAAAACGACGGGCCCAAAATGGCGCAAGGGTACCAAGACCCGATGTACACGAATGACACCGTAACGCCTGCCCCGAGGCCCCCGTTCGCACAGCCCCCTGTGTCCGCCTTCAGTGTCGATACCATGGATGAGAGTCCGCGCCCGCCTCTGCCGAAATTGAATACCGGCATTGCGCCCTCTGCTTACCGGCAGACCGTGTCACCCGTCCAGCCATCTGCTTTCTCAGTGTCGTCCTATTACACGAAAGATTACGCGGGCGACGACAGGAAATCGATGCGTTTGGCACCGCCCGTCCCGCCTTTCGTGCCGCGGGACACTGGTTCGCCTGTGTATGGTCTGGAAAGATCTTCGCTACGCGATCGTGACCGTCTCAGCCGCCGTAGCACCATCAACTCGATCGAAGATCTCCTCCGCCAGCAGAGAGAGCTGGACAAATCGATTGCTACTCTGCGTTTGTTCTCTCCTCGCGACTCTGCCATAGGTTTCCCCGATGATCTAAGGGAAGAGAAGAAGGATATCGGCGACTCTTCCTCGTCGGCGTCGGCGTCTCTGAGCCGCTCAGCGTCTTTGGCGGGTCAGGTAAAGCCCGACTCTGGGTCGGCCCGCAGTGAATTCTCGCTCAGCCATTTCCCGCCGCCCCCGCGGCTGGAGGAGGCCCCTGCGTTGCCTTCTGCGCCAATTCTTCGTAATCGTGCAAGCGAGGTACCCGCGGCCAAGATGGCAGCGCCTGATGTATTATCGCCGCCAGTAAGGCCATTTGCTGGTGGCCAGGTCCTTCCGGGATCGCCCAGGCGCGAAAGCGAGGACACCATCCGCGCCACCTCGCGAGAACCTAGAGTAAATTCTTCTGGTACTCAATACGACGTGACGTCTTTCATTGGTGGTGAGTAATGCGTGTGCGTGCATTTCATGCGTATTGACGAACATGTGCCATTGCAGATCTCACTGTGCCTCCTTCCAACGCCAAAAGGCGTCTGTCTCAAGATCAGCTCACAGACATTTCTGAGGGTGGTAGCACGCAGACTACCCAAGATGCCGCTATCGTGACTGCCCAGTCTAGCACATCTGTGCGACCTCTGTTCTTCGGCGTAGCACGCCCCGCAGGCAGAACTACAGCGTCGGGCCTCTCCCTCGTCACGGCCTCTCCCGGCGGGCCTAGCGGTCCGAGATATCTTTCACCTCAATCTCAGCGCCCGTCACCCGCAGACACCCTAGAATCCAGCCGGAATACGATCACCCGCGTCCCCTCCGCGAACTCATCTCTGTACGGCACGTACTCCGCGACGGCAAATGCACGCTTGGCCGCCGGCGGGGCTGCGCGCTCTGCGCAGGGCTTGCCGTCGCGTCCTCGGCTGCTGATCAGTGGGCCGCGCCCGCCACCGCCGGACGGAAAGGGCGAGAGTGCCCCAGGCGCGTTCGAGCGGCCACGGCCGCCACCTCTCATATTGGACCAGGCAGCGCCGTCGTACAACCAGACAGCGTACTAATAATGTGAGGACTGGCCGGAAGGTGTATATCGTTATTCTTTTGCTATCGATAGCTTGTCTCCCTTGACTCGTTTTTTTACGGGTTGTAATACTGATCAATCTACTAAATGTACACTACGCATCCTCATTTCTGATAGCCCTCAAACAATACGAGGCTTTTTTGCCAAAGTTTTTGCCTGGCAAATATTTTGTGGCGTTTGACCGCGACGCGACATGGCACACGTGTTTACTTTTGGATCCGACAATGACGTGGTTGTGCCCTGGTTTAAGACGGTGTCAACGCGCGAGCTCCAATGCGCCGTTTTTTCATCTCTCTTTCCTACCACCATGTCTGAATTTGTCGACTACTATGCGCTGCTCGGTATCCCCAAGACTGCATCTTCAGATGAAGTCAGGCAGGCATACAAGCGGGAGTCGTTGAGGTGAGTTCATAATCGTACGTATAGAACACAAACTAAAGCCGTCACAGGACACATCCCGACAGACTCACAAAAGCGACTCCAGAGGAAAGGTGCACTGCGACTGAGAAATTCCAGGTGTGCACAACTTGCCTCGCTTTGTCCCATGTATGAGACTTACCATAAAGCACAGGCCGTTGCAGACGCGTACTACATCCTGTCCGATACGACACGCCGAAGAGAATATGACACCCTATACTCTTCACGCAAATATCGCGAGAAGACAGACGACCCTACTGCCTCCACGAACTTCTTTGCCAAATTTGCGGACATGTTCACAGGCGGCGCCGCAGGCGCAGGTGCCGGTGCAGGAACAGGGGCTCCCCGCCAACCAGACGCGGAGCATGTGTTCGAGAACGTCTTTGAAGAGGTGCGCCACTCACTTCAGGTCCCAATAGTATATATCTTGCTAAATAATGTCCGCCCCAGCTTTTACGGCCGGAGGTCCAGCGTGTGGTTCCGTGGTGGTCATACGCGGGTGCCGCTTGCGGTGCCGGCATTGGCTTCATCGTAGCCAACATCCCAGGGTCCATGGTCGGCGCATTCGCTGGCAATCGGCTCGGTGCTATCAGGGACGCTAAAGGAAAGAGCGTGGCTGCTGTCTTCTCGCAGCTCGGCGGGTCTCAAAAGGCTGAGGTGCGTCCGTCCATATATCCTCTATACCCGTGTACTTACACTTTCTCGTAGATCCTCCGTGCACTAGCGATGAAGGTTCTAGGCTCTGCCCTATGATTGTCCACGACTTCCTTCACCCCATGCACACTTGCGTCTTCTGTCTTTGATTTTTTTACGGCTAGTATACCTCTTGTTATCTTGTGACTTACAGTACTGTATTATAGTGTCTAGATCTGTTGCACTAGCTTTTGTTGTGGACTACATACGGGGGATGCAATACCTACTTTACATACACGACGCCGTACTACGTTTTTCAATATATGCACATTTGCACTTGACCTACTTCTAGAACCACACAGGATGAGTTGAACTGACCACCCAGTGTTTTGCGTATCGAGATTGTCCGCCTTCACCATGCATCATCATTTTGGCCAGTCCTTGAAGTCCCGAGGTAACCATTGCTCATACTGCGTGTTGACCTCGTGCGAGTCGATACATTCGACACGAACATCAACACCTGCAGCCCGGAGCTCTCTCCCGAATAAGTCCGTAGTATAGACTGGAAGCCTAAAGCTGTCCCAACCCACCAACTGCGTAGCGTCTCCAGGGGACAACCCCTACGTAAGAACCTGACCAAGGTCACGATATCCTTGACCACGGAAGCCGTGGTGTCGACCTTCCAAGATTCTGGAGCCTCGGAGTGGACGCTCCAATAGTTAGAGTACGCAGTTCCGGCCAGCGGAGCCGTGACGAAAGGGCAGCCTCGTCGACCGTATCCTGGCTTATGCTCGAGATAACGCAGGAGCGGAGAGCGAGTGATGTGATCGTGGGGAAACTTGAAGCATGAGAATGTGCAGACCAGGTGTGCAAGGAAGGGATTGGAAGACTTGAGACCAATGCGTCTACTTCACAGCGTGAACCGATCGTTCGAACGTTCAATGTGCAGTGGTCCTGGAGACAAACAGTGAGAACAGATGTCAACGTCTTGCTACCGGCGAGTCAGAACTCGATGCCTCGCGATGTCACGCAGTTCTGTGACACTTCCTTCACATAAGCACGCACCTCTGAGCGCTTGAGCCTGAGTTGTGGACCACTGTGGAGAACCCAGCGCACTGATATACTCGAACGACTCTCTTCGAGCGAGCAACATTATTTGGGTTTCCACGCTGAGATAAGTACACCGGAGTCAAGTGTCAATGTGTTTTACATCTTCACCACAAGCACTCCAGTCTCGTTGTGGCCTTCCTGTTGTCGCAGAGGCCTTGCTTGATAGATTCGTGGCTGCGATGTGCAAGTGGACTATTGGATTATTAACAAACGGGATGCTAGCCACATTCAAATAAATCACGAACCTCTGATACATTCATTAGCTTGATATCGACAGGCTTCGGTACGGAAGTATTAGATTTCCAAGAAATCCGGGGGTACCCATCGCTCGTAGGCCTTATCAAGAGCCCCCGAGTCGAGTTCTTCAACCTGAAGCTGCGCACCCACGGCCCGCAGCTCTCGTGTGAGCAAATCAGCAGCGGACTCGCCCCACACTTCGAGCGGCTCCATGCGTAATGTCTCCAAGTGAGACCCCCCTTGGCCATCGTGGATAAAGGCCGCAAAGTCTGGAACAAATTGGTCCATCCCAAGTCCGCGTCCGATCGTCAAAGTGCGTAGCTTGGGCCAGCGGTAGGCCTCCACGGGATCGATGGTGATTGGCTCATGAGTACACGAGGATATGATGAGCGACGTGATGTCGGGGAATGCGAGGGTGAAAGGGTTTTTAGTCCAGGGATACATAACATTAATTGTAAAATCGGACCGGAGATTTAGTGTCCTCAGTGCAGGGAATTTTGAAGACAGGAGGGCAAGTCCATCCAAGCCGGAGTCCCAATCATCCTCGGATTCTTGAATACGAAGCACAAGGGTGTTCAGGATAGGTGCGTTGATAGCCCCCAGCAGTGGTACCAGATATGAGCTCAGGCTCTCGAAGAACTCGATCACAAGGACGGTGAGGAGCGGTAGATTGGCAACGCACTCGAGATCGACTGTGGATCCATCTTCCGAGTCAAGGTCTAGGACGGGCCCCTGCATAACGAGAGTGGTCAAGGACTCGAAGGACATGCACAATGCACAAAATGAGCGGAGATCCAGGGGAGCTTGCCACGCGTAGTACCGAAGGTGGAATGTGGTCACGCTTTTGAGCGGACTGGCCTGAACGCGCATGCACGAAGTGCGTAGTTCCGTCAATTTTGGGCGGTCGCCCAATTCAAGCAGTGGAGACTTCCAGATGGGCGGGGGTCCACCGGTCGAGATCCACAGACGTTCCAAGCAGGGGGTTGGGCAACTAGTGAGGTCCCACAGAAAAGGCGATGCCACGGGGTCATAGATGTCCAACAATCTCCACCTCCGGGCGTGTGGTAGGAGGACGTCCAAGAGCGACTGGCCACTGTTCTCTGACATATCGGTCAGATCGAGAAAAAGGTCAAGAGGCCGTTCTCGAGATTTTTCCAGCCAGCCTGCATGGACCTCGCGCAAAGTCAGCGTGGTCCATAATTGCGACGTCGCAAGAGCCGTAGCGCGCCATCCACGGCTGACTTGCACAATCGTGCGCGGAAACGATAGCCTATAGTGGAGTTCCGATGAAAGTTCCAGCCCAGTTTCGAAGATACAGGAGAGGAGTTCGGTTGGAAGGGATGAGATGGGTGCCGTTCGGTAGTCACCTTGAACCGTTAAGGACATCTCTTGGATCAACGCTAAGAAGTGCGTCAGGACACGAAGCTATGCACACAGAAAAACAATGCGCACTGCTTTACAGCAATATACCGTATGAAATCGTATTTTCAGCGAAACGATTTAGCCTGAGATCGTCGTGAGTCGTGACTCGTCCAGTCAAGATGCGCTAGCGGTGTGAAAATCCTGCTTTCGCAGAGAGTCAATAGATAGTATCGAAATGAGTGCTAGGAACGGTTGGGTTTTCTTTATCGTTGAAAGCAAGGTGAAAACAAGCAAATTTTTTTAGGATAGTGCATTCGAGACCAGGCTGAAACAAGGCTGAAACGTTGAGGCGCGACATAATTTGGTGGCACAACCGTGGGAATAATTGTGTACGTAACTAGCAACTACTAGATTTAGGTTAGGGTATCAACCCCACCTTTTACTACCCTTGTCTAACCCTCCGTACTTCACTTCTTGCTGCTGGCCCACCGTGAAACATGGCAAGTCTAACAAATGCGTCGTAATGAATGTAGACCATCTTATAACTTGTTCTCCGTAGCCAATATTTCAGGATGCACAAGGCCTCGCCGTCAAATTCTTCATCCAAAAGGACCTACCACAGGAGATTCAAGCAGAGTTGTGCGAAACTATCACAGTGCGTCTCGCTGATCTCTCTACTGTATCAGAACTCTAACAAGGACATCCAGTCACTCGGAGGACGCGTAGAGACCAAGGTTCCGCGCCAGGGCTATATTCTCGTGCAACAGGGCACGCCGGAGGAGGAGCGCCTGCGGTTGTGCTGGGCAAGCGTCGAGAGGCCGGAGCGGCATTTCGTGCCGTACACCTATGTTGAGGCATGCAAGATCGCGGGCATGGTGCTGAAGCAGATATTCCTGCACAACGGCGAGCCGATGAAGATGCACATCCATCCGAGCATCGCGAACGTCAACGCGCGCGTCGCGCTCACTCAGCGCATCATGGTGCGCCCAATCGCGTGCTTGTGTGCCTTTCTTCTCGCTAATTTTGATCCTGCTATATTGTGGTTCTGCAGCACTCCGGCGGGGACCCTACGGCGTCGGCGCAGTCCGCACGCGTTATCCTTGCGGACCCGAACACCGAAGTGTTCAAGCACCTCGTCGAATCATACCAGGGCCAGCCCGAAAAATACATAGAATCGTACCTTTGGGTGCGCAAATGCGTCGAGAAGGGCTCTGTAGTGTACACGCCCCTTGTTTACAAAAATCCTGGCGGGAGACGCCCGGGGGAAGAGTGCGTATCGCGGATATCTATATTCTCCGTATGCTAACGCGTTCTGAACCCAGGAGAACCCAATTCACGAAACAAGACGAGCACAGGCTCTGCGTCTGGATAGCTACAAAGATACCATACAAAGACATAGGTGGGCGCACCGGCAACAGGCTGTATCAGCAGTTATGCGACATGGTACGCGGTATCATATCCTTCTGTGTAACGGTAAACTAAACTGTCACTGCAGGCGCACGATCCCGACTATAGCTGGGTCACCCGACACACCTGGCAGTCGTGGCGGGAACGATACAAGAAGCACTCTGAACGCCTGGACAACGACATCGCCGCCATCGTGGACGAGAAGAAGCCCGACCTCGGTGGGAAAGGCCAGTATGGCTACGTGCGCCAGGCGGAAGAGAAACCGAAGAAGCCTAGAAAAACCCGCGTCAAGCATTTCCCCGACCAGCCCGCTGGCGACAAATCGCCCATAGATGTAGATGCCTCTGCCGACGAGCATGCTGACAGGGGCATGAGCGTAGGCACGATGCCCTCGCAGCCTTCGCAGTTATCTTTCTACCGTCCGCGAGACCATGATAAAGGGGAGGGCTCGTCGGGGCAGCGCCGCGCCGCTACGAGCCCGGCTAGGGAGGAAGTCGAGGATACGGAGGAGGGCAGCGAGTGGGCTGTACGCATCGGGAACGAGCCCACCCCGCCCTGGGCGAAACGCAAGGCGAGCGAGGAGCTAGACGGTGCTGGATCCAAGCGGCAGAAAACTGCGTACGTCGTCGTCTGCCTACCGCGCCATCAATTATCTTTCTCATCTCAGCCCCTTTTACACAGCGAACGAAATGAAGTCCCCGTGTTGACATGGCAAGCAGCGGTGGAACCGCTCGACCCGGACCTGCATATGATCGACCTCGGCATCCGCGAGATCGCCACAGAATTCCGTTTCACGCCGGAAGAGGTCAAGGAGTACTACGACCGGTTCGGCGACATGGAGCGTGCACGAAACCGATTTATGAGGATGCGAGAGGAGCTACGGGCGCGATTCCCGGACGACGAGTAGATCGTCATGCATATTCGAGACCTGCACCGCACGTCTCCCCAATTTTCTTGGTGTTTGGATTTTTTGATCCCGTGTAATGTATAACAGAGTGTTTAATCTATGGATAGGATGTTGTTGTTTTCGTGGTTGCGGGTACTCTAAATGCGATTACATGATGCACGTCTAAGCGCTCTACACAGCGTCAAACTCAGTCAATAGTTTATAGTCTGCAGCCCTCATCGGTGCGGATGGGCTATCAAACGGTTTCCGCCGCCTGTGGTAGCAATATGAGCGAGCCGAAATCAATAATAACATGCACAGTACGTACTTTTCACCCGCAGCAGCAGAAGGAAAGGAGCCGAACAGGTCAGGATGCTTCGGTAAAGGCGACTCGCTGCAGGAGATGATGAGTGAAGCCACAGACGAGATTATGCCAGATGCACATACGTGAAGTAGGGATGCTGTAACGCCTCCTCGGCAGTTATCCGCCGTTCGGGATCGTATGTCAATAGCGACATGAGGAGATCAATTCCCGCCGTTGTCATATATTGAAACCGTTGTCGAAACTGGTGTGGCTGCGGGGAAGGGAGCGACAGTGTCTTCGCTAGCGGGAGGGTAGAATATTCTGGCCAGGAACTATTTGTGGGCGGCCCGAGTAATTTGAATATCATAGAGAGCAGCTCGATTTCGCCTTTCGCTTGGAATAACGGCTCCTTCAGGAGCAGTTCTGCGAATATACACCCAACAGACCACATATCGACGGCGGTCGAGTATGTTTTTGCGCCGAGAAGAATTTCGGGTGCCCTGAAGGGACAGTATTAGCGGGCAATATCAGGTTCATGAAGGACGCCCTTACCGGTACCACAGAGTAACGACGAGTTGGGTCATGCCGCCAACGCCCACAGGGTCACCATACCGTCGTGCCAGCCCAAAATCCGCGACCTTGATGGTTCCGCGGTTATTCATGAGCAGATTACTCGTTTTCAAATCGCGGTGCAGGATCCACTGCGAGTGGCAGTGCCCGACGGCCGATATTAGCTGAAGCATCAACGTCTTTATCTCGGATTGGAGGAACGGAGACGGCATGACGGTGAGCAGCGACTTGAGATCATGCTCGATGAAATCCATCACTACAAACACCCTTGAGTAAACACAGATTCCCATTGAACGCGTTATTATACACAGCAGAACATCGGCGCACGTACTGCGTCAGCGTGTCGCCCACCACGACCTCCCGTATGCCCACGACGTTCGGGTGGCGGCAGGACATGAGCGCGTTCACTTCGCGCAGCGCCGTTATGGGGAAACCGTGTTTCTCGTCGTCCAGTTTCAGCTTCTTCAGCGCTACGATGTCTCCGGTCTGCTTGTCCCGCGCGCGGAAGACAACGCCGTACGAACCCTCTTCGATTTGGTTCAGCCGCTCGTAGCAGTACACGGATCGGGAAGGTATTATCGGTGGGTGGTGGGTGCGCGGGGGTACGTATATGCTGTATGATGGTCTTTGGAGTGTCGTGGGTGGTGCGGAGGTCCGCGCAGGCGTCGGTGGATCTGCCGCCTTTACGGGCTTAGATTTTGCTCGTCGTTTGGGCAGCGGTTGCTGTGGGACCGCAATTTCTTCGTCGTCTTCGTCCCATTTTGAACGTTTTCGAGAGGGCGTTGAGGGTCCAGCTACGGAGGACATGGTGGAATATCTAGAGTTGAGTGCAGGTCGCAAGCAGGTCGAGTGCAAAGTGGAAGTCAAGGATCGGAACTCGGAAGCCCCTCCAACCTACCTCGAGCTCTTGCCTGCTTGCGAGTCGGTATCCCGCGATTGCAGGTACTGGTACTGGCGGCTACTGTAGATCCAATACGGCCAAACGGAATTTACTCTAGTGTCTGACGGTGGATCAAACTGGCGACGTCCTCAGAAAATCACTACCGCCTCCTCGACGTCTCTCCGGGTGCAACCTCTGCAGAGATCAAAGCAGCCTACCACCGCGCCCTCCTGCGTTTCCACCCAGACAAGCGCTCTCCCCGCACCCAGGCATCTCCCAACGATCCCGACGTGACGCGTCTCAAGGACGCCTACACAACCCTCGCGTCGTCCGAGCTGCGCGCCGCGTACGATGCCCAGCTCCGCCGAGACGCGCATGCTGCGGCTGGTCCTAGGCCGGCACAGGTGATCTCGTTGGAGGAATTCGACGAGGAGGAGTCTGCGGGGGATATGTGGAGCTATGCGTGTCGGTGTGGGGGCGTGTATAGGATCGGCGAGTCGGATATGGATATGGGGCGGCATCTTGTGGGATGCAACAGCTGCTCGGAGGTTGTTTGGGTGGGATACGAGTTGGTGGAGGATGTCGGATGATGTCGAGTCTGTGTCTGCGCAGGTACATGGCTAAGAACGGCGAGGGTACGCTCGTTGTATATCAGCATATCTCTCGAAGTACTTACGATCTAGGATAAAGACATCCTCACTCAAGCACGGCACGCTATAATAGCAGTGCCATTACCTCGATATCGGCAGGACATCGACGCATCACGTCTGTCCCTCAGTAACGTAGCCGAATTGAGCTAGGGCTCGAGGCTTGATCACTGTCGGCAACGAGGACGGGCAGCGATAATGCCAATTCATAGGGATGGCACTTTCTTACACGGACGATGCTATAGATATTTACGTAGATGGAAGACTACAGGTGGTCCTACGTGCTTGTAGTACCCCGAATTACTACATTCCTATCGATCCATCGTTGTCTAGCCCACCTTCTTGCGCGGCGTTGGAGTGGATCCGAAGTATCGTGCCTTCGACACTGACCACCACCTTGCATTCGTTGAAGACAAAGTCCACAGTCATCAACAGATTTCGCGATGCCGCCAACCCCCGAAGAGATGCTTGCAAGTATGCCTCTCCCAATGTCTGAAGACTTTGCAGTTGCCCTAGGTCCGTAGATCCACTTCCATCAGCAGTCGCGTCCATAACACTCATCGTCGCCAGGCTTCAAACCCAGCATGGACCCAAGGAACAACTGGAAAAGCGACGAAGACTGCTTTGACATAGTCAGCAACTACTACGTACGCCCCTCCACTCCAGCTCGAAGCAGCCAAACCGACCTCTATCGCAGATGCGGCGCCTGCAAATGGAGCCCCTGCCCCAACAAGAGGTCGTATTCTGCCGCTTCGCCGCAGTCTACCTCCCCACGCTGGTCCAGAAATGGCGGGGCACACCCGACCCCAACTCCGCGTACTTCTGGGTGCTCAACTTCCTCGCAGACAACCGCTACTTCCAGTCCTACATCACCTCCGGCCTACCCGAATCCCAGGGCATCCTGCGGAGCGCCTCGCGGGAGTGGAATGGCACGGCGCGCGGGACGGGGACGCGGTGTTCCACGGGTGCCAGTTCCTCTCGACGATCATGGCGTGGGACGAGGCCCGCAGCGCATCGTCGACCGCCTCGTGCCGAAGCTGCAGGCGTGGGCGAGGGAGTAAGTATTCGCACCTGGAGCCCGTGCCGCGCGCGCTGGGGCTGGTGCGCGGCCAGCCGACGTGGGTGCATATGGCGAAGAAGATTAGGGCGCAGATGGAGCGCCAGCTGAATGGGTGCAATGCGCCTGGGTGTAGGGTGCCGTATGTGCCCGACCAGGATAGGCTTTCGCAGTGCTCGAAGTGCAAGGTTGCGAGATATGTGAGGATTGGGATGTTTACCTTATTGTGTATGCGAGCTGACGCGCTTGGTTGTCTGGTAGTGTTCGCCAGCGCATCAGCGAGAGCATGTAGGTGGATGCTGTGCTCCTGTTTCTGGTGACTGAACGATACTCTGCAGTGGCCGTCACACAAAATCTATTGCCATAAGCCCGCCTGGATCTGATTTTCCCGTCGAGCATGGTGAGCACTGTCTTCGTATACGAAATTTGCATTCGTTAAGCCAACGCCAGAGCCACTCCCTCGCACATTGTACATCGCTAGTCCTTACCATTGGGCGTAGCTCGGAAGACATTTGCTCACCAAAGTCCGCTAATCCGACGAGAGCACAGCCTATGTAGTGCACCACAGCCCTTCGCATGATTTAGGTTGATTTCAGCCATCCCATTGGAATAACTATCTAGTAGAAACGATGTGTACTTGTCCAATGCCCGACGAATTTTGTACTACGCGACCAGACGCGACGCATCCATTTTTACATCCTCGTGATCCAGGCGTTTGCATCTTGTGACTGCAGATTCTGCCAGTCTTTCCAAACCACCACCTCGCAATTGCCCAAGCCGCTCTGTAGGATACACTTCGGCGAGACAGCCACCCATGAACACCCTCTCGCACCGCGAAGAGGAGACCCTCGCCAAAACCACAAAAGCGCGCGCGCTAAAGGAATGCGACCCCGTCCTCGCCCGTACGTCCCTTCCCTCCCTCCCCTCCCTTCCCCCGCCCCCTCCTACCTCTCACACACCAAACGCCCCACACTCACACAAAATCGCGCCTGACACAGGATTCGCAGAATGCGCAACAGGCCGCACCGTCTCCGTCGCCTGGGCGTGCCGCGACAAGTGGCGCGACGTCCAGGGGTGTATGCATCAATAGTACGTCCCACCTCCCACCTCTTACGCGTCCTCCTTTACCAGCTGGAATGTGCTGATGTTGGGTGTGCGGTGGAAGCACGAACCCGGAGGCGATGGATGTTATACGGGCGGAGTACATTCGGCTTAGGAATTCGAGTTTGGGTGGGGCGGGGGATGACCGGCCTACGTGAGATGAGGGGCAATATATGGAGACTTTTCCTTGGATCATCGAACTGGAGTGAGTGAATGAGTACTCTGCGCTCATGGAGGCTTTGCGTTGGGAGGCCAATCGGACAAGGAACGCAGCGCAGCGGAACACGATGATATACAAGGGTTATATTCACAAACACGGGATAAATAAACAACTTCCTCCCCCTCCATCCATCCCTCCCTCCCTCCATCCACAACGAGCCTCGATCACTTCGCACCATTGACAGCAGCCCACTGCGTCTGCGCCGCCAGCACCGACGTAATCAGTCTGTCATAAAACACAAACAATTAGCGTCATGCAAAGCTAAGTAGGAGGGGCGGAGGGGAGGACATACCCGAAGACACCCAGAACCCCATCGTTAAAGTTCACGAGCCCGATATTTGTCGCAGGGATCCACACGTCCAGGAAGTCGATCACGAACTGATGGCGCGTGCTCGCGCGCAAACTGCACACCCACCCACCCAGGTCAGTCATGAGCGCAGGACGTAAACAGGGGAACAGGCAGGCTAGCGCACCTCTCGAGCGCGCGGTACTTCGCGTCGCGCTCCGCCTGCTCGCCGATGTCTTTTTCTTGGAAGGCGGCGGACGGCCGGAGGGCTTTTGTTTCGTTCGCTAGTCTCCCTGCCTATTTGATCGTTAGTTAAATCGATCGTGAGTTAGAGGGGGGGAGTAAGGTGGGGTGATGAGTAAGGTGGGTGATGACGGAGAAGAGACGCACCTTAAGAAGACCATGCGTGATGCTGAACAGCACGCCCGCGAACCAGAACCGATTCGACGTCTTCGCGACCTTCTGCGCCGTCTCTGGTTTGAGCGTGATGAACTTTACCGCGTTCGCCTATAAACCACACCATGCACCATCGGCGTCAGTCTGAATAATTGCAAGGGAGTGGAGGGGTGGCATAGGCATGTGGGGAGGGCATGAGGAGACATACCCAAACGATCGCATCATACGCAAGGTACCCAAAGTACCCAAGCTGCCGCCCAATCGTCGTGATCTGCTCGCCCGCCTCGAGACCCGATGCCTGCGTCGCCCTCAGCGCCGCCTGTGCGTGCTCCAGCGGCTTCCCCAGGCGCATCACTGTGTGTGTATTCGTTCGTTTCGTATGTTTTTGTGGTCGGTCAGCGTAACGGTATATGTATATAAGGATGGAGGGTAGGGGGGACGTACACTTGCGCGCGGTCGCGAGGTGGTTCTTGAGCGCGTTCCACCGCACGGCGCCCTCCTTGTTCCCGCGCGAGAGGTGGAACCACGCGAGGAAGCGCGCGAGGTATTGGATGCCTCGGTATAGCTGCATAGCACTCGTCCCGTTAGCCATCCATGCTCCTCCAATATAATAGTGCACGGAGGAATATAATATGGCACGGAGGAGTATAATAGTGCACGGAGGAATATAATATTGCACGGAGGATATATTGCACGGAGGAGAGCGCACCTTATCCCTTCCGAGCGTCGTGCTCAGGAATTTGAGGCTCTGGGACGCGGCGGGGTGGAGGATGACCTGCGACGCTGCTGAAGCCATTGTTGTGTGCGGCGAATTGATATTGGGGGGCGAATTGATATTGTAGGAGATGATGGATGCAAGCAAGAGAGCAAGGCTTAGGAGTAGCACGAAATTTCGCGTTGGGGACATGAGCGCCGGGGCGCAAAGTAGTTTCTATGTAAATCACATGGGGAGAGGTCCGCGGCTGTCGCGTCGGGCTGCTTGTATCCGGCTAAGTGTCATAATCACTGCACAATAGCGCATTCCGAGCGCGATGTTACTTTATTATTAGGGGTGCTCAAAGTTGAACATCGACGTCCGATTGTGAGCATCGTCGATGTTCGGCAAACTCGGCAGCGGCAGGAAAATTCGCACGCGTCGTTTTGGAGTATGGAGGGTTCAGACCTACAGTAGGGTTTATCCACATTATAGAATTTTATTGTACATGATCAATGCATCTTGCTACCGTGTCAGTACTTGGTGTCAGCATGTATAAGGCTATCACTATCTGTTAGAGTCTATCTAAGGTAGAAATGGCACTCAAAGAATATAACTAATCATAAACATTGCGAAATGCGTGTTTTGACGGGTAAAGGCTAGCTCGACAACTCCCACTCTGCAAGAATGAATGCAAATCTCTACCAAAAATGGCAATTTATCACTCTGAAGGGGGGCCAAAATCGAGTGGCGCGAGCGTTTTGATGGTAGATCCGAGCAATTTTGAGTTACCACGCATTTTCAATAGATCTGCCGGCGTGCCGCCGAGGAAAGATAACCCTATCCTAGGTCTAAGCCCTCCAAAACGACGGCAGCCAAGCGTGGGACTTTTCCTGTCGCTGCCGAGTCTGCCGAACATCGACGATGCTCACAATCGGA
>KN832555.1:596915-657626 GCA_000827205.1 Plicaturopsis crispa FD-325 SS-3
TTGTAGGAGATGATGGATGCAAGCAAGAGAGCAAGGCTTAGGAGTAGCACGAAATTTCGCGTTGGGGACATGAGCGCCGGGGCGCAAAGTAGTTTCTATGTAAATCACATGGGGAGAGGTCCGCGGCTGTCGCGTCGGGCTGCTTGTATCCGGCTAAGTGTCATAATCACTGCACAATAGCGCATTCCGAGCGCGATGTTACTTTATTATTAGGGGTGCTCAAAGTTGAACATCGACGTCCGATTGTGAGCATCGTCGATGTTCGGCAAACTCGGCAGCGGCAGGAAAATTCGCACGCGTCGTTTTGGAGTATGGAGGGTTCAGACCTACAGTAGGGTTTATCCACATTATAGAATTTTATTGTACATGATCAATGCATCTTGCTACCGTGTCAGTACTTGGTGTCAGCATGTATAAGGCTATCACTATCTGTTAGAGTCTATCTAAGGTAGAAATGGCACTCAAAGAATATAACTAATCATAAACATTGCGAAATGCGTGTTTTGACGGGTAAAGGCTAGCTCGACAACTCCCACTCTGCAAGAATGAATGCAAATCTCTACCAAAAATGGCAATTTATCACTCTGAAGGGGGGCCAAAATCGAGTGGCGCGAGCGTTTTGATGGTAGATCCGAGCAATTTTGAGTTACCACGCATTTTCAATAGATCTGCCGGCGTGCCGCCGAGGAAAGATAACCCTATCCTAGGTCTAAGCCCTCCAAAACGACGGCAGCCAAGCGTGGGACTTTTCCTGTCGCTGCCGAGTCTGCCGAACATCGACGATGCTCACAATCGGACGTCGATGTTCAACTTTGAGCACCCCTATTGCTGCACTAGCTGTTGGAGGTCTCAACCTACATATACCAGTCTTACGCTCGTGCGCAGACACTCAATTTCAACGCGATTCCGGGCCGGAGCTCTGAATCGCGCGACGCGTTGTGGACTCTATCTTGACATCTGAGTGGCAAGACCGACATGAAACAGACCTATACATCCTGCGACAACGCGCCCGATATCTCGGGGGTGACAGTAGGCGACCGAGCGATCGACGCGTCGCTCGGACGCGTCTTCACACACGGGCAACGCAATCTCCTTAATAATAACATTGACACCAAGAGTCATACTTCCATAGGGCCCTACAAGAAATATAGAACATCGGGGAGCTGCTTGCAGCACGCTGCATGACCGTCTATGCACGTCTCTCGGAGTACAGTTTTCTCTACGCGCACGCCCTCTGAGAGCGATATGATTCTGCAATGTCGTCGACATCCGGGTGCCCTCAGCATGCAAATGCCTCTCCCTCAAGGCTCGAGCACGTACACGGTGCAAACGCTGTTCTAAGTAAAGAGGCAGCCGAGCAGTGACAAGCGGTGGCGAACGACGACGACGTGTCTGCATGCACGGAACAACTCGGAGCGTTCTTGGCGGCCCACGCCGTCGCTGCAGTTTCTGCACTTCACCGTCACCATCTAATACACCCCGTCTACTCTTTTCCTCTTCTCTTTTGCTCTCCCGGACTCCATGGCCAGCGTCTGCCTGTCTCGATACCACAGAGTATTTACTCGTTCTCCTCTTTTTTTCCTGCTCCGAAGAGGGAAGCTCACGTGATAAAATGGCCAGATATATCGTCTGCGCATTCCCGGCGCTCCGATTAGATTATTTTCTTCCTCTTCGCGCATAATGGTAAACGTCCCCCGACCTCTCAGTTTCTGCTATTAGCTCGCTCACATTCGTATATCAACAGTCGGACCAAACATTTCGGACGGAACGCGATACTTTTGGCGAGCTCAAGGTGCCTGCAGACCGGTATTGGGGGGCGCAGACGCAACGGTGCGTCTAATGATCTATATCGTCTGAGCTGCGAAGTACTCATTGACAATGCTTCCACAGATCACTGCAAAACTTTGATATCGGAGGACCGACGGAGAGGCTGCCACCGCCTCTGATCAAGGCATTTGGTGTCCTGAAAAAAGCGGCATCGGTCGTGAATGCGGGGTATGGTTTGGACTCCAAGGTCGCTGGGGCTATCCAGCAGGCTGCGGACGATGTGAGTTTTGCGTGCGGTTTGCGATGGTGTGGATGTCTGATGCTTGGCAGGTTATTGCGGGGAAACTGCACGATCACTTCCCCCTGGTCGTTTTCCAAACGGGCAGTGGGACGCAGAGCAATATGAATGTCAATGAGGTACTTATGTCCTACAAAGTCTTCCTTGATTTTTTGCTTATATCGTCTGCAAGGTCATCTCCAACCGGGCGATCGAAATCCTCGGGGGCGAGCTCGGCTCGAAAAAACCCGTGCACCCCAACGACCACGTCAACATGAGCCAAAGCAGCAACGACACGTCCGTCCCCCTCCCCCCCTCCCCCTCCCTCCCCTTCACCCACTAACCCCCTCCCCACAGCTTCCCCACCGCCATGCACGTCGCCGCCGTCACCGAGCTCACGCACTCCCTCATCCCCGCGCTGACGGAGCTGCACGCCGCGCTCGACGACAAAGCGCAGGCGTTCGCGCACATCATCAAGATCGGGCGCACGCACCTGCAGGACGCGACGCCGCTCACGCTCGGGCAGGAGTTCAGCGGGTACGTGCAGCAGATCGCGTACGGCATCGAGCGCGTTAGGGACGTCCTCCCGCGCCTGAGCTTCCTTGCGCAGGGCGGCACCGCTGTCGGTACGGGATTGAATACGAAGGCGGGCTTTGATGTGAAGGTGGCCGCGGAGATTTCGAAGCTGACGGGGTTGGAGTTCAAGACCGCGCCGAATAAGGTGGGCGCCTCCTCGCCGTGTGGAACGCACTGCATACTGATGAAACGGTTCAGTTCGAGGCGCTGGCATCGCACGACGCGCTAGTCGAGACGCACGGCGCCCTGAACGTGATCGCATGCTCGCTCATGAAGATCGCGAACGACATCCGGTTCCTCGGCTCGGGCCCGCGGTGCGGCTTCGGCGAGCTCTCCCTCCCGGAGAACGAGCCCGGGAGCAGCATCATGCCCGGCAAGGTCAACCCCACGCAGTGCGAGGCCGTCACGATGGTCGCCGCGCAGGTCATGGGCAACCAGACCACCGTCAGCGTTGCCGGCGCGAGTGGGCAGTTCGAGGTGCGTTTCGCCACTTTCACGCTGCTTCTTCTAGGGTGGGTTTGCTAACGGGAAGAACACACAATGTGTAGCTGAACGTGTTCAAGCCGGTCATCATCAAGAACGTATTGCAGAGCATCCGCCTCCTCTCAGACGGTTCGTAGCGCGCCACGTGGCCCGCACGAGATCCCCTCGCTGACCCCTTCCTTCGTATTTATTACCCATTCTACCATTCCAGCGTCCCGCTCGTTCACGAAGAACTGCGTCGTCGGCATCGAGGCGAACGAGAAGCGGATCCACCAGCTGCTGAACGAGTCGCTCATGCTCGCCACGATCCTCAATAGCCACCTCGGATACGACAGTACGCCTTACCATACACGTATGATGCGTGGGCACGACTAAAAACTGTTTGTAGATGTTGCTAAATGCGCGAAAAAGGCGCACCATGAGGGGACGACGCTGAAGGAGGCGACGGTGGCACTTGGGTTCCTGACGCCGGAGGAATTTGACGAGAAAGTGAGGCCTGAGCTGATGCTGAAGCCGGATGACCCTTAGACGAGGGCTCAATGCTCGCAGCTCTTTACACCCTGGGACTTCTTTATCTAGTGCTGTGCGATTTATTACGGATAGTTTTGTTTTTCGAGTTCATGGATTTGCGAGGCCAGGTCTGAGCCACAAGAGAAAAGAAGTTCAATTGACGGCGGTAAGACCCCGGAACCGCTATTAACCCACGCGAGCGAAGCCCCGGCGGAAGCGACACCTGGCAGCTCTGCTCGTCCAGCAAAGACCCGGGCGTGGCAACATATCATCAAATATATCTGTATTCCCTATCGATAGCGCACCTTAGCCAGCCCATATCTCTTCAGTACTTTCACGGACACACCGAGAGAATGAGATAAAAGCACAGTTTGGGGGTGGCACGAAACTCACATCGGCAAGAAGAGGTTAGAGCATCGCAATGACCAAATTGGGGAAGGGGCCCATAGTTGGCAGCCAACAAAACCGCAAGTCGTAAGAAAAAGCGAAATGCCCCGCGTCAAAACTGCGCCCCGGTCTCTCCCACAGCCCTCGACCGCCTCCCTCAGTTCCGTATCTTTTTCCATAACACCTCACCATAGTCCGTTTCTCGTTCGACTGGGGTACGCTCCGTCCTCAGCGCGGCACTGTCTGCACACACACACCCTAGGATATAAGTATAAGGACACGAGCGTAAAGGAGCGCCCATAGTACGTCGTGCTGGCAGTGGTCCCACGGCGAAACTAGTACTGATCGACTTGCAGACGTGGAGTGTAGTGTCTGTGCAATTCGATAGCGTCTGCGCACGGCCATGTCGCTCAGCCGGATTCTCAACGACGAACCATCGCCATCACCCGCGGCCCAGCGCCGCACCGTGCCCATCGACCCGGCGCTCCTCTCCACCTCGCCCCCCTCCAGACCGCTCGCGTCGCCCCCGCCCCCGCCCCCGCCCCACGCAGAGCCCCAGCCGCGCGGGTACCCGTATGGCCCGGTCGTCTACACGGACGCAGGGAACTGGGACAACCCGGGCGACTGGGTGCACGACGATCTCTTCCCCCTCGGCCCCGGGGCGAATTACCGCGTCGAGCACGAACACGAGCAGAGGGAAAGGGAAAGGGACGCGAGCCCGCCTGCGCGGGCGGCATCGGTTGCTGGGAACTATTATGATAGAGACGGCGAGGCGGCGCCGCGGAAGCGCAGGAAACACGCTGATGAGGATACGGACTACCAGCCGCCCGGCCAACGACGCGTGAGTCTGCTGCGTCCTCGTCGTGATTCGCTGCTGACACACTTTGTTCGTCGTCGTCGGGGCAGTATGGTCCTCGGAGGCATCCGCCGCGCACGAAGCAGGTACACGCTAATTCGCCTTCGGTCGATGGATACGACGTGGAAGAGAAGATGGAGGAGTATCATCCCACGCCGGAGCAAGCTCGGTTGGCTTCATCGGATTTGGAGGACAGCGAGGAGATATGGTTCGCAGAGCTCGGCCATTACGTGCTGGAAACACAAAAGCGCCAGAAACAAGTCGAAATATGGTTCGAGCATAGCATACTCGTAAGCTCTCACACACATACGCGTTAGCAGCAGTGGACGTGGGCATTCATGTTGACGTTTTTCTGTAGGAACGAAATTCTGCCACTGCGCAGGCGATGTCCCGCCATTACGCGACACGGATCGCGCGTATCCCGCCCCCGCCGTCTCCGCCGCCCATACTCCCTCCCCAAACCATCGAGGACGACATCGTCTCCACCCTCCGACCCGTATCTCCCCAATCCGAATTCGCAGACAGTTTCGAGTATGGCGCAGATGGCGCCGACGATGGTATCGCAATGCCTCTCGACGGGGCGGCAGATGCCGCTAGGGAGCTCGAGGAGTCCTTGTTGGGCGTGTCCGCTTCTGCGCCTGTCTCAAGGGACAAGGGCAAGGGCAAGGAGGCTGCAAAACGGCCTGCGGAGGATCCGGCATCGGATGACAGCACTGATATCGAGGTGCCGCTTTCAGCTAAGCGTGGCAATGCGAACAAGAGGCGGAAAATAGACAAAACCGGTACACCAGGCGAACACGATCATCCGGTTGTTCCTGGGGACATGCAGGGCGACCCGCTGTCGTCTCCTGGTAAACCCTTGGCATCTCTGACCAAAGGGAAGGGGAAAGGAAAGCCGACGCTCCCACGGGAACAGAGTGCGGATAGCATATCCGCTGCGCCCAAACCGCGGAGGAGACCAGGGCCGAGGAAGAAACACGACGCGCTGCCTCCAGATACCCTAGATCTCCTCGGATTGTCCGCGTCTGCGCCTCCTTCTGTGTCCGGCGACGTGACGCCCTCCGTCTCCCGACCGAATTCACCGGCTCCTACGAACAATTCTATCGTGTACGAGCTCGACGAGATCCCGCCTCCGCTGAAGCGGGCGAAGAAGATCGACGATGTGGCCATGCAGAAGCGGCTGAAGGCTCTCGAGGAGGCGCAGCGCAAGGTCTGGACCAACATCGCCAAGCGCGACGTCGCAAAGGTACGGCCACTCCCTCCCTCCGTCCCTCCCTCGCATACTCGCATTCTAACCTCCTCACTGCAGGTCTACAAATACCAAGCCATAAGCTACCAAGCAAAGCAAGCCCAGCTCAAGCGGCTGGCAATGCAGACCTCCATGCAAGCGCGCCGGCCGTTCAACCGCACCGCCAAGGCGAACAAGGACGTCCAGGCAAAGTCGAAGCGCCTCATGCGCGAGATGCTCGTGTTCTGGAAGAAGAACGAGCGCGAGGAGCGGGATGTGCGGAAGCGCGAGCATAAGGAGGCGGCGGACCGCGCGAAGGTGGAGGAGGAGAAGAGGGAGGCGGCGAGGCAGGCGAGGAAACTTGAGTTTTTGATCAGCCAGACGGAGCTGTATAGCCATTTCGTGGGCAGCAAGCTTAAGAGTGCGTGTTTTTTGTCTCTACCCTTGGCCCAAGGCGTTTAATCGCGTCTTATTTTTTGTAGCTGCTGAAGTTGAAGGCGACGGTGAAAGCAGTGCGGCCCCTGCAGGCGCCGACGTTCCCGCGGTCGACCCCGATGCGTTGCAGGAAATCAACTTCGACGATGGTGCGCTCTTTGTCTGTCCTCATATTCTACTGCACGATGCTTATATCCGAATAGAGGATACCACGAACATCCATCGACATGCACGGCACAACGCGCAGGAGGCAATAGCGCGCGCCAAGCAACGAGCGCAGCAGTTCGATACACAGGCGGCCCTCGAGCGCAAAACGAACGAGGCGATAGCGCTGTCCAGAGCCCAGGCGCATGTGCGGGACGAAGAATCGACGGACAAGCCGTCAGGTTCCGAGGCACCTCTCGTCGATCGTGCGTTGTTTCCGAGTCATCAAGTCGTTCTGGTGTTGATTGTACCCTTTTGCGCTTAGTTGATTCGGATGAACTGAACTTCCAAAACCCGACGTCGCTGAGCGGCCAGCTTACTGTCACGCAGCCCCAGATGTTGCATGCGCAACTGAAAGAGTATCAACTGAAGGGTCTTAACTGGTTGGCGACGCTCTACGAGCAGGGAATCAACGGTATTCTGGCGGATGAGATGGGTTTGGGAAAGGTTTGTGCCTCTCCGCCATACTGCTGTTCATGTTCAAGGTTCGCTGATTCCTCGACTCAGACGATACAATCGATTTCCCTGCTAGCCCATCTCGCTGAGAAGCATGATATCTGGGGGCCCTTCCTCGTCGTTGCTCCGGCCTCGACGCTGCACAATTGGCAGCAGGAGCTCACTCGTTTCGTGCCACAACTGAAATCCCTTCCATACTGGGGCAATGTGAAGGACCGTGCGACACTGCGGAAGTTCTGGAGTAAGAAGGAAATCAGCTACAACAAGGACGCTCCGTTCCATGTCCTTATAACGAGCTATCAGCTGGTGAGAATCGACATATTGTGTAAGGCTGCTTGCATGGATTTTGACGGTCGTCCCATACAGGTCACCCAAGATCAACAATATTTCCAGCGAGTCAAGTGGCAGTACATGATCCTCGACGAGGCGCAGAATATCAAGAACTCTGCCAGCGTTCGGTGGAAAACGTTACTTGGATTCCACTGCCGAAATCGTCTGCTCCTGACGGGAACGCCCATCCAAAACTCCATGCAGGGTACGTCGTCAGCGTCTGGCTACGATACCCACCGTCTTGATATAAATTCTCTCCAGAATTATGGGCACTGCTTCATTTCATCATGCCGAGCTTGTTCGACTCGCATGACGAGTTCAACGAGTGGTTCTCCAAGGATATAGAAAATGCAGCCGAAAACAAAGGGAGCAAGCTCAACGAGCATCAACTACGCCGTCTCCATATGATCTTGAAGCCGTTTATGCTCAGGCGGGTCAAGCGCCATGTGCAGAACGAGCTTAGCGACAAGGTATGCAGAGCTCAACGAGCTTCCCGTTGTGAGGAAGCTGATCATATGGCGGCTTTAGATCGAGAAGGACGTCTACGTCGATCTCAGTGCTCGTCAGCGAGGACTATACAAGTCTCTGCTCGCCAATGTTTCTGTTACCGACTTGTTAGAGAAAGCAGCAAACATCGGAGACGCTGACTCTGCTCGTTCGCTGATGAACTTGGTGATGCAGTTCCGCAAGGCAAGTTCTGCTAATATGCGTAGACTTGCGGTATATTGACCAGTGCGCAGGTTTGCAATCACCCGGAACTCTTCGAGCGCGCTGACGTCGTCGCGCCGTTTTCCTTCTGTCGCTTTGGGCAGTCGGGCCCGACCTCACGCGATGGCGACATTATCCATCTCGAATACTCGACGCGCAATCCGATAGAGTTTACCATCCCGAAGCTCTTGTATCAATCCGGAGGTTTGTTAGATGTTCCCAACGAGGATTCTGTCTCCCCGTCGCGAAGTGGGTGTCTTCACAAGTTGTTGAATATATGGAACACGGATTGGATGGAAAGGTCACTCTACGATGAAGGTATTCGTTGGCATATTCTATGCAAACTGCCGTTGACTAACTTATCGGCTGTTCGGCAGCATCAACGTCCTTTTCGTTTTTGCGATTCCTCGACATGTCGCCGAGCGAGGCGCATTCCATCTCCGTTGCCCCTTTAATTCGACGGCTCCTGCAAACGAATCAAGAGGAGAGGCAGACAGCTGAAGATGCTCCGTATTACTTGTGAGTTTGGGTACTGCCGTATCTCGAAGCGCCGTACTGACAGGCCCACAGGGAACCCGACTTCGCAGCACATTCCGCTAGGAGTCCTTTCCTAATATCGCCGCTTCCTCAATTTGGCTGCCTCGACGCGGCTGATGATCTTCCGAACATTCGGTCGATTTCCTCGACATACTGGGCACAGTCATGTCTCTCCCGACCTGACCTAAATTGGTTTGTGCCTCCAGCTATCGCGCCTGTGATTACGCTGCATTGTACCGACCGGACGTTCCTTGAGCGTCAAGCGAGATCTCTCGACGCGCCTTTGGAATCTTTGGCACTGTATGGCATGCCACCGCTTTACAGAGATTCCGAATTGGCACTGGCGTCGTACCAGGCACAAATTCCCGGCGGTGCGCCTGGCGGTCTCGTTGCCAGCTCTCCTGCCAATCAGCTCCCTCCCGCGACTATGCACGTTCCTGAGGCGAAGAGGCTTATATACGACTCGGCAAAACTTGCGCGTCTCGATGCACTATTGCAGGAGCTCAAGACGGGAGACCATCGCGTGCTGGTTTACTTCCAAATGACTCGTATGATGGATCTCATGGAGGAGTATCTCATATACCGCCAGTACAAGTATCTTCGCCTGGACGGATCGTCGAAATTGGAGGATAGACGAGACATGGTCATTGACTGGCAATCAAAGTGTGTCATTCGATGACCCTCAATTTCTATTTACTGACCCCACGCCAACAGGCCGGAGATATTCGTATTTTTGCTCAGTACAAGAGCCGGTGGACTCGGTATCAACTTAACCGCTGCGGACACCGTGATCTTCTACGACCATGATTGGAATCCTTCAAACGATGCCCAAGCCATGGACCGTGCCCATCGCCTTGGGCAAACACGCCAAGTCACTGTCTATCGCTTGATCACGAAGGGGACTATCGATGAGCGTATCGTGCAACTAGCCCGGGTGAAGAAAGATGTGAGTATTTCTACACTACCATCTGCTACATTAGCAGTGCTGATAGTCCTGAACAGGTCCAAGACATTGTCGTTGGCAACAAGACCTTCACCGATGCGACGAAGCCTAGCGAAATCGTACAATTGTTATTGAACGATGACCAGCTTGCGAGCCTCCAAACCTCCAATGCGGACGGCGTGTCTGCCAAGAAAGCCGGAAAGAGGCAGGCTCGTTCCGCGGAAGCTGAGGGTCCCCCCGTTCGTGACCTTTGGAACGACGAGGGCGACGACTTCTTCGGGCATTCCTCCGCTGCTGCGCCCCCTGCAGCCACGATAGCAGAAGTCGGAGATGACAATGAGGATTCAGCCCCGGGTCCTTCGGGCACCCGCGGGAAGCGAAAGAGAGCAGGGACCGGGGGCGTTCCTCGCCCTCGAAAACCAAAAGCCAACGGGAGCGCCAGGAGCAAACCCGGCGCGGATACCACTGGCCCCCTTGACATGGACTGAGGATGGATGGGCCATACTATTTTGGATTTTTGATTATGTTGTTGTCTGCTGTCGTCCGTCTGCATTGTAATTATTGCCCTGCACTGTTATGCTTATGTACCGTATAGTCGACCGTTGTAATTTTTTCTATCACTCATCGCAAGACTCATCGCTTTCACTTTCACTGAAAAAGTTGTGGCGGCGCGTCGGTTCCGTCGCCCGCGTGCATGCGCCCGATCGGTAAGTGGTTTCGGGGGCGGTAAGATTGAAAAGTTGACGAGATTTGACTCCTCCTTCGAGCCACCACATCTGTTCTCGACTGCTGCGGTACAGAGATTCCTCATGCACGCAGACGAACTCTGGCAACTCTCATGCACCAACAGACAGTCGGTTTCCGTATACACACCTCGCGCGCGCCCTATCCAAGCTCACTGAGCAGCAGAATATCTCATATTATCTTATACGACCTCGAACCAGGACAACTCTTACTTTATTCGCGTTCTAAACTAATCGACAGTTGAAAGGCGACACACCACCCAATTTTGGAGGGTTAATCCGTTGAAGACTTGGACCATCGGGGATGGCCAAGAAGAAGAAGACGCAGTTGAAGCCGGTGTCTCGAGGTTTCGCGACGACCTCTGTCCCGAAAAAGGCCGTACCGGTAGCGGAAGAGCCTGAGGCCGCCAGCGTTGCAGAAAATACAGAAGAAAACACGGCTGCGGGGGAGGGAGTTCGGATCTCTGGGAACGATGGAGATACCCAGGCTAAGACCGACGAATTCGACCCGGACAATGTCGAGGAGCAGTCACTGCAGAACCTGGTCGACAAGTTCCAGGATAAAACAGAAAAGGAGATCATACGAACAGTCAAGGTGTGTGTTATGTCAAGATAAAACGAGGAAACGGTCTAATGTGCAATCATCAGGCCGTTGAAATGGACAGGCGGTTTTCCAAAACCCTGCCGCGCTTGGATTTACATCCAAAGCTGATTGACCACATTCTTGAGCTTTCCGAATCTGACCCTGCTGAAGGTACCCGCCGCATCAAGGCAAGAAGTCCTGAGAGCTGACGCGCCGTATGATTTTGTAGTGAAAGGCTCCATTGGGGAACCCGAGGAAAAAGCTGTGGCTCGACTGGGCATTACCTATGGGACGCTGAGAAGGCTTGGATTCAGTGAATCTCGCGTTGAAGAATGTCTTCGATCTATCAACGGGATTGAACTTGACGAAGCGTATGATTGGGTCAGTGCAAGCAATGTTGAATACTTGGCGTTCATTGCAATTAAATCATTCCTTTGTTGTTCTAGCTTTGGGTCCATTGCACTGAAGAGGAGCTAGACGAAAAGCGTGCGTTCATCTCATCTATTGTGCAACGTCTTAGCTTAGTAATTGCATTTTCAAGGCAATGCCGATGTCAATGATACTCGTATGCCTGGGACTCCCCGCGACGGTCAGAAATCTCAGGTTCCGAGTACGCCTCGTACCCCTGCGCAATTCCTTGCATCGCCGCCGACGCCGACGCCAACGCCGTTCAAGGTATCCTCTCGCCTCGACGCCAATGCTGCCGCATTTGTCCCCTCACCTAAGCCGTCTTCGCTCTCTTTTCCCTCCGAAGTCGATTTGGAGGAGGAAAAGGCCGACTTGAAAGCTCGCACTATGGCCTCTCTGGACCGCAGCGTTAGCCCATCTGGATCTGAACCTGATGCTTCGACCTCCGACTCAGACGATCCGAACAGCAAATACGTTCGTTTGAAGATGAAAATATCGAATCTCACTACGCATCGGCAGCCGGGTGACAGGACAGACTCCGCCTTCGTCAGAGAACTTCAAAAACAACTTGAGGATGTGAAGGGAAACTATTTCTTCGACGAAAAGGACGCGGAGCTCCAATTCCGGGACGAGCGCAAGAAAGCAGACGCTCTTGCTTTACAATCTAGATTGCGCGGAGCGGGCGATGCCAACACGGAGGCAGCACCAAAGCCTGCCAAACGAAGGCCGCCCAAGTTACAACCCAAGGTCACCCCGGAGCCTGCGCCTGAATCCGTGTCCGACATTTTCGACGAAGACTCCATTGGCGGCGTTTTCGAGATGCTCGAGGAAATGCCCGCGACACTGACGGACGCCCAAGGTACAACGATTACCGTTCGCGACATGGCCCTGCCAAAACATTGGTCTGGCCGCACGCCCAAGATCCTATTGATGGAATCGGTAGCCAAATTCGATAGATACGCTGCCATAACGTACCACGATATTTCTGGGTCCAGTCGCGCGAAACGCGCCGCTGTCTGCATCCGGTGGGAAGGACAGAAAATGGGCGAATGGGCGATGGAGGACATTGCCTGTCACGATCTCACGCAGGCTGAGCAGTATATTGCGACTATCGCCCTCCATTCTTTAACTTTCCCATCTACCGACGGATTTGCCGCAGGAACTTCGACCGCTACTGGTAGCCAAACCTTCTTCCGACTTTTACCTGCCGTTTTCCGAGATCTTTGGGACGAGCTAGAGACCAAGCGAAAAGCTAGTGACGACGCCATCAACAGAGGTGTTTGGGCAAAACTGCGGTCAATTGTGGAGCCAAAACTAGAGACCGTTGAGAAGGTATCTCCCGCCCATCATATAATTGTTATATCCGCCCCATACTCAATTTTTGTCTCGTACAGTCCAATGGCAAAATAAGCAAATCTCAATCCGAAGTTAAGGATGTTGTGACCTCCAGGAGGACTGCGTCGGGCAGTGATGTATCCTCTGACTTCATTCGAGATAGTTTCGCCGCTCGTCAAAATAGTTTTGCGTATCAAGAAATGCTGGTAATGTCATGGTCGTCTTGAATGTGCAATTCTCGGCTCACATTATCACAGCAACAACGCAACACACTCCCTATTGCTCAGTACCGCGACGAGATCATTGCGAGCCTGGACCAATCTCAAATATTGGTTTTGAGCGGAGAGACTGGATGGTAAGGTCGAAACTCGTTTCCAACCGTTCATAATGCTGATCGTGTTTCCCTTAGCGGAAAGTCTACCCAGGTTCCAGCGTTCATCCTTGAGGATCAGCTGTCCCGTGGATTGCCTTGCAAGATCTACTGCACAGAACCGCGTCGTATATCCGCCATATCGCTAGCCCAACGTGTGTCGAGGGAGCTGGGTGACCTGCCCGGTGCAGTCGGGACGCTCAACTCTCTTGTCGGATATTCTATCCGCTTAGAAAGCAATACGACCAAGAACACCCGCCTTGCTTTCGTCACAAATGGCATTGCTCTACGAATGCTTGAAGGTGGGACCGGCCACGGTGGTCAGGGTACCGCGTTCGATGAGATTACGGTAAATCCCACCTTGTATTCGGTGGATCTTATGCTAATTCACCATCAGCACATAATCATCGACGAGGTCCACGAGCGTACCATCGAATCAGATTTCTTGTTAATCGTGCTGAAGTCTCTCCTCGAGCAGCGGTCCGATCTCAAGTAATTGTTTTTCATTTTGGTAATTTGTAGAAGCTTGGTCTAATCTTGTGACAGGATCATCCTTATGTCTGCGACTGTTGATGCAGAGAAGATCTCAAATTTCTTCGGAGGATGCCCTACACTTCATATCCCTGGCCGTACTTTCCCCGTCGATGTTCAATATCTGGAAGATGCTGTCGAGTATACTAAGTGGACCATATCAGAGAATTCGCCTTATGCAAGACGTCGTAAGTCTCCATCCCAACACATCCCTGCAATACTGTGCTGACCTTCACCTCGTTTTGCTCGCAGTGCACGACAAATTCTACCGC
This sequence comes from Plicaturopsis crispa FD-325 SS-3, assembly GCA_000827205.1. NCBI lineage: Eukaryota > Fungi > Basidiomycota > Agaricomycetes > Amylocorticiales > Amylocorticiaceae > Plicatura > Plicatura crispa. Next base: position 610,855 of record KN832555.1, read on the forward strand.
AGCAAGAATCGCACCGACTGGACTGAAGAGACAGCTCCTGCTGACGATGACGACGACGACGAAGCCGTGCACGAGAACGTCAAACTCGAAAAGCGATACTCGGCCAAAACGGGCTCCACCATCAATTTGCTCGACGAGCGACTGATACCCTACGACCTCATCGTTCGGCTGTTAGAACGCATATGCTTTGAGGACCCAGCGTACGCTTCATATTCGTCTGCAGTCCTCATCTTCATGCCGGGCATGGGTGAGATTCGCAAACTAAATGACATGTTGGCCGAACATCCTATGTTTGGAGGGGACGATTTCAGAATCTACCCTTTACATTCAACCCTGTCTAGTGAAAACCAGGGCGCCGTTTTTGATATCCCTCCCAGCGGTATACGGAAAATTGTTATCGGTACGTGCTGGCAAGCAGTTCATGAACGATCGCTCACATCGTCTTGGCAGCCACGAACATAGCGGAAACTGGTATCACCATTCCAGATGTGACTTGCGTGTTGGACACCGGAAAGCATCGTGAGATGAGATTCGACGAGAAACGGCAGATCAGTCGATTGGTGGAGACGTTTGTGGCAAAAAGCAACGCTGCTCAGCGGCGAGGGCGTGCTGGACGCGTACAGCGCGGGCTTTGCTTCCATCTCTTCACGAAGCTTCGGCACGACACTCTGGTATGTTGTGCGTGCCTTGCGCCTGGGATGCGCGCTGACACGTCAAAATTCAGCTTGCAGATCACCCTCTTCCCGAAATGATGCGCCTCAGTCTGTCGGATTTGGCTCTACGGATTAAGATCATGAAAATCAAGATCGGATCGTCCATCGAAGACGTGCTCTCTCGTGCTATGGATCCTCCTGCCTCGATCAATATCCAGAGGGCTATATCTGCGCTGGTAGAGGTAAGCTCACGCATTATACTGCGAAGTTCAGTCAACTTTAACGTGTTACTGTTCAGGTTCGCGCCCTCACGCCTTCAGAGGACATCACGCCCATGGGACGATTGCTCAGCAAACTGCCCACGGACGTCCATCTCGGAAAGTTCTTGCTCACTGCAGCATTATTCCGTTGTCTCGATCCTGCTTTGACCATAGCAGCGGCACTCAACTCGAAGTCACCGTTCATTACGCCTTTTGGCCACGAGCAGGAAGCCGACCGTGCTAAGAGCTCATTCCGAGTTGGTGAGCCTGCTTTTCTTGTCTCACTTGTTTTTTTCAGTACTGACGCATTTCGCAGAGAACTCTGACTTCCTCACGTTGCATAATGCTTTTGCAAGTTGGCGTCGGGCTTCCTCTAACCCTGGTTTCGTGCGAAAGTTTTGCAGATTGAACTTCTTGAGTCAACAGGTAAGACTTACGCTCCCTCGTCCTGGGCGTCGACTGGCTTATTCGTGCTCGATTAGAACCTACAGCAAATCGAGGAACTTCGCCAACAGTTTTTAGGGTGCGGACGCATGTTCCATGCATAAAGCCACGATCGCTAACACAGTGTACAGATACCTAATTGACACGTCGTTTATCCAAGTCGACAAGTCATTCATCCGAGAACTAAGCAGGTAATTCCCACCCCTAGGTCTTCTGTATCATGAGCTCCTTGACCGATGGATGAACTATACAGAGCGCGCTATGGCCGTAACCGTACCCGTTTCGTAATGGTCCCGCCAGAACTCGATGTGAACTCTTCGAACCCCGCTCTGGTCAATGCTGCCCTCGCTGCCGGGCTATATCCGAAGATTTTGTCTATCGACCCCGCAAATGGTCAAATGCGGACCATCACCAACAACCAGCCCGCCTCTTTCCATCCATCCTCTGTTAACTTCCGCCGCAAGGCTGCGGACTTTGGTGTGAACCATTTGTCCTATTTCACGCTTATGTAGGTCTATCCATGCTACAGCCGCCAAATCTGTGTTGATTCGTTGTTACAGGCACTCGAAGAAATTGTACGCTTGGGAGACGTCTCCCGTGGACGACATGGCCATGCTCCTTCTCTGTGGGGAAGCTGATTTTAAGGTGTGCTATCCTTTTGTTACAAAGGTGATCGCTTGCTAACATATGCATCCGCGTAGCTTGTATCGAATTCAGCGTTCATTGACCGCAAGATCAAGTTCCAAATATCACCCAAGGCGGGCGTAGCGTTGAAGCATCTGCGCAGTCAACTGGCGTCGATTCTTGCCCAGCAATTCAGAGGGAAACCGCTGTCCGAATCGCAGGTGCTGTGGAATGAGACGGCCCTGTCGGTTCTGGGAAAGGTGAAGGTCGACGACGAGGAGAACGAATCTATCGTAGTTGTAAATTGATCTCATGTAGCGCGAAATTTGTAATTTCCTCTCAGTACATATGTCTTGAATAACTCAACTTACAACCAACCAGTCACACTGGCGCTGTGTGCTCTCTTCGGAGATGGACGTTGAAGATTGGCGTGTGCCGATACTAAATACACCTTAAGATACAATATAGCAAGCAAAGCATGGGGCATGTTTGAAAGCGTGGTTACACATAAAAACCTGTGAAACATAGAAGACAATGAGGAATGGAGAGATCACTCCTCGTCCTCATCGGCGGCGCCGGTGTCAGCAAGGTTGAAGAATTTCAACCTGTACTGGTCCTTCGAGGAGGCAACGACGCTAGAGAATGCTTGTGAGCTATACTGCATATTGCCAACGGTATATAATTGTAGCTCACCGAATCCAGTCACGGAGGCTGTTCTTCTTCAAGAACTTTTTGGTGAGGTACTTGAGGTAACGTTTCGAGAACGGGACGTTCGAGGTCACTGTGATCTTGTGGTTTGAGCCTAAGAGATAAGAAATCAGCCAAATCCACTGCGCCAAATGCAATGATGCATACCATCACGAGCGATCTTGACATTTTCGCCGAGCTGGCCGGCCTTGCCGTCAACCTTGATGCGGTCGTGCAAGAACTTCTCAAAGTCAGCCCCGTCGAAGACACCGTCACTGGCGGGTTTCGAGTAGTCGATAACGAATCGGTGCTTCGCAGCAGGGACTTTTCCGGAGGCGACCTTGGGCTAGAGGAAAGAGAGAAAGATCCCGGTGTGAGCCTACTGAGAAGGGAACTCAGCAAAGCGGTACCAGGGACTGACCATCTTGAGGGTCTTGAGGGGGAGATGGAGAACGGCGGGGATGGGGTCGTTTACTTTCGCGTCCGTGCACAATGGACGCGCCACAGGCGGAAATTTCGACTGTACAGTTCATTCGCGCGCGTTCCCACGGATGCCGAAGACATGCCGAAATCAGTTTCCCACGCCAAATTTTGGGCAGCTGTGGCGGAAACTCGAGCTCGTCGCGTTCGTGGGCCTCAAGGCAAAAAAATCATTAAAAGCTGCTATGGCTCCCTCAAATACCCTGTCTCGAGAACAGGTCGCATCTGCGCAGCTCGACGGCGATTATTCTATAAAATCCGAGAGCACACAACCGAAACTCGACACTTCGGAATGGCCTCTGCTCCTCAAAAACTACGATAAATTGCTCGTTCGCTCGAGCCATTTCACGCCCATTCCCTCAGGATGCAGTCCGTTGAAGCGCGACATAACGACATACATAAAGTGCGCTGCTGTTCTGTATACCGTTAACGGGAGACCGATCTGAGCAAACCTACGTTCATAGGTCTGGTGTAATCAACCTCGACAAGCCGTCGAATCCCTCTTCCCATGAAGTTGTTGCATGGATGCGGAGGATATTGCGGGTGGAAAAGACAGGACACAGTGGTACACTTGACCCCAAAGTTACCGGATGTCTTATCGTTTGCATTGACCGTGCAACAAGACTTGTAAAATCTCAACAGGGCGCCGGTACGTCGAGAAAACTGACGTGCAACGAGCTACTGACTGACATGTACCGCAGGTAAGGAGTATGTATGTGTTCTCCGCCTCCACGCCGGTCTCCCCACTCCCGCTGCCCTCCCTCGCGCCCTCCAAACCCTCACCGGCGCCCTCTTCCAACGCCCCCCACTCATCTCCGCGGTCAAGCGTCAGCTCCGAATCCGCACAATCCACGAGTCGAAACTGTACGAGTTCGATGAGAAGCGCAACCTTGCCGTGTTCTGGGTATCCTGTGAGGCTGGGACCTACATCCGGACACTGTGTGTGCATTTGGGGTTGGTTCTGGGTGTGGGCGGACACATGCAGGAGCTGAGGCGGGTACGGAGTGGAGCCATGAGCGAGAACGACGACATCGTCACGATGCATGATGTGATGGACGCGCAGTGGTTATATGACAACACACGGGATGGTATGTTTCCCTTCCGCTGTAAGAGAAAGATTCTTCATGGACTAACGTTTGCCAGAATCATACCTCCGGCGGGTCATACGCCCGCTCGAATGCTTAATGGTGGGCTACAAGCGGATCGTCGTCAAAGACAGCGCTGTCAACGCCGTCTGCTACGGCGCCAAGCTCATGATCCCCGGTCTCCTGCGCTACGAGGCCGACATCTCCGTGCACGAGGAGGTAGTCCTCATGACCACCAAAGGCGAGGCCATCGCGCTCGCAATCGCCCAGATGTCTACCGTGGAGCTCGCGACATGCGACCACGGCGTCGTCGCGAAAGTCAAGCGCTGCATCATGGAGCGCGACACGTACCCGCGCCGCTGGGGACTCGGGCCTATGGCGCTCCAGAAGAAAAAGATGGTCAAGGACGGGAAGCTCGGAAAGCACGGCGAGAAACTCCAGGGCGTCACCCCCGCCGAGTGGAGTCGCGATTATGTCGACTACAACCGTGACGAGGTTAGTGTTTCTGCAGCAAATCCTTAATGTAATGTGATATTGACATGTATGTATATCTGTATAGCAGCCTGCGGCTGGACCCTCGACATCTACACCCGTTGCGGCAACGGTCGTCTCGACAGAAACATCCACTGTCATCGCAGTCGACGCCAGTCCTGCGAAAGCAGAGAAAGAGAAGAAGCGCAAGCGCAAGTCTGAGGTCACCGAAGCCGTCGACCCCGACGTGTCGATGGTCACAGAGGCTAACGGTGATGAGGACGATGCTGAACGGGCAGAGCGCAAAAAGCGGAAGAAGGAAAAGAAGGCGAAGGAGGCTGCTGAGGCAGGTGCTGGAGAGGAGGACGAGGAGGCACGAAGAGAGCGTAAAAAGGCCAAGAAGGAGAAAAAGGCGAGGGAATCTATCGGCGGGGCTGAGTGATCTGTACGGTGTTGTTGTCTCATCTATCGTTGGGGTTTTGTTTACTATACATATTCTGTTTTCTAGTCAATCTATCCACATGTTGCAACCGTCTTGCGTCGTGCGTGAGTACAAGCACTTGTGGGTCATTGAGGCTTGCATATGCATGGCGAGCTGGTGCAATTTTGTTCATTCACGTTCCACTTAGATCTCGCAGAATTTAAGGTAGCTGGTGATATTATGGAGCTTCCGTAAAGTAAGTAAGTAGCCAGTACTTGGCATGGTCGACCTCGACCGAAAGAATGACAAAAGCAGCCCAAGTGCCCTAGATAGATAATTGAAAAATGTCCATGCTTCGTAAAGAGATCTCAAACCCAGAAAATCAGAAGAAAATAGCAACAACGGCAGCCACCATCGTGGTGAGCGCCAGACCTCCCGCACGCACGCCCGGGGCCGCCCCGCTCGAGGTCGAACTCGAGCCAGACGCGGAAGAAGACGCGGTAGCATTCGTTCCGTTGAGTTGTTTGGCCAAACCCTGGAAGGCGGAGAAGCTACGCCCCGAGCTCTCATCGCTGTTGACTGCGAAAACCATTCCGGAACCGCAGTGGTTCGCCTGGCGACACTGTAATATCATAACGCGTCAGTTGTCGGAGTATCAACGCGGCAAAGTCGGAATACGCACGTATGCCCACACGGGAGCGGTGTCGTTGATTGTGAGGTTCCACGTCGGGAAGCCAGAGGTGACGCTGTCCGCAACGGGGAAGCTATAGCAGAATATATCTTGTCAGGGCGCGTCCCTTAGTACTGCATATGAAGGGACACTCACAATCCAGAATCGAAACCTGTGACGCCATTCTGGTCAAGCTTGCGGCAGGGGTCTGCGAAAGAGGACTGCGTGACAGTGTGGTTCTTCTGCTGGCTAGAGTAGGGGTTGAATTATCGGTATGGATAGAAACGGCTAGAGAGCTCAGAGTACGTACAACTCGAACACAATGGTGTCGCGGGGCTGCGCGGAGACGCGAGACGGGGTGAAAGTGAGGTTCCCCGGGCCGCCGACAACGACCTTGATGACGTTGCCTTCGGCGGATGCGGGCGTCGCGGCAGGCGAGTTTGCGTACGAGCTGTACGTCGTAGTCCACGTCGAGGACGATTCAAGCGTGATGGTCTGCGTAACTACGCTAGCTGACGGCGGGGGCGCAATGGTGACACCGCCGTACGCGGCTGTGTAGGTGGTAGTCGCAGAAGAGCCGGCCGTCGAGCTGGCGGCAGCGGCACTAGAAGAGAGCGACGCGCCGATCGCGAGGGCGGAGTTCTTGAAGTTGGTGAACGAGTTTGGCGTGCCGTCAGCGCCGCAATTCACGGCGAAGACCATTCCTGCGCCGCAGTGGCTCGCGGGGGTCTTCTGCTTGCAGTACACCCATATGGGCTGGGTGTCGTTCACCGTTATCGTGTATGTAGGGAACCCGTCCGTCACGTTGGCTTGGACCGGCATGCTGGGAGACACATGCGTGAGTTACTGATTTTTTGGCCGTTCGAACGGGAGAAATAACTTACAACCCGGAGTCGAAGCCGCCGTCTTTCAGACCGCATGGGTTAGCGAAGGAAGACTGCGTTGCAGTGTGGTTCTTCTGCTGGAACTGGAAGACCACCTGATCCCCTGGCTGGGCTGACTATGGCAGAGAGTTAGCGGTCTATAATTTTCCTACGGTAGGCTGGGACTTACGATAGCCTCTGGCGAGTAAGCCAGGGATCCGTTGGCGCTGCCTACGGTTACGTAGTGAATGGACTGGGCGTTCGCGAGGGCGACCAGGCCCAAAGCGCCGAAAGAAATGGCAGTAGAGAACATCGCTAGCGAGTGGGTGTATACGGACAAAATAAACGGGGTAAACTGGCGTTACACGGCGTGAGGGAAAGCGGGAAAGGACGTGGGGAAGGGGGGAACGTAGAAAGGGATAGCATCTTATTTTCTCTTGTTCACTGGGTTTTATTGATCTCTGCAAGAGTGTTCCTGAGCGTTAATAATTGAGAAACAAAGGGTACATACGGGGACAAGGACAGCTTTTGCAAGGAACCTATTGTTTCGGGGATTGAGCCATTTCCGCCCAACGCACGTGGCCGAGGACTCAACGCCTGTTGCAATTTCTTGTTTTGTTCTTCTCGACGCTGGCCTTGCTCTCGAATTTGCTTCTACTTTTTGTCGTGCTAGTGCAAGTTCTGTTAAATTAGCAAGTATTCTCGGTTTGTCGTTTCCTTGAAGCAGAGTGTACCGCGCTGAAACCAAAAAAGTTCCCATCCCGAGACAGAGGATCCGCGTTGGCAATAAGTTGTGATCTCAGGTCCTGCCTCTTCCCGCTGACGAGCTGTGTGGTCAATGTGATGGACATCGCTGTACTTGCACGCAGATCACATACTGCTAGGTGTACAGTACGGGCGCTAAGCGCTAATGCAGGCTACGAGTTGCGCAATGTGCTCCGGTCGATCGATAATCAAGTCGGTCATGTTTTCTGTCAGGTCGCGTCCTTCCGATATTTCTGCCGTCTCATGCTTTCCTCTGTCATTTCGGACATATGCCGTGGCGTTCAGTATTGCCTAAGTGTACGGCCAATGGCTAATGTGCGGCAAGCTCGCACTGCCCCGCACTGCCCGTTTCCATCTTGCACTCGCCGGCGTAAGCCAATGACAGTGTTTCCGGACCATCAGTAAGTCCATCAAACAATTGACCCGAAACACAAGCCTCATCGTGATCTTATACAAGTTTGCTAGAGTGACAGTCTTTGCCCTTTATCTTCCCTTCCACCACGGTCCTTTCTCAGGACAATTGTCGCCAGTCCGTTCTTTCTCGTTCTCACCTCACCAGCTGGTCTTGTCTTCAGTGCTCATACCACCATGTCGTCGCGCAAACCCGCTAAGCCCTTGCCCAAATTCGAAGTCGGTCAGTACAATCGTATCGCTTGGACGTTGCCATCCTCTGACAGATGGGCTGGCAGGCGATAACTATACCATCTTGCATTCCATGGGCGAGGGAGCGTATGGAACTGTAGTGGCGGCTACGCACAAGCCCTCTGGCCGACAGGTGGCGATCAAGAAAATCCTCCCTTTCGACCACTCCCTATTCTGCCTCCGGACCTTGCGAGAGCTGAAGCTCCTGAAGTTCTTCTCCGAAGTCTGCGTCAACGAGAACGTGAGTCTCCCATACCTCGGTATATGTATCCTTCTAACCGACTAGATTAGATTATCTCAATCTTGGATATTATCAAACCGCCTACGATCGATGCGTTCACTGAAATATATTGTGGGTGATTTGCGGATGTGCTACCATGAATTACAACTAACATCTCGTTCAGTCATTCAAGAACTCATGCAGACGGATCTCCACCGGGTCATCCGTACACAGACGCTCACTGATGATCACTGTCAAGTATGCTCTACTTCCCACTTGCTCTGATACCGGATAACTGATCTCTGCCGTACCATCAGTATTTCATTTACCAGACTCTCCGGGCACTCAAGTCGATACACAGCGCCGATATCGTCCACCGCGATCTGAAACCTGCCAATCTCCTCCTGAACGCGAACTGCGACCTCAAAGTATGCGACTTTGGCCTCGCACGGAGCGTGAAGAAGAGCAGCGGCGCGCAGAACAAAGACGTCGGGCTCATGACGGAGTACGTCGCCACGCGGTGGTACCGCGCACCGGAGATCATGCTCTCCTTCAAGATGTACACGAAAGTGCGTTCCCTCCCTCCCATCCCCCCCTCTCGCATCGCAATGTGTTCTGACTCCGGCTGCAGGCCATCGACGTATGGGCCGTTGGCTGCATCCTCGCGGAGCTCTTGACTGGGCGGCCGCTGTTCCCGGGACGCGACTACGGGCACCAGCTCGACCTCATCCTCGATGTGATTGGCACGCCGTCGCTCGACGAGTTCTACGCGATCACGTCGCGCCGCTCGCGCGACTACATCCGCGCGCTGCCCATCCGCAAGCGGCGGCCGTTCGCCGCGCTCTTCCCGCACGCGTCGCAGGAGGCGGTCGACTTCCTTATGAAGACCCTGACCTTTGACCCCAAGAAACGCCTGACTGTCGATGAGGCTTTGGAGCACCCATACCTGTCCTCTTATGTGCGTCGTCCGTCTTACATCCCACCACCGAGTGAAGGCTGATCTTCCTCCGTAGCACGACCCAGAAGACGAACCAACCGTCGCCTCGCTCGACCCCGACTACTTTGAATTTGACGGTACGTGCTACCTCTCCTAGCTCGAACCTCCACAATTCTCATGGCCAATGCAGACCACAAAGAGGAACTGACCAAGGCCGAACTGAAATCGCTACTCTACGAAGAGATCCTCTCCTTCGTCCCCGCCATATAATCTTATCTAATGGACCCTAACGTCCTTATTTATTGCGCCGTGCCCATGCATGATTGACGATCAACTTCATACTATCCACGGACACGCCGAAAAATCTACGCATATCATATATCCCTTCGTATTCCTCCTCATCTTGTTGTTTCTTGTTCTCATTCACGGGTTTGTTGTACTCATGGTGGCCACAAATATATCTACTCCTTGCACCACGTCATCATGCACTGTGCTGAACATAGGAAGAAGTGAATGTATGCATTCTACAGCGAGATAAGGAAAAGCCAACGACTGAATGCTACATGTTATAAACGAAACCTAAAGGAAACAACGAACGCGACGACGATCGCAAACCATTAACCAACCAACTAACTGCATTCGAGACCAGTATACCAGTGCTAGCAAAACTCAAAACATCAAAACACCGAGAACACGAGTAAAAAAACGTTAACGTCCTTGCGTAGGGCGAATATAGAGAAACTTAATTTATACGTGCAAAGCAAACCGACTCAGAACCGCCCTCCCGCCCAGAACCCCGTGGCGACGCCCTCCACCCCGAAATCCCCAAACCGCGTATCCCCCTCCAGCTCCGTCCCATACATCGTCCTCTTCATCGGCGCCGCGTCCGAATCCACCCCCGGCTCGCCCGCCTTCAGCACATGCAGCCCCATCCCCGCCGCCACCTCGTTGCTCGTCACCTTGCGCTCCTTCTTGTCCTTCCCCGCCGCCACCTCGGAGGCAGCCGTCTGGAACAGCAGCGCGGGGTCGACGCCGAAGCCGGACCCCGAGCTCGAGCGCGGCGCCTGGCCTGAGCCAGACGCCCTGGAGTGCGGCCGCTCGGGCGAGAACGCGTGGTGCCGGCTCGGACCCGCGGGCGACGGGGACTGCGGGGGCTCGGGGAAGGGGAAGCTGGGCATTGGCGTCGGATACTGGGTGTGCAGTGGGGTCGTCATGGGCATGAACGAGAAATTGAATGGATTCTGGTTCTCGGACGCGTGCGCGGTACTCGTCGTGGGTCCGAAGTGGTTTGGAGACGGCGGCGAAGGCGGGCCGAAGAAATCCGGGAGGTGGTTAATTGGGGGCGGCGGATCGACGTATGAGGCGGGTTCCTCGTCCAGCGGAGACGAGGGTGTGGGACCAGAGTAGATCTGGAAGCCGGGACCGCGAGGCTGGGGCGATGGCGCATGCAGTTCGTGTAAGTCTTCCGAGTCGAGGGGAGACTCGCCGTCCGATAGAAAGCTGTCGTCGGTATTTGGATCGAGCTTTGCGCGCTTCTTCACTGGGCGGGGGACCTGTTTCTCGACCTCTGTCGGCGACATCTGCTCTTCGTCGCCGGCGTCGAACACTCCTGTAACTTCACTTTCCGTAGAATCGCGGTGCCGTTTACCCAGCATGATTGGAGCAATACCAGGATGATTGGCTGGATAACTGGCGGCCGACTGTCCATGTACGGTCTGCGACCCAGATAAATTCGCGTAGTGGCTGTCATTCGTTGGACGTGAAGCCGCTTTGGATGTTGACGGGCCTGCTAAAGCGTTCGTCCTGCGGCGTGGGTAAGCTCAATTAACTTACAAAGAACCAGTCAATGACGCGAGGAATACTCACCCCGAACCCATTCCTTTCATCTGACCTTGGAAATGAACAGGCGTCGACACGCGAGGGGTGCTCGTCATCGCAGAATGCCGACTGCTCATGGTCGCTATTTTCCCTTTCAACTCCTTTACTTCGGCTTCCAGTTGTTTGGTCAAACCGGCCTCGTGACGGAGACCTTCGATCTCAATTGTTAGGGTCTCGACTCTGGCCTTGAGGTTGTCCATCTCGGACATTTGAGTCTTGAGGCGCTCGACTTCGCCTCGCAGTGATTGCATATGCTCGTGTAGAGGGCGCAGCTATGAGCAAATATTAGAATGACTGCGCAGCATTCACGTGAGGAGCGGACTTACAGCCTCAGCGACGTGCTTGTCGATGCTCTCGAGTGATGCTAAGGATGCATTCGGGGGAGAAGCTGCTAGAGGTTGTGCAGTATGTTCTGTCTCTTGTTCATGTTGACTAGTTCCTGAGGGGCCAGCAATTGGTTCGTCTACTAAGGGCAGATTTAGTTTCATGAATGAGTACCGCACCAATAGTGTCAAACTCACCTTCCATTTCTTCCGCAATCGTTTCCGCAGCTTGTTCGGGTTCTGCAATACATTTGAGTGATGTACATGGTGTATGCAAGGACGATATAACGCACCTTCTTCGACTATTGTCTCTTCCACGGGCTTCACACTTCTGCTACCTTTGCCTCGCCTGCTTCCTCTGGACACGCTGACCGACTTCGTGACTGCCCGTGCTCCACTACCACCCGCCGCTACTGGCCTTCCAACTCCGAGTCGTGTTTGCGTTTCCTTCGCTTTGCGAGTACGAGGGGCGACAGGTATGGGTTCTGGTGCCGGTGGTGCCGGCTCAGGCTCTTCCTCCTCCTCCTCTTCTTCATCGTCGGTATCGTGTATGATGACTGAGCTTCGTGATAGATCGCGAGACCGGGTTCCGACTCGACTAGAAACTCTGCGCATGGTCGTTGATGGCTGGGATGGAGGTGGGTGGACTTGGACTTGGCTCTGGCTCCGAGGCGGCCTAGGTCTGAGATATGACGAGTCAATGGACCGACTGTAGTTGCCATGACATGTACTCACTGCGATGCGTCCAACACGAGGTCGATTAACGCTTCTGTCTTGAGATTTGCTTTGACCCCGTAGTCCTGCACACGCAATGGATTAAGCGACAGCCACCACCAATATGAGCAATACCCAACGCACCTTGCATAGTTTCTGTAGGTCTGCGCGTTTGAGGGCCTCGAGTGCTTGACGATTTGGTCTTGACATGCGCGCCGTTAACGGAGATTGTGGTGGTTGAGTTCAAGAAACAAACGTTGCCCGGACTTCGGAGTCAATGAAATCCACGCTCAACCAAACAACGCGATTGAAACCTAGCACACGTGATCTAAACTGAATCTCAGATTGCCCTGACCTTTTATTAGATCCCCCGCATAAATCCCGTCCTCTCACTGGAAGAGATCTCTTGAACGCCAACGATGTGGTCGTTGGAACAGGTCGCCCAGCACAATAATGCCCAGTAGGTTTAATATCATGAAATTTATATTGACTCTGACCTGTTCAATAGGTCTTGCTGGGTCATTATCCAGGACAAGGTGTACGATGTGACGGAATTCCTACCGGTGAGCGTCGAGTGTCTGCACGTCAGGCTAACTTACTGAGTGCACACTATAGGGCCATCCCGGTGGGAGCAAAATAATCTTAAAGTATGCTGGTCAGGACGCGACCTCCGCGTACGTTCCCATTCATCCCTCCGATGCCTTGGAGAAGAACCTGCCCCCAAATAAGCACCTCGGGAGTCTCGATGTGGCATCTGCACAAGCTCTTAGCAGTGCCAGGGAATCAAAGACCAAAACAAAGGACGAAATACGCGTCGAGGCGGCAAGAAATCAGAGGCCACCGCTGACACACATCCTGAGCCTCCGAGACATGGAGGTGCGTACTTTGTTTGGGTAAGTAAATAACAAATACGACGGAGTTTCTACAGATCGTGGCCAGGAAGGTCCTCTCATTCAAAGCGCTTTCGTACTACGCGTCTGCAGCAGACGACGAACTAAGTACAGGAATCACACATTTCTCGTGTATCTACCGCTGATGTCAATACCTCGCAGCGGACTCTGAGAACGCGCTCGCATTCTCACGTTTCTTCTTCCACCCGCGTGTCCTGCGAGCAGTCTCCGCATGTGACCCCTCCACCACCATCCTAGGCTTCAAATCCACCATCCCCGTATTCGCATGCGGTGCCGCTCTCGCAAAGCTCGGACACCCCCTCGGTTCGTGTCTGCCCGCCCTCCTATATGACAGACGACGAGCGTGACTGATTTCCCGGGCAGGCGAGATCAACATCACCATCGGCGCGCACCACACGGGAATCATCCAAATGGTGTCCTCAAACGCGTCCTTTTCGTCCACGCAGATCGCCGCAGCACGCCCCTCCCCGACGCAGCCCATCTTCTTCCAGCTCTACAAGCACCGCGACAACGAGGTCGCCGCACGGCGTGTGCGCGAGGTCGAGGCTGAAGGGTACAAGGCCATCTTCCTCACGGTGGACGCCATCGTGGCGGGGAACAGGGAGCGGGACCTGAGGGCGGGGTGGGTGGAGGAGGAGATGGAGAATGCTGGCGCTGTGGGTGGGGGGAAGACTGTTGGTGAGATGCCGAGGAGGCCTGAGGATTTGGAGAGAGTGGAGGACGCGGAAGCGGAGGCGCCTGGGACGGCAGGTACGTTGCTCGCCAACGACGATGTGGATATGACTTGGAAAGAAGTAAGTTCACCGTCCAGCTACCTTTACCATCTTTCGTTGACTCGTGGATTACTTGTAAGACGATTCCGTGGTTGCGTTCGGTGACCAAGTTACCACTTGTACTGAAAGGTATGTGCAATGAATGCACTCGACCTATCATACTGCTGACACCAGTGTCTTCTAGGAATACAATCCGTTGAGGTGATTGTTTATGTTAAGCTACGGAACGCCATTCTACATGAGTGCTCATCCCCGAGTGCAGGATGCAGTCCTCGCAGCCGAAGCAGGCGTTGACGGGATAATGCTGTCAAATCACGGAGGTGAGCCGTCACATCCTGCATCCATCGGCAGCGTATATATCAACTCATCGTCATGCAAGGCCGCCAGCTTGAATAGTACGTCCTATCCTACGACATGAGTCCAAGCGCGCTTATGCAGGCACTGACCCAACAGCGCATTACCGCCCATTGAGCTACTCTACAAAATCCGGCAGCAGCGACCCGACGTGCTCTCCAAAATGGAAGGTCAGTCCACACCCATGCCCCCTCCACATTTTCCATGCTCACCACGCTCACACGCACTCAACCAGTCTACATCGACGGCGGCGTCCGCCGCGGAACCGGTACGCCCCCTTCCCGCCCGCTTACTCACAATATCAATCACACCAACTTACGAGCGCATAACGATATCAAAATAGATGTACTAAAGGCGCTATGCCTGGGCGCGCGGGCGGTAGGCCTCGGGCGCCCGTTCATGTACGGACAGAGCGCGTACGGCGCGGCGGGCGTGGTGAAGACCGTGCGCATCCTGGAGCGCGAGATCGTCACGGGCATGCGCCTTCTGGGGGCGACGAGTGTCGCGGAGCTCGTTCCTGAGATGGTGAGCTACATGCACAGTACTACTTGCTCCTCCGTGAGTCTGATTGCATGCGTCGGACTGCTTAGGTCGAGCGTGTGGACTGGCAGCCTATTGCGCCCAAACTCTAAACGTCTAAGCCAAGCTATATCGGAAATAACAAGGCCTCCGCGAGAATACCGAATGGATGGATGGATTGCATGGAATGAGAGGGCGTGGATGGAGAAATGCTTCTATGGGAGGTATGTAAGTAATGTATGTTGCGTGAATGTATGATCATGATGATGGACTATGGATGGGATTGTATATCATGGGTCCAAATCCGAGCTTCCGAATGCTCCAGAACGAGACGAGTAAGTGGTACTTAGATGGTATACTGTCCAACGTCCAACGCGTACGGCGAGGGTCGTCAAAATGAGTTGCGTCGGCTGCGTTTGATTGTTGTTGAGGTCGTCGTGTTGAAGTGAACGGGTACCTGGGGGAGCGGCTGGCCTAGGGAGAAGGCAAGTGTCAGCGCATTTCAGAGGAAATAACGAAGAGGGCTTACTATTAGACAATTGAGCACAATTGGCGGTACTGCTAGTGGAATTCGTCTGGACGGGGGCCGAAAGGGACTGGATCTTCTCCTGCAGCTCCTCGATGAGAATATCTGCCCGACAGCGTTTCCGCAACTCCTCAAGGTAATATTTTTCCCATTTCTTGCGCGCTAGAATCTCCACGTCAAGAGTTCGTTGCATGCCTGGTCATCGCACAAGTCAGACGGTGTATATTTCCACAGAATGGGCACAGGGACTGACGAGAGAGGAGAGCATATAGCTCGTCTGGCAACCAAATGGCGTCGTGGCCGGGCTCATCATAGGGCACCCAGGAATGCGACAGGACCTGCTCCATCTTCAGCATCTCGAACTCGGGTAACGAGTCGTCCTCGATCATCGCCGCGCGTGCATCCACGGTCGAGCATTCCGAAACTGCATCGGACTCTGCGTCAGTCATGACTGGCGTAGACATCCCGGGGTGATCAGGTGCAGGACTCGCGGCAGGAACAGTCGGGTCTGGTCGCGGCGTTGAGCGTCCTGGGGTAGCTACTGGCGCAGGAACGCTGTCCACCATGGGCGTGCTCTGTCGCGTTTGACTGAGCTGCGACTGCATAGACATTTCCGGGTGATCAGGAGCAGGACTCGCGGCCGGAACAATCGGGTCCTGTTGCTGTCCGGGGGTAGCTGAAGCCAACGCGTTGTCCACCACGGGCGTGCTCTGTAGCGTGCGACTGGGCTGGGACTGCATGGACATTTCCGGGTGATCAGGAGCGGGACTTGCGGAAGGAGCGCTAGGATCCTGCTGCTGCTTTGCGCGTCTTGGGGTATCTGACGCCGGCGCGCTATCTACCACAGGAGTGCTCTGTCGCGTGTGGCTGGGCTGTGACTGCATAGACATGTCCTGGTGGTCAGGGGAGGGACTCGCGGCAGTAACACTCGGGTCCGGTCGCTGCTTGATACGCACTGGGGTAGCTGACGCCCGCGCGCTGTTCACCATAGGCGTGTTCTGTCGCGTGCGGCTGGGCTGGGACTGCGAGATGCCGCACTCGCTCGTGGCAGGCGTAGTCAGTCTCCGACGTTTTGACGGAGGAACGTCTGCGTCAACTGCATCGCCGGTTTGAGCTAGCCCGCGATGGATGGCCGCGTATGGGACCGCCGCCTTCATGGAAAGCCTTGCCGACGCACGCGTGCGCTCCGACGCCTCCACTGACGGCGCAGGCGTCAGCAACCCCCGGCCCGTATTTCGGGGTGGCGCGGGAACGGACGTAGCGCGTTTCCTTTTCTTGGATGGCTCGGCGATAGTGGACGCGTCGTCAGACTTCGGTGCACTTCTCTTGCCCTTGCGTGCACGAGGCGTCTTGGCTTGCTTCGAAGAGCCCGGGGTGGCGGTCGATGCGCGTGAGCGCTTTTTTGGAGTGACGACGGCTTCCGGATGGGCATCGAGCTTTGTAGCTTTGGAAATGGCAGCAGCTGGGAATGGTCGATTCTACTTGGTAGATTTCCGGCAGGGCGAAGAGAGTCACGTACCTAAGAGAGATGGACCTGAATTTGGTGGAGGTGGTGCACTCGCTGCTCGCCTCACCGCACGACTGTTATCTAGTTCTGTGACAGACCAGAGCCGCACAAGCTACGGTTAAGCGGAAAGATTGGCACGACGCAACGGCAGGTACTCACGTCCACTGCGCGCGGCATCGCTGGCACCCTCTGCTACTATTTGCGCATTCTGCGACGCGTCGTCTGCCATTCCGATGTGAGATATCGATGATTGAGGTGTTCCAGCAGCTCTCGGAGGCGAGCCTCATGGAAACGACTTGCACGTCTGCCAAATCTCATCTATAAAGTTTTTGTACAGGGGTTAATTGGGACTTCGTCGTGGGAGATTTCCCCGCAGTGGCTTTGCTCGCAGCTCGTCTGGTGTTGGTCTGGTGAGTAAGTTACTGGCGCCAGTATACATGACCGACCGTACTGTTCGTTTTTACTGAGGGTAACAGGCGGGCAGCTGTAGGTAGTCTCATGGATGCAATGCATCTCTCCTCCGAAGGTCAGCTCGTACATGCATGTAGATAGCAAAAGCAATATGTAGGTAGATAGCAAGAGCAGCGTTTGTGTACATTCCGTAACCCTAGATCCTATGAACGATAGATAAGTCACAGTAAATCCATCCCTCTCTCCGTATACTTGGTCAGTTAATTAGTCCGTGTATCCCCACCACATTGAATCCGTCCACTCAAACGCGTCGATGCCTATGCCGGAACGGGCTCGAGGACCTTCCCGGGGTTCATGATGCCGTGCGGGTCGAAGAGGTGCTTGATCTTCCGCATCAGGTCGATGTTCGCCTGGCTCTTAGAGAAGTGCAGCGCGTGCGTCTTGGCGGCACCGATGCCGTGCTCGGCGGATACGGAGCCCTTGTATGACGCTGGCGGCTCGTTTGAGTACGACGGAGGAGGGGGGAAGACTAAGGAAGGTTACGTACCGACGAGTTCAAAGACGAAGGGCTCGAGGGCGTCTTCGATTTCTTTGGAGTAAACGTCCGCAACGACGTTTAGATGCAGATTCGCTGCGGCAACATCAGTACGATTGTCGTGTCCAGTGAATTGCAAGACTCACAGTCACCACAATGCCCGTATCCGATGACACACTTGACGGCCTTGTCGTGGAGGAGGCCCTTGCTGCGGAGGTGCTCCCTTGTCAGGTCGACCACCTCCTTGAATTTAACCAAGGGGACGGAGATGTCGTATTTGTACGCCTTCCCCTCCTTCGACACAGCCTCCGTGACACCCTCACGCAGCGCCCACAGCGACGAGAACTGTGCCGGATTCTGCGAGATCACACCCGTATTAATGAGCGGCTCCTCCGCCTCCATCAGCGTCTCCAACAAACGGTTCAGCTTCTCCTCATCATGCTCACGGCACCCGCCGCTCGTCTCAATCAGCACAAAGCACTCCGCGCCCTCGACGTCCTCATCGTTCAGCGCGCGCCCCTGCCCGTGCTTCACGGACAGCTCGTACGCGCGCCGGTCGATGAACTCGAACGCGGACAGGATCTCGGACAGCTCGCGCTGCGCGACCTGGAATAGCGGCGCGACGTTCGCGAAGCGCGGCAGCGCGAGGATGACGTTGTTCGACGCCTGCGGGGACGGCGGCGTGAGGATCGACACCGCGGTGACGACGCCGAGCGTGCCCTCCGCGCCGATGAACAGCTGCTTCAGGTCGTAGCCTGTGGGATGTTAGCATGATGCGGAAGTGGGTGGGGGGAGCGGCTGACCGGTGTTGTCCTTGCGCAGGGTAGAGAGGCCGTCGAGGATCGTGCCGTCCGGCAGCACGACCTCGAGGCCGAGCACCGATCCGTGCAGGGAGCCGTACCGGAGCAGCCGTAAGCCACCTGCGTTGGTGGCTACGTTTCCGCCGATCTGGCAGCTGCGTCATATAAGTATTTGTATATTATTTCTGCGGAATTACAGACACATACCTGCCTTTCGCACCGAGATCGAGGGGCATGATGTGGTTGTGCGGCGCTATGTAGTCGGACAGGGCCTCCAGCACGCACCCAGCCTCCGCAACCAGCACGCCTGACATCGGGTGAGCACAACGTCGGTGACTTCGGGAATAGGCGGCTCACCAGATACTGGGTCGAACGACCGTACTTTGTTCATGTTCCCGAGACTTAGGATGACCTCGTCGTTGATGGGCACGCTCCCGCCGACGAGGCCCGTGTTCCCGCCCTGTGGAACGACCCCTATGCGCTTCTCCGCGCACCACTTTATTATTTCGCTGACCTCCTGCGTCGTCTTCGGCCGAAGCACGGTGGTGGCCTTGCCGTGGTACTTTCCCATCCAGTCATCGTTGTATGGCAAGAGCTCTGAGGACTCTACTGCGCCTGTGGTGGGTAAAGTCGAGAGAATCGAGGAGGGCGCGAGGATTTTCGAAAAGTGGGCCAAGTCGACGTCTGTGACATGATTCAAGAGCGGTGCGGTCGAGTGTGCGCAGCGGCGTGTGCGAGTAGTCGCAGCCAGCTGACTTTGTATGCGTCTAGAGGCGAGCATATCACGAAAACGAGGATCCTGCAAGTTCAAGCTCGAGCCTTGGCACTTCCAAACAGGATAAATAATTGCGTATTTTGCGGCGCGCGTCGTAATTTCGTCTCAGACCGCGGTATTCGGATTCTGCTCGGGTTTCGGCTCTCATCCGGATCGTGCTTACCCCGGACTCGCTTGTGTCTCCTCCCACTGCCGTCGTTTGTCTCCCACAGCACGTTCTACTCTCATACATCTTTCGAGAATACGAAGAACTACGCGTCAAATCCATTCACTGGGCCTGCACTTGCAGGGGTCGGCCCTGGGAGCGTAGACAAAAACGATGCACAGTATCGTGCTTGGCAGGCGAGGGCCTAGCGGTAAGCGTATTAGTGAACGCAGCGCAGCTTCTGACTCGCACTGCATACGGTTTCTCCACCTACTTCTTAAGGTTCATACGCCTTATTCGGTTGAGACTGTTCTTCGCAGTCCTTCACGCAGCACACGCCAACTCGAGGTGCTTGGCTTTTGACACGCTCTTACGCGTCTGCATCTCGCGTTCCTAGGTCACTGGCCGTTAGACCAGGATATCCGAGCCCGCCATGGATGAAGGAGTTGTTTCGATGGATGCTAAAGGAGACTAGGTCAGCCCCCATCACCGCCTCTCTTGATGCCATCCACAGCACTTGAAGCTACTTTGGCGGTGTTGGCACTCAGCACGAAGAATACAGCTTACACCTGCCTCTATGCGTTTCGAAACCTTCCCCCTCATTTACAGGGTGCCGGCGACTGTGTAAGATGGCTTCACTGCTGTCCCAGGTGCATGAAATTTGGGCAGTTCAACGGCCAGACAAGGAAGCGCTCCGTACACCCTGGAAAGTTGACGTCGGCTGTCCATACTGCACAGCAAGTCGCACATCCTTTTCGCGCTCGATACAAGTACTGCATTTCCTGTCATCGGTACCGCGTATACATAGGCAGTTTATATTTCGTTACAAGACATGCTCGACTTGAGAACAAGGTCGCGGAGTTGACGGCTGTCGGGATTCGTCCGGGTCGACGCGTGGGAATAAGCAATCTGCTCGGATCACGGCGCCTCCTCGGCAAGGGAGCGCCGCGGTGGCGAGTCGACGAATCCTTGAGCGCTCCTTCGCCTGTCCTGGCCTTTTTATTCTGCTCGGCGCTCGTTTACACCTCCTTGCCCGTTATTTCATCTCTCACACTGTGTTTTACCCGCGGAATGCACTTCCGTTAACATTTAATACCATTTACCCCCGGCCTAATCTTCCCCAGTTTGCGCTCTTTCTACCCGTCTTTCAACCATCCTTCCCATGCCAGAACTCGACGATCCCGACGAACATTGGAGCGATGCACCGGAAACAGCAGACGACGAGCACTCGCTGCGCGGTGACCCCATGGAGGTGCAGGAAACGGCGCAGCCCGGCGACCAAGAACAAGACCTGACAGTCAGAGGCATCAAAATAACGGGCGACGAGAGCAAGACCGAAATGGGGCCTCCGTCTCTGGGCACCATTGGCGCGAACTCTCCGCTCTCAGCGCAGGAACAAATTGATCCCTCTGCCAGCGTGCACAGTCTACCTGCTGTGCATGTCTCCGAACCCACCTCTCCGCCACGTCGCCCTTCGACCGCGCGCGCACCACAGGACGCTGAAAATGCGACGTCTACATCACGAACTCATATATCCGCAGACGGCGGACTGTCGGCAACGGAGAGAAGAAGCCGACATCGTTCAGGCATAGACGTGCGTATATGACTTCATTCCCGTTAACACACCCCACTCAACACACATACGCTATCCCACAGCCTCGCTCGTCCAACCGTCTCTCTGGATTCTTCTCCAACTTTCTGCACCGGCGAGACAACCCACCCATGCCGCAATCTAGAAGTACACTGCGCGAGGAGCAGGAGCCGCCGACATCTCCCGTCGTCGGTTCTGCGCCTAGATCACGATCCACCTCACCCGCGCCGACTAGACCCAGTACGCCACCACCACAGCTCCCCGCTCCGACCCTCAACGAACTCGGTCTCTCGCTTTCTGTTCTCACATCCGACCTATCGCCTTCCCACTTCAGCACTCCTCCCACCAGCGGTGCATTTTTGGGTCCCCATTACTTGCTATTATGTCACGTGCAAGGCCTCGACGTCCTTCCGCTGGTCTCGCCGCCTGCCTTGCAACCTTATGCTCTCGTGCGCAGAGTTAGTTTCAAAAGCGTGGTGGTTATGGAGCAACGCGGAGTCTTGGTTGCCATTGCAGGTAGGAGGGATGGCGTCCGGGTCTACGCGCTGGAGGAGATTAAGAAGGCGGTAGAATGGCGGTTGGACGTTGAGATTAGACGGGAACGAGAGCGCGCACGGAGAGAGGAAGCGAAAAAGACCACGACAAGTCTCGACCGTACACTTCTCCCTTCCCGCGACTCGGCAGAGAAAAAGTCCAAGGCACGGCTCTCCACTTCCCCGACTCCCCCATCTCCCACGAAGGGCAAAGCTCCTCGAAAGAGCTCTACAGCCTCTACAAACTCTGTGCTTGTCCCACGCACGCCCACCACGCCCCGGAAACCCAAACCATCGCAGCCACCGCCACAATCAGTCCCTGTCCCGCCAATACCACCCATACCCACTGATGAAACTGCTGGCCGCCCTCCACCCTATACAACTAGCGCCACGCGCCTACGTAGTCAAACCTCGATCGTCGAGCTGCATCGCCGGGGCCGTGCGGGATCCGTGTCAGAGGTAATGGCTGGTGCGCCCCCAAACCGGCGGAGTGCCGAGCGCTCGTCCAGGCCGCGTAACGAAGACACGAAAACAGACGACTGGGTAGAGGCGCGCGGAAACAGCGACGACGAGGCGATTGACATCGTAGCCGCCGGCCCAAGTGGCGGCGAGGCACTCGACGAACGCACCAGTGCGCGCGGAGCGGCGCCACCGGTGCCCGGCTCGCCCATCATACGCACAGAAGCGCTCCCAGCGTCCTCCCGTCCGCGTCCGCTGTCCCAGGGCACCCGACGGAACCGTCCCGCTAACCTTGACCTCTCGTTGACGAACAGCCAGGCCGTGGTGCCCTCCGAGCCCTCGCCGACGCCAACACTGATGACCCTGCGGCAGGCGCTGTCGCACCCGCAGGGCGGCGACGCGACGGATCCGGACACGCCGAGGGACTTTGATGAGGACACGGATGGCGCGCATGATGGGACGGGTGATGAGCTCACGCTTGCGCAGGCGTTGATGGAGAGCCGGATCCCTGATCTGCCCCCCGCTGGCTCGCGGAGGTCTCAACAGCCCATCCTAATCACCGCATCGCATTCTGTCGTCGACGCCGAGGCGGAGCCTGCGAGCCCGCGCTCGTCAGACGTGCAGTCGTCGATCAGCGCGTCGAATGCCTCCGTTGCAGCCCGCCGGCGCAGGCGGTGGTCTGTGAACCTTTTTGCCAACCAGACTACTGTGCCGGAGACGACGGTGCCGAATGCGACTTCACTGGCGGACTCGAGCGGCACGACGCTGGTGTCGGCGGAGCCGCCTGTTGCGTCGACGTCGGAGGGGGACACCTCGGCGAGGAGGCTCGCGCGGTCCAATTCAGCCCACTCCCATGTCTCGACGACGTCTGCGCCCACACCAGCGCGGCCTGCGACGTCTGCGTCTTCTGCTGGCCGGCGAGCGCGGCTCACTGAGAACCCGCCTCCCGTACCGCCCATGTCCCATTCTCCTACATCCTCGAATCATTCGCACTCCCGATTCTTTGCACGGATGATCAGTAATGCCTTCCACACACGTCGATCGGAGGATCAATCCCAAACTCTTGCGCTGAGAAATCAGGTGGATGCGGAGAACAGTAGGAACGGCGGGCCGGCTGCTGGCCATGCTGCGCCTCCGAAGTTGGAGTACGTGAAGCTCCCTGGGACTAAGGGTGCTCTGCTTGTGAAGGCTGTGGAAACTCCTAAGAAAAGGTATGTCGCCTCTTGCAACACTCACAATGAATATGTTGCTTATGTGTATCTTCAGTTTCCTTGCTATCTTGTGTGGAGAGAACGGAGAGAAGGTCGAGTTGTTTGCTGGGACATACAGGACTGCCCTTGGGCTGTCGCGTACCTTCATCCTACCTGATTCGCCTCGCTCTCTGGAGCTACAACTCCAGGGCGATGACCTTGTCGAAGTGTTCTTGGTCTTCTCGCAGAACGTCTTCGGACTGGAGCCCGCCACCGTCAGGGTGCGCGAGGTCCGTATAGGCCGCGCTGAGCGCAGGGCTGCGCGGCGGCGGGCTCGGGAGCTTCGCGTAGGCGATGCCGCTGGCGACACCCCCGGGAATGCCGAGGAGGACGCCAATGTGAACGTCAGCATCGGCGTATCTGTCGCTGCGAGTGCGGACGTCCTTGCCCCGGGCACGGGTCGCCATCCCGCTGATTCTGCCGCTCAACCCGCTGCGGATCCTCCTGTCAACGCGATGTCTAACGACGCGCCCGCTCCTCAAACGATCGGCGAGTCTTTGACGGCGAACGCCCTAGCGCCCCATGCCGAGGAGCTCGTAGCGCTGGCGACTGCGCAAATGGGCCCGTACACGACGTTCCAGCAGTTGTCGTTCGCCCCGAACTTCCCTTTGGCCTCGATCGCGGATGAATATATAATACCCCCGACATATCCCTCGTTCCTGGACTATCGCACGGAGCACGAGCCTGAAGTGAACGGCGATAGTAATGTAGATCTTGCGCAAATACAGTTCTCTCCGCCGGGGCTTCCGGTGCCAGCCGCCTCGCCACCGTCCAAGTGGTTCTATCGAGATCCAAAGGGCCTTGTGCATGGTATGTCGCTCTTATATATGCGCTGCGATGTCCATCTTCTCACACTCCCTTTCAGGCCCGTGGAAAGCTTCGTTGATGCAATCGTGGTACAAAGATGGATTGCTACCTCCCGACCTCCCTGTTAGGAGGGAAGAGGACACGGACTATGTGTTGCTCAAGGTCTTGAGGCTGCAGAGCGTTGATCCTACGCACCCCTTTCGGTCGCCCCCTCCTCCTCTCATGTCGGAACCTCTGCCACTACAAGAGACATCAAAGCCGCTCCTTGAACCCATCTCCCTCCTCTCCCAGCCCAAGCATTTCGGACCGCCAGCGCTGTTTTTCTCGTCGCGTGGGGGACATAGCACGACAATCGTGGATGCCCGAGGTAGATCCGTGCTGAAGGGTCGCTTTGTGTGGAGTCCAGATGACCAGGATGACGATGATATGCCAATTCCGCTGGCGCGTATGGGCGACGTGAAGCGGCTGGAGGCTTTCGACGTCAAGGAGCGTTCTGTTCTCGTCGCCTTGCGGCAAGGCGGGCTGGAGGCGGTTGATCTCGGCGACGCGCTCCTCAAGCCGGCCGATGAATCGCGCACGGTGCTGCCTCAGTTCAGCCCCCCTCCCTCGAACATCAACCGCCGGAGTCCGTTCGTGTGGAAGATCGGCACACCGGTATCCTCCTCGCCGACGTCGTTCACTGCGTTGTCGGCCCGCACGCGGGGCGGGCAGTCCGTGCACAAGAAGCTGAGCACCGGTCCCGGGAAGTCCCCCGGGCGCACAGACTTCACGCTGAGCTCGGACGCAGACGCGGACAACCCGAACGAGGTCCTCTTTCTCGGGCGGAAGGGCGACGAGATATATTTATGTGAGCGGATAGCGGGATCTTTCCGCCTGCTACGACTGCGGCCTAGCGCCTGATGAATTTCCTCGCGGGGCTCGTGCTGTCTTGTGCCTATACTTCCTCTCTCCTACTTATCGCATCTCAGGGATCCTTTCCTCTCCAATCGCAACCTTATTGCAATGTAGTATGCGCCCCAATTTTTTATACATGTTACGGCTTGCTAGTATCCCCTCCAACTGTGCAACTATCCATTAAATTTCCCGCTCTTCCTCTACCACAAGTTCTGTCTCGCTCGTTAGCTACCGCCTAAACTTTATTAAATCGTAGCTATGAGTGCAATGCTATCTAAAGCTTTGCAACTATCTTCCGTAAATCTGTCTTCAATATCTTCCCGGTGGACGTTTTCTTCAAGCCGACCAGATTGTTCTCAGCACAGGAAAGGTAGAGATAATGTAGGCGCAGACGACTCACCGGCAATTCTTTGACAACCTCCACCCACTCGGGGTGTGCGAACCCCGGCAATCGCCCCCGGACGTGTTTCTTGAGCTCTTGGTGGAACTCCCCGTGTCGCCCGTGCCATCGCGCACTATGCTGTGGATGTATGACCACGAATGCCATCGGACGCTCACCCCATTTCGGATGAGGCCGCGCGACTACAGACACTTCGAGGATGTGGGGGTGGCTTGCCAGCTCTGTTCAAATCAGCCGTGTTAGAGGGCTTTGTGGGTACCGGAAGCTGCTTGGGGGGTACCTTGCTCTATAGCGAGACTCGACGCGTTCTCTCCGCCGCTGATAATCAAGTCCTTGGACCGGTCTGGAGAACGGATCAGTGTAAGTAAGACCGCGCACGCAAGAGCGATGCAAGACTCCGTACCCATGATTGCGATAGAGCCATCTGGGTGCATGACAGCGAGGTCTCCGCTATGAAACCATCCGCCTTGGAAAGCCTTCCGAGTAGCCTCCGCGTCCTGGAAATACTATATGCGCGAACAGTTAGCATCGAATACACGCGCCATTTTCCCCTGACCGACCTCTTTCATGACGATATTCCCCCTGGTCACAATTTCGCCGACGGTCTTCCCAT
Source organism: Plicaturopsis crispa FD-325 SS-3 (assembly GCA_000827205.1). Classification (NCBI taxonomy): domain Eukaryota; kingdom Fungi; phylum Basidiomycota; class Agaricomycetes; order Amylocorticiales; family Amylocorticiaceae; genus Plicatura; species Plicatura crispa. The sequence goes on from KN832555.1 coordinate 636,795, forward strand.
CCCGCGGAACGTCTACCAGGACGTCCGGGTCCGCGTGTGCATCCTCGGGCTGGTATACAATGCGCACATCCTCCGCTGTCGCATACGTGAAGCCCTGCCTCGCCATTAATTTGGCGCGGTCGGATAGAGAAAGCTTCGACCAGAATGGCTGGGCATAGTTGCGCGTGAAAGGCCCGTATGTCTGCGGCATTCTGAGTTAGTACGGAGTTGATCAATATTTATCGGCACGTACCTCGCTATCGCATTATAAGATATACAACAAATTCCGTGTAAGTTATTGCATATTAATCCGGAAGTACTGATACGCACGTCAGCCCGTATACATGCACTGGGTTGATGCCTATCTTCTCCAGTTCACTGATTAGATGCGCGGTAGGTGCGGCACCAGCAATAACCGCGGTGATGCTCTGCGGTGGACGTGCTGCTGCGGGATGGTTCACAATACCAATCTGCGGATGATGGACGATGTGTAAGTCAGAATACAATGGGTCGTGGACAGGCGCGACACGTACTTGGACAGTGGGTGCAGCGCAGTAGTGTGTGACGCCGTTGTGGAGAAACTGTTTCCATATCGTGGAATATTCGACGGTCCTCAGGGTTATCTGGACAAGGGGTAGTGCATGGGAATGGGCTAAGTATTCGCAAAGAGTTGCTGATTTTCTACCTGAGTCGCGAAAGCAAAGACGTTGGCCCACGGATATGTCCATCCGGCGGCGTGGAACATAGGCAGGATCCTGTGTTAAAAGTAGCGGGGGGTGGTCAGTGAGCGCAATGAGATATGATCACGAGTCAAGACTCACCATAGATATGTAGAGTCGCGATTTATGCTAGTGGGGAGTGATACATATCAGACAAAGGACAAGAATCGGCATGGCATGGACGTACCGGCCTTCAGACGCATTCGCGATCGCAGCCAGATACGAGCCTGAATGTGCGATTCAATCTATATGAGTATTATTATGAGGAAGTGAGAAAAAATCCCGTCACCTCGTAGTGTCGTGAGCACTCCTTTGGGCTGTAAAGTGTTCAATTACAAGGCTAGCCATGAATCTATGAACCGCAAACGCACGCGACCAGTTGTTCCGGACCTACATGCGCAGAAATTAAGTCAGTGCCCGAATGAAGCGAATAACAAAGTGCGCCAAACTGCTAACGTGTAGCACAATACCGCAGGTGCATTCTCATCCCCCTCCGCCTGCAGACCTGCCCATCCTTTCTCACCACTGAACCTCCGTCCGGCACTCAAGAACTCCTCGTACGGATCGCCCGCGCGTCCTGTGTCTTTGGAGACAACGACAGGGACTTTCGAATCGCGCGGAATGAGGTGCGCGCATTCGTGGTCGACAAGAATGAGCCTTGCACCACTGTGGTCAAGGATATACGCGACTTCGGCTGGTGTTAGACGCGTGTTGACCGGGGTGAGTACGGCTCGTGCGGCGAGTACACCGTAGTGCGCGTCTATTGAACGGTCTTAAGGCCAGCCATGAACAAGATAGAACGATGAGGAGGTACCAGCTATTATAGGCCTGTACGCAGTTTATGAGCATTGATTCCAGTGCAATATTCTGTTACGGTGCTCACGCGTTAGGCGCGATGATTGCGACGCGATCGCCAGGCTGGATACCTGCTTGGATCAAGGCATAGGCCAAGTTCTGTATTCTCTGTGACCTATCACGTCCAAGGATTGGTCCTGTGGTACTCTCAGTTAGCCGAACGAAGTGACTCACCATACAGCGAAAGAATAGTATGCAGGATATGGCACTTCAGGGTGTGCCAGAGCGAGTTTGTCGGGATAAATCTGGGCAGCACGCAAGATAAATGCGAGGGGATTCTGCAGATAGTTTGGTTCAGCATCTGTATGTCCGAATCCTGGTTTGATAACGCACGAGCGGGTGTATGTTCACGGGCAGCCCCGGGGCCTGCTTAAGGCGTAAACCATAGCTCACAGGCGGTATGCTCTCTCGTGTTGGCTGAAAGGCTGCGTTAGCTAGAATTTTGAGAATTTTTGTTAGAAAACACTGAAGGAATGGAGGACCGAATGCGTACATACCGAAGGACATGGCCGTTCCGAAGAAAGAGCAGGTGCTGGGAATTTGGCATTTGCTTATGTAGGTCCCTGGCCAGGCTTCCCCGCATTGCGTATCCGGGGTATTACGTTCACGGTTCCCCGCACTGATAACCGGACGCGTGGCTACTTTTTCATTGACCAAGTTTCGATAATAAACACATGGCGTGGCGGTAACTTTTAGGCACGCAAAATTCTACCCAAAATGTAGCGCGAAAGTTGAGCTTTTAGGTGATGTTTTGGGCATAAAAAAGAATACATTTTGGCACTGCAACATTGGTCCCAAAAGGAAAGAGGGCTGGCCGACCAAAATCTTACATTTCGCGCTCGCGAAAGGCTACGGGAGCGCGAAAGGTAATCTTTTGGGGTTAGCCGAGCCTTTCGCGCGCGCAAAATGTAAGATTTTGGGATCGCTGAAAGGGAAGATTTTGGGTGGCGTCCTGGCGTGCCAAAAGGAAAGATTTTGGGGCCGAAAAATCTTGCCCTACCTGTTTGTTTTTGGCACCGATTTTGGGTAGAATTTTGGGAGCCCAAAACTTAGCGCCACGCGTTGTGAAACCTCCTTCCATATCTTTCATTCTCAACAAACGTACGCTGCTTTCTTTTGGGAATATGGTCCTTGCCTGAGCCATACTCTCTTGTCTAGCACTGGTTGTGCATGCGTAGGATGTGTGCCCCGAGGCCGTCACGACCGCGCTGGTCTGCCAAACCACGCTTCCGAAGACCAGTACTACTTACGAGGCTTCACGATTGAGAGCCTTGACTTGGATATCGTGTCTCCCACTATCGCTGCATAGCCTCACAGACGGAATGCACAGAACCTCCTGTTCTAAACCAGACTCCCGACAATGTTTCGGGCTGTCTCGGATGATATTGTATAATCTGCCAGCCAGCCAGCCAGCTACTTATAGCGCGATATGAGGCGTAAGTTCTCCTCAGTTTTCCTTTCGCTAATACCCCAGGAGGGATCCCTTCTGTCACTTCACTCGCTTTGGATCGTATAATATGCCGGCCTTACTTCCGAAAATCATCTCCCTCGCTGCGCTAGCCGTTTCAATCGGTCCTGCTATAGGTCAGTCTCCAGACTCTCCACGGCTGACGAATTCAAATATATAAATTAATGTATTTTGTTTCAGCGGACCCCACTGATTGGGTGAATGTCCAATACGCGGTCGGCTCGAAAGCCTCTGTGAATCAGGCCATGACATCGAGTGCGCGCACCTCGATCATCAACGCGGCTGCGTCGACCGCGAAGAAAGGGCCATGGTGTAGGCTCTTGCTTTCTCTGACTCTCTCAGATGATACTTAAACAATCTCCCGTAGCCGTTACCAATGCTAAGGGATACACGGCTCCCAGCGGAGACCTGCACGATTACCTCAGCTGGGCACCTTAGTGAGTAGTGCATCCATTTAATGCGTGTTATATCTTTACCAATACATTTTACTCGACAATTCAGTCATTGGCCGAACTGCAACTGGTGCCCCAGAGGTAAGAACCACCTCGCGAGCAACTCTACCGGTATCGATGACGGAGATGGAACAGGCCCGGACGACGACCCAGATGCAGATGACGGTGACTCAGAACCAGTTGACATGGACACTGGCGACGCACCAGGCCTAGACGCAAGAAAGCGAGCGCTTGACTCTAGAGACGATTTGGCTGCTCCGGATGCACCATCGGTGCCGATACCAGTGGACGACGTGTTTCCGGCAGTCCCAATCGCCGGACTACCTCCCGTACCAACCGGTCTACCCGACATCCCTGTGGATGACCCAGTCCAGACTACGGAGCAGATAGCACACACTGGAACGGCCCCCCAGGCGGCCGCAAAGACGACAGGCCGTAGCTCCTGCACCCCATCCCCGACAAAGAGCTTAGCCCCCAGCGCTAGTAAATATCGATCATTTTCTTTCGGTTGCAGCGTTAACATATTTTTCTGTTTAGCTTGGACGACATGTCCCTACATAGCCCGCGACGGCAAGGTCAACCCCGACGTTCGCAACCTCAACGGCGCGGGAGCGATCAACGATGCCGCGCAGTCTATTCTCTACAACGCTGTCACCTACAGCATCCAGCAAACGGCTGCCGCCTCCAAGAACGCCGCCAGCTTCATCGACGCGTTCTTCCTTGCCTCGGCTACGCGCATGAACCCCAACATGAACTTCGGCCAGCTCATCCGTGGCCCCGGCGCCGACGGCCAGATGGGCACATTCACGGGCATCTTGGACCTGCGGGGCATTGTCAAGATTGCGAACGCGATCCTGTTGCTGAAAGCGTCCAAGAGCCCTGACTGGACAGCTGCGAGAGATTCGGGAATGGCTGCGTGGACGAAAGCCTACTCGGGGTGGCTGCAAACAAGCGATATCGGGAAAAGGACGGCGTCTCGTCCGAAGTAAGTCATGAGATGGTATCATCTCCATGTACGCTGCTAACTAAACGGTCGTACCTGATAGCAACCACCTGACCTTCTATGTGGCGCAGCTTTCGGCTTTGAAGGTTTTAATCGGCGATAATGCTGGGTCGAGCTCTGCCGTCCAAGGCTTCTTCAGTGACGCATACCTGGATCAAGTGGCCAAATCTGGAGAGCAGCCTTTCGAGGCCGTGCGTACTCGTCCCTACCATTACCGCTGCTTCAATCTCGAGGCCTTGATAGTAAGATCTGGGCTCAGCATCACATATTGAATCAAACTAATATGTTCTGTGAACAGACGAATGCCAAGATCGGCGACCAACTCGGTCTCAACCTCTGGGCTTCCAAGTCGAAATATGGAGCGACGATACAAACAGCGCTCGACTACACCATGGCACTGAACCCGAAGGGCGAAGATGTCGCTGAGATCCTCCCGCACGTTGCATCGATCGCCGCTGCATACGGCGACCCCACAGGAAAATACGCCGCATTTTTGAAGAAGAACCAACCGGGCTACCAAAGCAAGTCCTACTGGTATTACGACCAGACCACCGCATACCAGTCCTCCCCTGCATTCCAAAGCGCGAAGAAGTCGCGGTCTGTGGAGTGGGCTCGGGATGACGCGACCGGTATGTCTGCTTCGGCTTACGGCCTCACGTTCAAGGATTCATGATTAATTTGATCTGCTTCAGCGACACCAAGCAATGCGACACTCCCCGCCGCGGGTGCAGCGGCGCCAGACGCAGCGGACATACCCTTCCAGTGCCCCGGGGTCTTCGACAAAGACAAAGAAGTAGAGATCTCGGACGGCGTGTTCGTCACTTGCGACCAGCTGAAGCCGTTCTATGAGATCGCTGGAATGCCAGTTGACTCCTCTGCAGCTAAGACTGCTGTCTAATTTTCTACGTTGCATCATATTATATATTTGCTATAATCTAATAATTGAACCGGCCTTTTCTTTCTCAATTCCTTGTCTACGAAAGTACTAAGCGTCGCATTTCATTGAACTTCAATTTGAAGGATTTGAAGGCGGCCCGTGGCGCATCCCCGCATACTCGGCAATCAATGCATCAATCTCAAAGGTCCGCCCGCCCTTGCGGGGTAAATCATAAATGAGCCCAGCTTGAAACTACTTGCCATCTGCCCTACGCTCTGCATACCCGTTATACTACTAGCCCTCGACATGATACCGTCAAAGCGCTCGGCATCGCGTTCCTTGCGTCACGTTCATGCGCCCCAACACTCGCGACCTAACGCAAGCACCATCCCGTCGCTGCAAGGTCTGCGCACCGCAGGAGGTCTGGGGCGCACCAGCGCTTCATACGCACGGTCTGATTCGCGTGCATATGGTCAGATACATGGGTCTTTGTCTCGCGGTTTTGCCACTGAGGCTGTCTCTGGTATGCCTCCTCCGAGTCGCGTTGCATCACGCATACTGAGATAGAGCGCGTCATTACTGTCCGGCAGCTTCACCGAAAACATCGTTTCGGAAGCCACACTTCGACAAGATACTGATAGCGAACAGGTGGGCGAGAACTTGAATACCTGAATATCAAGTGCTCAACGGGACGGCTTCATGCAGAGGAGAGATCGCGTGTCGTGTAATACGCACAGCGCGGAAGCTCGGTATCAAGACTGTAGCGGTATACAGTGAGGTCGATGCCGATGCCCTCCATGTCAAGATGGTACGTGACAATTCAGCATATTCCTCTGTGCACTCGCTGAAACAGTGTGCCCTAGGCCGACGAGGCTTTCTGCATCGGGCCTGCACCTTCCGCGGAGAGTTATGTGGGTGATGAGTTATGCTCCGTTTCCTGAGCTCTCAGCTAATTACAATGCACCAGCTTCGTATGGATAAAATTGTAGAAGTGTGCCATAGAAGCGGAGCGCAGGTATGTCCCTTTCTTCTCTAGGAGGTTTGAATATCAAATCAACGTTTATAGGCCGTGCATCCAGGGTAACTACTCAAGCCCGTCTCTACGAATTGAGCATTGAATTTACTGGATCTATTTAATGCTTCCCAAAGGTATGGGTTTCTCAGCGAGAACGCTCAATTTGCAGAGTTGCTCGCAGCAGAAGGAATAGTATTTATCGGTCCCCCTTCGAGTGCCATCGTAGCAATGGGTTCGAAAAGGTAAGAGGACGCTTCTCAGCTGTTTGTTGCCCACTACTTATTCCGGTTTCTCTACAGTGAATCAAAGAATATTATGTCCAGTAAAGCGCCTATCATTTTGCACGTCCATTCACGCATGAACAACGCTCTTTTTAGATGCGGGCGTCCCATGTGTCCCAGGCTATCACGGTGATAATCAGGATCCCTCCTACCTTTACAAGGAGGCCGAGCGGATAGGCTATCCTGTCCTTATCAAGGCCATACATGGCGGCGGAGGAAAGGGCATGCGGCGGGTAGACACCGCAGACGAGTTTTACGAGTCGCTAGACTCTGCCAAACGCGAGGCCCTGAAAGGCTTCGGTAACGATATTGTGCTGATCGAGAAGTACATTGTGCGTCCACGGCACATTGAAGTCCAGGTATTCGCGGACACGGTTGGCGGATGCGTCAGTCTGTGGGAGCGAGATTGCTCTGTACAGAGGAGAAACCAGAAGGTTATTGAAGAGGTATGTGGAGATTAGCGGATAGAAAACACAGCTGCGTTTACGACCATATCTGCTCACATTGTATCTATAGGCACCTGCGCCAGGCCTGTCACCCGAACTTCGCGCAGATCTCAGTGCGAAAGCAGTAGCTGCTGCGCAAGCTGTGGATTATGTCGGCGCAGGAACGGTCGAATTCATCTTTGACAACGACACGAAACAGTTCTTCTTCATGGAGATGTACGTCTCTTCCTAACACCTGTGTCCTGTATTCCCGTAGCTCACCATGTGCTGTGCAGGAATACGAGGCTGCAAGTCGAGCACCCCGTGACGGAAATGGTGACCGGGCTTGATCTCGTCGAATGGCAATTAGAGGTCTGTGCTCCTTACTACGCATTCCATGCAGTACTAACATGCCTCGACTGTCTAGGTTGCAGTAGGTAATCCCCTGCCTCTTCCGCAAGTCGCTATACCGCTTGTAGGGCATGCGTTTGAGGCACGTATTTATGCTGAAAATCCGCGGAACGGTTTCCTCCCCGATTCTGGTCCACTCCTCTATTTATCGACGCCCGCGCCTACCCACACATTTGCGCCTACGTTGCCTGCAGTCACTCCCAGCCCCACAGAGACGCCCTATCTCCTGAGCCCCGTCCTCGAGACCGTGACGCCGATAGCACCGTCACTGCGATTGGAGCAAGGGTTCCCCCAAGGCTCGAGCATTGGCGTTTATTACGATCCGATGATTGCGAAGCTTGTCGTTCACGGACGCGATCGCACGGAGGCACTGCGGATGCTTAGGAAAGGGCTGGACGATTATAAGGTCGTGGGCGTCGCGACGAACGTCGAGTTTTTGCGGACGCTAGCAGGCAATCCTGCGTTCATCGAAGGCGACGTAGAGACTGGATTTATCCCCGTATGTGCCTCCGTTCATTCAAAATACCTGGAAAATGCGACCTAATATGCCGTTTATCTCCCAGAAACATTTCGACGAGCTCTTTCCCGCAATACCCGACCCATCCCCAGAGGTTTTGGTCCAAGCCGCGTTGTTCGTTGCTTTGCGAGACCATCCCGCGAAGGCTTCGAGGCAGTCATCTCCGTGGGTTTCCTTGATATCGCGCCGCTTCGGAGGCGATACCTACGAACGGCACATCACTCTGCGGCGAGAGGACACGTCGTCCGAGGCCGTCACCGTGCATGTCAAGGCTGCGTCCGCGGGGCGTTTTGACATTACCGTGCGCACAGGAACTTACACCAAATCATTCGAGTCTGTTCCTGCCCAGCTTATCTCGCCCACTACCCTCTCCACGACATTGAACTCTCAGTCGTCACAGACGACCATCGTGTCTCAGCCGCCACCGCCTTCCGTCCCGGCATCCCTGTCTCCGGCTACCATGGAGCGCCTTCATATATTTGACGGCGGTCGGAAGACGACTCTGGTATTGCCGTCACCGGACTGGCTACTCTCGATTGGTGGGGATGTGCTGAACGCTGCGAAGGGTGCATTGAAAGCACCCATGCCGAGTCTTGTTGTTGAGGTTCGCGTCAAGATTGGCGACAAGGTCGAGAAAGGTCAGGCTGTCGTGGTGTTGGAGAGCATGAAGACGGAGACTGTACTACGCGCTGATGCCGCGGGCGTGGTGAAGGCCGTTGGCTGTAAGAAGGGAGAGATGGTCGAAGAAGGGCGGGAGCTTGTCGACATTGAGGCGGAAGAATGAGCAGGTCATTTAGAAAAGGCAGACGACATCTACCTCGAGTGGAAAGTATTAGTGTACGAGCGGACGACCGAGACATTCAAGGATTAACTTCAATCTATGAAACGGAGCGAATAAATTATGAATCCTAAAATTACAGACTCGAATGAACATGCAATCATATCATGCCTTCCCTACGAGGCACCGCTACCGGCGGGGGACGATTTCCACTTGGACCTGCTGAGCTGCCAGGACGATTGGTGGACCTCGGTGGTGGTGCTGGGCTTCCGCGCACAGTGCGCGGTGGCCGATTATGTTCGGGCGTACTCGGCGGCACTGCGCGTGGTGACTGCGCAGAGGGTGGCGGAGAGCGTCTCCGTCTCGGCGTGGGGGATGCCAAGGGCGGCAGACCAGGGGAAGACGGAACGGGAGGCTGCGGTGTGCGTGAACGACCGGTAGGCGGCGCGGGAGAGCGAATACGAGGTGTCGGTGCTGGTGTCGACGGCTCGAGGCGCTTTGGCAATTGATGGGCTTTGAAGGAGAATGGGGGTGGCGAACGATCCTTGGGCCTTTCAACTAGCAGCTCGTCAAAGAGGAACCGGAAATCCAATCCATATTCTTGTAATAGCTAATGCGTCCGTTAGTGCAGATTATAGAAAGACATTGAAGAAACGATGTGCACACCTTCTTGCTTTGGTTGAGAGTGATGCGACGAGCATCTTCCACAACTTTCGGGTCAACGTCTGAGCTATAGACCTGCTTGCGGAACATTTCCGCGTAATGTTCGATTTGCTGTTTCGCCCAGTCGATGAAGCCTAGATAGCATTCAGCATTTATCAGAAGACACGCCCAAGTAAATACGCACAACTTGCTACTTCATTTTCCTTGAAACTGGCTAAAAACCAATCTGCAGTATGTTTGATACCGGTGAAGACGACCACAGCTAGATCGTTGATGTACATCCCGATGTGGCCTTCGAAACGGATGGCACGGATGTGTCGACGCATGGATTCCGTGCGTGCGTTTAGGAACGTACTGCGCGCAGCTGCGCCCGCGTTAAGACGCAGTAACAAGGATATTATATTTACGACGGTGGATTTGCGATTTGTGGGTGACGAGAGCGAATGAAGCAAGGAAGTGGTCAGCGAAGTGGTCAAGGGCGTCAGTTTAGCTGCGAGCGGTGGTGTAGTGGAGAGCTTGGCTTTGCCTGTATCGACAGCATCAGTACAACGGCACCTGTTGGATATGGTTCGAGCTGACCTTGCTCAACCAATGCGACTGCTTCGTCCCATTGTCGTAGGGCGATGGCAACAGTCAGCTCATCTGCAAATTCGCCCACCCAGCGTGCATCACGCTCAGCCTTGTCTTTCGCACTGCTACCTTCGGCACCTGTTGGTGATAGCGCTGAAAGCCAATCAGGGACGGCAAGGGTGTTTTCCGGCGTCATAAACGAGTTGCGCTACGGTAGTGTCAGTCAATGCAGGTGAGATAGCCTCAAGAAACTTACATCCCCGCCAGCCCAAAGACTCTTGCGTCGCTCGTGTTCTCCTTCACGTTCCTTACGCTTCTTAGCTGCCAACTCCTCCGCTACGCTACGGAACTGGGACAGCAGAGCCTTCTTATCTGCCGCGTGTTCAGCCCGATAGACATGCGTCTCTTTCCCATGCCGGATTTTGAACACGTTTGTCATGTCTAAGCAAGGCGTCAACTTATATCTGGCAGTTCGAATATGGCCAACCTACTGGCAGTATCTTTGGTATCCAGGACGAGCATCTCACTCAGTGGCCAGCATCGCTCTGCCACGAGCTTTCCGCTTTCAGCGTTGTTACGCCGCCGGCGCCGGCGCGCTACAAGTACAGCGTCGTCGAGAACGACAAACCGGACAGAGTGGTCAATCTTGTATGTTGCAGCATTGAGCGCCAAAAGACCGTCCATCTCGGTGACCACATGCCGTCCAGCAGTCGTTGGCGCAAATTTGGCGGAGCCTTCAATTTGCGCATGCAATGTCTGCATTTGGTTTGCGTAGAGAACGCGGAGGTCGGCAACAGAAGAGCGCGTATTGCGTCGGCGTTCTGTGAAACACTAAGCTAAACGGATGGGACACATATAGGGACGGGAAGGCTTACCGGACACGGAAGCCGACTCGTCAATATGGAGAAGAGAGGGCATGTTTTTCCACTCTGTAAGACTGTCCTTGAGTTCCAGCATCTCATTTTCGAGAGTGCTGATCTCTTTGGATATAAGGACGAATTCCGCATAGCTGAAAGACACCGTCAGGGAAGAGGACCTTTCTGCGTGAGATAACGCCTACTTTTTGAACACGTTTCGTTGCAAGTCCACTGCAGTATCTTCTTTGGAAGCCCGGAGAGAAGACTGTAAGGTCTTGAGTTCCGACTCAGTCGAGTTTGCGAGCTTCACTTTGAGGTCTGCACATCCTCTCGGTAACGGGTCGATGAAGCTCTTCCCTAGTAGTACTCACAAGCATCCGGATCGAAATCTTCTTTGTCCAAGATTCGTTTATCGGAAAGCCGTGGGTCCTCCTTTACGGGCCCACGATCCTTGACAACCTCATCCTGCTCCCGCCCAGGACGTGCGTCCATGACAGGGAGGCTTGGCACGGCAGGAATGTTGACATCCGTGGGCGCAGAGATATCGGCATATCGCATTGACATGCGCTTCTTGATTTTGTCGTCGATACGCGATTTGCGCGCGTCTCTGGTAGGTTTCGCCAGCTTGGTCCCCTGCCGTTGCGGCTTGGCGGGCGATGGCGCAGAGGACTTCCGAGTGCGCAGCGATTGCATGGTGACCTATGCCGATATAAAGGGTCTACGCTGAGTTGTAGGTGCGGGTGTAAAACAGGAGCCTAGCCCGCTTGTCCTATACCGAGTGCATAAGTAGGTTAGACCACAATCTCAGCTAATTTCATTGATTATCCGACGCCCTACCGGTCGTTCTCTATATCGGCAAGATACGTTCAAGATAGCAGGTCGCTGTCTACGCCTGTTGCAAGCAATAGTTTAGACAAGCAAAGCAATTGTTGAAAGTGGTGGACAAGAGCAGACGTGCAACGCGTGCAGTGGATTCAGAAGGCGGATCCGGAGATTTACGCAGGTCGTTCGGACTTTCTTACATATGACGGCGCCTTGTCGACGACCGCCATGTACGCTCCCCAAGCTCAGTCTCGCCCTTCATCTTTCCATCCAAATGGCGATGGCCAGCCCCGGTCATCCTCGGGTGGCTCAAGAGATTTTCTAGGGAACGATTTTTCTTCGTCGCTAGATGCGCAATACGATATGCGGCCGCCTCGCCAGTCGAGGAATCTTCCGCCAACACCACCACAGCAGCAGCCAGAGCAGTACGACGAGGACGAGGGGGAAGATGAGCAGGTTCCGCCATCGCCGCCAGAGCACGATGGCGATGACTTTTTTACCTCGCAAAATAACAACGGCAATGGCTATGCAGACTACCAGCAATCGGGTACCCGGTCGGTAGCAACACAGTCCATTCGCGCCCCATCTCCACCACCTGGACCTCTCCTAGATCACTCTCATCTACGGCCGGGCAACCAGGCCTCCCTTCTATCCCATGAACGCACCCTCGAACTCTATCGCGCAAATGCCAAGAAGACACAGGACCCTGACCTCCAATTCGAATTCGCAGTCTTTATGATTGACGCATCAAAGTCCCTCCCCATTCCAGCCCTCACAGCCGGGAATGTCATCGAGGTTGAGCGTGCAACAGAGAAGCGTGAAGACCTCGTGAAAGAGGCCACCTCCCTCCTTAAACGTCTCGCCGACCGTGGCCATCCTGCCTCACAGTACTTCCTCGCGGACTGCTACGCAAATGGTATTGGAACCGTGAAGAACCGACAGGATTTCGACCGCGCATATCCATTGTTCGTGCTTGCAGCGAAGCATGGTCACCCCGACGCGGCATACCGCGCCGGGACGTGCTGCGAGAATGGCTGGGGCTGCCGTCGCGAGTCCGCCAAGGCGCTGCAATTTTTCAAGAAAGCTGCAGCGGCGTTACATCCTGGGTCGATGTACCGACTCGGAATAGCGGAGCTCAATGGAGAGTTGGGTCTTTCGAAGCGGCCAAGGGAAGGTGTGAAGTGGCTGAAGCGCTCCGCCGAGCATGCTACGGCAGAGTTCCCCCATGCGCTACACGAGCTTGCACTGCTGCACGAACGCGGAATAGACAACGTCGTCTTCGTCGACTACGAATATTCAACGGAATTGCTTGCGCAGGCGGCGGAGCTAGGCTACGCGCCGTCTGCGTACCGCCTCGGCGAATGTTACGAATACGGGAAAATGGGGTGTCCTCAAGATCCCGCATTGTCGATCCACTACTATGTTCGTTCTATCCGTCGTACCGATGTGTTCTATGCTTACCACCCAATAGAATATTGCCGCACAGCAGAACCATCGGGATGCCTGTTTCGCATTAACGGCGTGGTACCTCGTAGGCTCGCCGGGAGTTTTACCACAATCTGATACGGAGGCGTTCCTATGGGCAAAGAAGGCTGCTGACGCAGGTCTCGCAAAGGCCATGTATGCAATTGGATACTTCTTGGAGGTCGGAATCGGTACACCTGCCAATATGCCCGAGTAAGAAATCATCTTATCATGCCCTTTACTGTATCTCATTTCCCCCCTTCAGAGCCATCTCGTATTACAAGCGCGCTGCCGATCTAGGTGACAAACGTGCAGCACAGCGGCTGAAATCGTCACCCAATGCGCCTTTACCGCAACCCGGCGGTCCTGGATCAATACTGCGTAGAGATGGTGGCGATTCTGCTTCCGCATCTGGATCTGGGAAGAGCGGGGGGAAAGACAAGGACTGTGTCATTATGTGAGGGGGCGACTTGCCTATTAACGGTGTCTAAGGACTTCGTTTCTACAGCAGCAGATCGCACGGACAGCGGACTCTTTGTAATTCTCTTATAGCGCACGTTCCTTTCGACCAGGACAACCTAATTGCATATCCAGTCTTTTTCTTGCCTTGACGCTCAGGATGGGACGCCGGCGACGGTAGGGACAGGCCTGTGTACTGTGTAACTGTAATTTCTCACTGAAGCCTGGCCACGCCGCCATAGGGCTGCAGTCTTCTCCGCCGAAGGAAGTCGGCCTCAGGTGACACTGGAGGAAGTGGCCCATGTAACGCTCTGTAACATGCGAGCCACACGAAATACACCGTCACATTAAAGTGTTCCGCCTGTGACGAGCAGTTACACACAAAATCCATTCAAACTGGGTCTTTGCTGACACGGCCTCGTTCCACGGTAAAGTCAGTCTCAATGAAACCATCCTGTTATAGACGAAACATTCATCTTGTATCCAACATGGATTTTGTATGGAATAAAGTGCTAAATTTTGAATAATCCCTGCATGTGACAGAGAGGACCAGTGTGAATACATGCAGTGGGGCCCGACACTCAGACACATTTGCAGGTAGCCTGGTGACCGACTGTCTATGAAGCAAAACTGCGCTGGACCCACAAGCACCTACGCGCAGGGACGGCCGCTGGGTTTAAATTGAACCTACGTGTTGGTATCGTTCGTTGAGCTTCAAGTTCCAACTTCGTCAAGACGGTCGCTTCAATCCCCCCGTTCATCGCCTTGGTCAATCGTTTCAGCGATTGTATCTGAAGATGATATTCAATGGTATCTTTTCATCCCATGCCGTTCGAACCTTGCTCATTTGTGTCTAGGGGCGTCAACGCGCACGCAACAAAGCCTCGCCATATTGGATGCATCTCTGCAGGCGATACTGGCTAATTGTAACGTCGTTCCGCGAGGATCCCCGGAACAAGAGTAAGCCAATCATCTGTTTAACGTGTATTTACTTACTCAGATAATCGGTCAAGATGGTATTTTCACGATATAAGTTCTCCTTCACGTGCTAGCTCGTTAACAAATATAGAACGACAACTTGCGTACCTTGAAGATATGAAACACCAATGGGATCCATGCAATATCGCACTTCCTGAGGCTTGGCTGGTAAGTGCCTTATCATCGTCTGTAGTGAAATGTCCCATTTGTCAATGCCGACGTTTTTCATCGACTGCTGCAGCACGATCTTCCTCAGGACGACAACTTCGGCAGGCAACACGCAGGGAAATTAAGATTGGTCATATCCGCTCTTCTGCAGCTTGTGATCAATGATATCAGGCGCATTCCAACTTCTGAAGTATACGAACGCAACAAAAACATCTTCAGCCTCGCACCGGATTTTTGTCTATCGGTCCCACGGGCCAGGCCTCGCAGCTGTAAATTCGGTGAACATATGGACCTTGAGCACTCCGAGCACTGCCAAATGGTCTTATCATCATTTCTCGACTACTCCGGAACGGAGTCGTCAGCAGAATTCTGCATTTCGAATATGTTCACGGGTGTCCCAGGATGCTGGATGAGGCGGTAAGTGCGCGTACAAGGCTCCATGGTGTTTCCTTATTGATCTTGGTATACTTAGAGATCCGTCAACTTCTTTCCCTCCGGTACTCGATGTTGCTTCCGATGTTCGTACGCGCCTCGATTTCGCCCTTCTCTTGCACCAATATTGCCCATTTCACCCGACGTCTGCAGAGCGCGATTCTTTTCTACGGATCAGTGCCACGCACCCTGCACTTGTTCTGGCGGTAAAGGGTCCGGTCCCGTGGATTGACGACTTGTCGTCGCAACGCCCTGGGCAAACCATGGGCAGCATCTTACAAGACTTGGCCCTTCATGCTCAACCTAGCGTTGACCTCATGCTAGCGACGCTGCATTTGCGTCATCAGCAAGAACTCGGGTCCAATGGGCATCTGGGTCCCGAACTGCCCGACTTTGCTTGCATAGTCGGCTTAATATTCGACGCGGAAGCTGTCTCCATTGTCGCGCACATCCCCGTGGTACCTCAGCGACACTCGAATACACCTACAGCTCCTGGTGCAATGTCAGGACCACGGTACATTTCACATATCGTCGACACCCTCCCTTTCCCTAGCCGCCCAAGCCCTGGGAGTACTATCCAAGAATGGATAGTGCAACGCCTTCGAGTAGCTACTGCTCTACTCACTATCCAGCGCCACGCGCATCGTTTATCGGCAATATGGGACGATGTGATGCTGCCTCAAAACATCCGAGATGGCGATGATGCTCTCGAGACGGAATCTGCATATATGGGCCCATGCGTCCTCCGTAGCCCCAGCATTGCGGTCAACGAGTATGCAGGCCCGGTGTTCGAAATTGACGAGGAAGCTTGGCAGACCTATCTCGGCTCCGAAGACGAAGAGGATTCGGACAGCGAGGCTCAGTGTGCGCTAAATGAGAGGGTGGAGCAATGGAGAGAATCGGTGAGTTGCTATTGTATAGATGTTGTCCAAGTCATCGTGAGTTGACGAAGTTGCCTATCAGATTCACTCGGACGCATATACCCATCTTGACCTTTGCTCCGTGGAATTTCCAAATGCTCTGCATACCGATTCAATTCAATCACCATGTTCAACACCACTCCCTGAACCTGATGTTCAACTGTTCGAGTAAGTTTCGCATTTCTCCATAGTTCTGTTACTTTTATACCGACCATTTTTTTACCAAACAGGCCCTTCGGGGAAGACACGCGAGGACACAGTACCATGCCCTTTTCAACTATATATCCATGGACCTATCCCGACCTGACGCCGCTTGCTCACGAACGGTACGCTCATTCTTCGACTCGTTGTAAATTACCTATCAGTACTGTGAGTGTTAACCCTTCATGCTTTCGTGGCGTTAGCTGGCATTACGGTCGTTTCCTCGACCAGAGCAGCCGTTCCCCCGTGAGCCGCGGAATTTCCGACATGTGCTCTACTCTCAACAGGATTTATGCCTTTTTCCTACCTGAAAGCTGGGTGGTAAGCTCTTTATACATTCGCTGTAAGTCGCCGCTGACTATCAGTATCTAGACATCGGATCCCGCAAGATACCCTGAGTCTGCCCCTGCATGGTATAAGCCTCAGAAACGTGCCATACATTTAATGAGGCTTGCCCTAGTCCTTCTCCACAGTATAGAACCTATACCCGACCACGAATACACCGTTGACCCACCATACCCGGAGCCCGATGTCTATCTCAACCCTCATCGTGCCGACGAAGACCCACGCTCACTTCACAGATCGCTCGGCCACATGTTCTCAAATGCTACATTAACGTCCTACGAAATGCCCTATGCAACATTGATGACCGATGTCCTTCGCGGGTTTCTTAATATTCCACTATGCTCTTTGACACGGTGCGAACCCTTGTTCTACTCGTTCATGCAGGGGCTGCAACTTACACCCATTCATGTTATTTTATCGTTAGTGATACATCCTCCAGCCCATTCGGTCCTGCTCTGGTCGTTCGCGCTACTCAACTAAGCTGTCAGATACCTATTCTGGTCGCGCTTCCGTGGTTCGTTCAATACCAACATGCGGCCCACCACTTCGCCACATTCTTCGACGAGACGCTCTCCTTCCTGGTCGATCTATTCACTAGAGATGCTGGGGATCACGCGGGGGATCTCAACGATCTCATCCCTCGTTGGTGCTTTCTCTTTGGGGTCGTTTACAGTCCTGAGGGTGTTGTCATGTCCGCACACAGGCCGGAATGGAATGCAGAGGGGCAAAAATGGCATTTTCTAACGACGGAGCTTTCTACCAGATACAAGGGCTCGTTCGCAGTGAGTGCTGTATCACGAGGCGAACTTCCGGCTACTCTTCTTGTCATTCAGCGACACACTGCACATTTCAAACAAAATCTTGACGCATACATAGCGTCAAAAACTCACAGATCCTAACAAGCAGTTGTAGTGACGACAGCGATGTATTAGGTTATGGAGATATAAATCGATGCTACTAGTTCTATGATTTGAGATATGATGCTAACATATGGCAACCAACAAAGAATTAAAAACAACACTGGGCGCTGGGAGTGAGCGCTGTTGAATTCGAGTGGGGTCAGCCTTCCTGTCTATGCGTCATCGACAACGATAGCCTCCTCCCTGTCCTGAGCCCATTTCTTGAACATGGCGGCCTTGATCTCACGGCCTATAGCGGTCGCCACAGGCCATGGTACAGCATTCCCAATCTGACGGTGCATCTGTGGGCGATGTTTGTGTCATTAGCTATCAAGGAACTGTTCTCCGGGATACTCACGGTGACTACATCATCGTTGATGGAATGGAACACAAAGCTATCAGGGAACCCTTGCGAGCGCGCTAGTTCACGGACTGTAACCATACGTTTACACTAAGAGTAAATGAGAAATGTGCATCGAGGTAGGTGACACTGCACGTACATATGGATTGAGCACTCGACTCTGTTTTGCCGTCGGCTCCATATTCGTCACAGTCGTTGAGAACCACTCTTTGGATGCTGTTCAGTCAGGCCCTAGGATACTGAGAATATGCTTACTCTCTTTGTCTAGTCTTCCGTAAAGCCCTACACCGATCTTGTCAGCAGACTTGAAAAGACAGTCGAGGATAAAGTATACCTGGACGCCACCCTGATTTACCAACCGCTGAAGACGGATTGGCAAACTGCCACTCGTAGTCCTCTTGTTGCAGAGCTATCGCAGGCATGTTTTAGCACAGACCACGATTTCGAACAGATCATCGCTTACATCGGTAATCTGCACCTGCCTGGAGAGGGATATTAATCACTCTGTCTACCTTCTTAGGGACCATGCTGCGCGTGTACTGCTGTAAGTCGCTCGTAGGTTTACGTCGACACCATCGCTGGAATGACGTATAGGGCTGGTGTCGATATTGAGCTGTATCTTCTCCATGGAATCCGACTTGCCGCGAGCCCTCACAGGAAAAGGCCGGTATTTTGAGGACTTCAGCACGATGACGTGCCTCCCGACGTCGCTCCGGGGGCTGGTTGGATGAATTTGAGTATTTCCTAGTACCAAGCAGTGTATAAGGAGGCGCCGAAAGCAAACGGAAGAAACATGCATACCAGTCAAACCAAGGCAAGTCTCGGATAGCGTCGTCAATCGTGACAAACTTGTGCGGCGCATTTCCGGTTACGGTACTGAACGAAGAGATTGTCCTTCCGTTGGGTAGCTTGATTTGTAGGGAATCTACGAGCGGGAAATCGTGTGTCGGTCGGGGGAGCGACGGCAGCGGGAGGCCCTGTTTTGCGGCGATGAAGAAAAAGCGAACACGAGCTTGCGGCGTCCCGTAATGTGCAGCCTGCAGTAGACCAAACCGTACTTGGTACCTCGGATATGTGTGAGTATGCCATAGATCATGGAATGGTCAGACAACAACCTACTGCATTGCAAGCATTGCACGCACAACAAATTTGAGGCCTCCCATGTCGATTCCACCATCCACCTTGTGTTTGGATTCTTGAATTGCGTTGAGGTTGTACTGGAGAAAACCCCGGACATTCTCGAAGACGCAGAAGTTGGGCTTCAGGAAGTCGACCCACGACAGAACATTTAGGATTAAGTGACTCTTGCTGTCATCCGCCTTTTGGAACATGTTGAGGCGGGAGTGGGTCTGACTGTGGGGAGGGTCAGTTGCGGCCCAGGTGCAGTGAGAAAATGCTTACCATGGAAATCCTGCGATGACACATTCGAAGTTTCCGGGTTGAGGCGGCAGCGGCATCCGCGTTTTAGAACCGTCCATACTGAGCGGGGCATCGACAGGGTGTCGCTGGTGTGTTTTGATGGCGTATCGCAAGATTTCGTTGGAGCACTGGTTGTATACAACCGTATCCGGAGAGTTATGGCTGGTTTCTGGACACGTTAATCCAAGATGAAAACAATAGTGAAAATGACGTACGCGAGAGTTTTGGCGGCACTCGGAGAAATCTCTACGGCGTGAGTGGTCTTGAAACAGCCCACCTCACTAAGTCCCAGACCAAACGCACCAACACCACCGAAGGGGTCAAACGTCCGCAATGGTTCGGTAGCAGCGAAGGCTGAGAAGACAGTGAACCGATTTACCTCTTCCCACCTGGCCTGGTAGCAAGTGCCACAGACGTGGAGGGCGTCGGGACGCAGTCGGGTTCGCTGATCCCAGGACTTGACTTCTAAGGAAGGAAACTGGTACGTAGCGAGGAAATGGTCAGGCGAAAAGGAGAGCCAATTTTCGACTTCACCATCCTCAATCGAGTCCAAGGGGCACACGAAGCAGACACGGATTAATGCCTTGACAGGAATCTGCTCTTGTTGAGTAGTGAGAAATAACTCTCGCTGTGGCACACTATATTAGCAAAGTCCGACCGGAAAATAGACAGACATGGGTGGAGTCGGCATACCTCGTTGCGATATTTCGTGGCGGGATATGAGGAGATCGAGGTCACACGACCAAGTGCTTGCACCGTAACCAGAATTGTACTGTCACGGTGAGGGCGTCTTGGATGCTGGACTGAAAGAATATGGCCGACATGCGCAGGGCCGTGGTCGGACATGTAGAGCACGAAATCATTCACATGGTAATCTATACCATGCAAAGATACACCGTTATGGATCTGTCGGCCGTGCTCGTCGCGGTCTCTCTGAGCTAAGAGGGGGCACACGGGGCAGTTGTTGGGCGGGTCATCTGCAAGGGCCATATGACGAGAATCAGGATCCCTAAAACACGCCGTGTGTGTATCGTAGTGAAATCTGTAGAACCAAGCACATTCAGAGAAGCAGGAGACAGATACTAGACCAGCTAACCTGTAGTAGTACTCTTCGGCCTTGAGTGGGGGCCTCCCAGATTTGTTGACCCATGAATGAACTGTGACCTTGCCCACAATCGTGCTGAGGTCAACCATATCGCATATTTCTGTCATGAATAATTCATGGCTATCCGACACCTCTTCCATTACGGTTCTTGCGCTGTGCTCAAACCATTGCACATGGGCTGTACCATGCTCCGGATCTATGTATATGATCTTCGCAAACCTGAAATGATGAAACCGCTGAGTCGTCTCCAGGTTCAGAATAGACTGCGACATACCAGAAATAGTCCGATATCTCTGCCTCGGATGGTATCCGGTCTGGCGGTGGCAGCTCAGGAGGCGCTGTCTCGTCGTTGTGTCCGATTGGGACAACAACAACGTCCGATACCTAGA